>JAODKE010000125.1:8028635-8047638 GCA_026779605.1 Mormyrus hasselquistii
TCCCCCAACACTCCCCGGCGGGCTCCTCATGCGCTAAGGGCTCTTTTAAATAGCAGCCCTGTCATGGTTATTTTACAAGGTGCCCCCCCCCCCCCCCCATCCAGAATCGGAAAGCACTGAATGTAGGTGCCAAAATTACCCTGTAAAGTCAGGAGGAAGAACAGCTTCCCCTTCGAATCCTATCCTGAACTGGTATGCATATTTATTTATTTAAAACACACATACACTTCACTCTTGGGATTAACGGCTTTGTGGTTCAACTTGCCTTTGAATTTAAGACATTTCTACCTCAAGGACTTTTTCACAGACATAAACAAGGTAAACCAGAAGCACACAAAAACATACCCCTCAAATTCATCATTCATGTGAAAATTCATTTAAGCATGCAAGATACAGTTTCTATGTTCCAGTAATAATGAGCTGTTATTCACCCCATCGTAGGCGGGTTTTCACTTGGTAATTGGATTTTAAAAAGTAAATACGTTTGACTTCAGTATAATACTACTTATCCTATTGCTGCGTGAACGCGCCGTTTAGAATCGTGGGCGCGCAATTTTGCACTTCTCCCGCTAGTAAATCACTTTCTTTGGGGAATCATTTTGTGGAAATCCCCCTATGCCGTAAAAACACAAATGAGCCCGGCGAGACTAACTGCTGAGGAAAACTGGCTGTTACGAAGGCATGGATAACAGCAGTAATTCTGAAAGAAATGTTACATTTGGTGGCTTGGCGAAACCATTACCTGGATCTCCCTTGCGTGGTATATGATGATCAAGCCGAGGAGAATGATTGTAGAAAGACTTATCAAGCATTTCAGAGCTAAAGAATATAGTGACTCCTGAAAAAAAATCAAAGTATTGTGAAGATTCGTTTAGGAAAATGCAAACAAATTATTAGCACAGTCAATTTTGAATGACCGAATCATGAGTGCAGACTCGTATAGGACAGCTACGGCATTCTTACGTCTGCTTCTGAAATAATAACTTTCTATTCGAAAATATCTGGTTACTCTTTAACTTCTAACCAAGATAGACGTACCGCAGCACACACAACTTAAGTATTAGTAAAATAAAGTAACATACAGGTTTTATTGCTCAATTTCTGTTCAGACGTTAACATATAATACAAATTCACCTCAAAATCTTTTTGCCAAGTTTGGAAATGTTAATGTTACGCAGATATGTTAAAATATTTAACAATTATAGACTACCTGACAAAACTAACTATTACTATAAATTAAGATTTCACGACATAAAAAGACTCTATGCACACAGATAAAGTTACAAGTTAATAGAATAAAATGATAAGCTGGTTAATAACACACCTTTCCATATGCCCCCCAGGACAGCTCGGTTTCTATAACCATAACAACGATTCCAAACATCCCGAAGATGAGCGCATAGTCGCTGAGTCGCTTCCTCTTCTCGAATAAAGCTCTCCGATGGCCGAGCTTCTGCCCGATATTCTGGTTTTTCTTCTTGCCCGATTTGCCGCCGCCGCCGCTGCATCCCCCTGCTCCATCGCCAGATGCATAAGGCATCAGGGTAGTTGAGTTGTGCTCCGGCTTGGAAACTACGACGTCCGACGCGTCCGCCGTCGAGGTCGGCTGCAGGGGCTGCGACTCCGAATCAAACTCGTGCATGTTTCTGCGGGAGGAGCTCAAGTTGCTGAGCGGCCGCATCACGCCGCCGTTATATCTGCAGCTGCTCATCGCCGTTTCAGTAAATGTGTTACTTTCTGCGCGGCTGCTGATCGGGCTGCCCTGCTGCCGACTGTGGCTCTGCTGATAATGGGGATGGTGATGTCTGGGTGAACTACCATGACTAGAAGGCGTGAACTCCCCGGTACTGAGCTGACAACCTTGTCTTGAAGAAGACACGGATGATGTTCGCGGAGCTCCGGCTACGGTTGGCGGATTCCGGAGAAGGATATGGCTTTTCCCGGCATCACAGTTATTGCAGGTGCAGCACTGGTCGTTCTGGCTGATAAACCGGCCCTCCTGGCCGCAGCAGTGCTGGTACTTATACTGTTGAAATTGCTGCCCGTGAAAGAAATCGTACTGCAGCGGCAATGGGGTTTCCATGCCAGTGTTGTTAAAGCCGCAGGAGAAGCGGGCTACGCGCCCGGCGAAGCGCGTTGTGTAGGTACATGCAAGTACAGATGGGGCAAGAAGAGGCCCATTTCGGCTTCTGTAGAATCTCAGCCCGACATCCGATTGGTTGTTCGAACCAAAACAACTGGCTTTACGTCACCCTTAATAGGATGGTTGCGAACATTCAGCCATTGGAATAAGGGAACCGGTTATATGCGTATTTTACTAGCTGTACCCTGTTATGCATCCAGTAGCCTAAATTGCGTGAAAACAGTCAGACTAGAAATTGTACAAAAGCATGGTATTTAAATATAAAATTATCAAAGGTAAATTAAATAACAGCTTAAATAAGATTAGATTTTATCAAATATTGTGCAATGCAACGGCGCATTCTTTAAACTTGGTAACTTTTCCTGGCAGCCAGGTATTCGGTTCTCAACATGACTTTGTGTGAATCAACTGCACATACTGTAACTCTAATGCACTTTACCAATCATGTCTATGGCTACATATCCAATTAAACATATTATGCTGCTGGCTTGTTCATCCTTGTTGGTAGATTTTTTTCAGCTATTATTTTTTTGGGTAAATAACAGTCCATATATGTTTCTGAAACTTAATTCAAATCACTGCCTCTCTTCACTAGACATAACCGAGGCCCTCATTATTGTAGACCATAGTACAGAAATCGAAAAATCAGGTTGTGATCTACGACTATCGCAATTTATTTGTGTTTATTAGACAAAAGTATACATTAATTTTTATATAGCACGACAAACCAGCATGCATATTAATTGAAATCAGTTTGAAGGAAAATAATGATAGAAGATTGGGATATTTACAAAAGTTGACACTAATGATGGAAAAGTTTATTCAGGATGTCTATATGCTTGACAGTAATTATATGGCTTATCTGTATAATCCTCACTCTTCTACCCGGTCCAATCGCGTCAACCTAGCTGCAGGGAAGGACAGCTTGATTATATTGCCTCCGTATTTCGCAAGATTCATGTGACAGCTTATTCCTGATGCCTAGGGGAATTTTCGGAGATGCATAAGCAGAATTCTTATATTATTTATGTGCGTTTTAATTTTGGACGCCTCGAAAACTCAGTCTCTCTCAGTCGGTGTATTTTAAATAACATTATTCATGAAACCAATGCAACTTCGTCGTACACAGGCAATGTCTGCAGTCTGCGTACCGCAGTCGCAACGCGCCACTTAGGAGATGAACATGAAACACGCTCCGTCAGCACTATCAGATAACCCTTTGTTACCGCCGTGACTCATGCCAATTTACCTCTTCACGAGTGACAAGAACAAATCTGGTTGCGATTTGACTTAAGCAGATCGGAACAAAAAACGAATACGACGGTAGATGCGTCGGTCCTTTATTATCAACGTCTCGCAAAATAAAAGAAGTTCGACAATGACAGTAAAGTTCAGTTCAGCTACATTCTCCTCTGAGCTGAATCTGTGTGTACATTTACATTATTCTACATTTTAATTTGATATCACGCTTCTCCTTTTGTTTATCATACACAGTTACACAGGTCAGAAGGAGCAGCGAGTATCTGGCTTAGTTAAAGTTCTCTTAGTGAGGGCCGTGTGTGACTGATTCTCCATCCACGGTAAGATATCTTAGATATGATTCTGGGAGTGGAAGCGACACCCCTGATAATCTATTTTAAATAATTGACCTGTTCTTTTTTCCACAAGCTTGGGTTAACTAAATAGCAGGGCGAACGGATCCTGCTCTAACTGCAGTTCTCAGTTTTGCCCTGATGAAAGATTAGATTCCTTGGTCTCTCCATCCGCGCCTTCTCAAGTTCTCTCTCACGGTGGGACCTTCTCGCCTGATGGGGCACTGCCTTTCAGTGGGCGACCGGTGGAGACTTTGGTGCCTTGGGAGGCTTCCAGGTTTACCTGAAACACGTTTCTAAAGTTTCCCTTTTACTTAGTGCCGCTTTCCTATTAATGGTGACGTCAAACGTTTCTGGAATTTCTCAAGATGAACCTAAGGCTCGTGACAAGGTGAAAAGGCGGAGAAGGGTCTTCTCCATAAATCACTCCTGACCATTTGTGAAGATGCTGCCTTTCGATGTGTGCAAACATCGCATGACGTTTGTCTTGCTTGTCGTGACGCGCTCACATCTCTGAACTGACGTTTGATCGAAAACTTATCTTGGATTAAGAATCTAAAACGCTAACTTCACACAGTACAATTGAGACATTAAAAATAAACCTCAGGAATACGATCTTATGTGGCAGCTAGATACTTAGTACGGACGGAGAAAAGTGTTTGATGCAGGTATCTCTGACGTGGAGCTATATCCGCCTTCAAGGCGTATATCATGTAGCTCTCTATCGATTCTGGCGTCACAATGTTTTAAGCGCCCCCACCGATTTTTTTGATATACATTTCTTGCGTTGGAGTAGCTAAAAACAAAAAAACGACCAATGCGTTTACTGCAGAGCTTTTGTAATTCTGCTCTGCATAAATAAATAAAAATAAAATAAATAATTATTCATAAGGCTTTGGAAATCTTAGTTATTTTATTAAAATACAAGAATATTAAAGTCAGCTATTTGAACACTAATAAGGACACACTTAAGATACAAATGCACAAAACGTTTTAAGATATGATGTGTAATTATGAATGTTTTATTAGCCTATAATTCTTTTTTGTCCTATTGTTAGGAATTAATCCTTATTTGTTTGAAATGTGTCCTGATCAAACTGGCTGTACTGCTAATCACGCAGCTCTCCGTAGTGCATTTTACATTGCAGTTAACCGAATGGTTTTTGCATTTGTTCAAAATTGGAACGAACGACGTTAGAACGGCACGATGTTAACGGTCCATAATATTAGCATGAGTTTGACTGGAATCGTGCCATAGTCAGAAGTAACGCAGTCTGGCAGCGTATGTGCTTTAATCCTATTAGGCACAGTGGCTGCATATGTTGCGTGATCGATGGTTTCTACGTTTTGTTCTTCTAGTTCGTCCTTCGAATGAGTTTCCTCGACATTACCGGATCCTCGGTATGGGATGTAAGGAGGACGGCGCGCTCGATCTTCCTCTCAGCTGATGTTTCTGTACCAGTACACTGAAATTCTGATCTGAGCTGGCAGAGTCCAGTTTTTCAAATGTGCTTGTTCGATATAGTCCGTTATTTGTTTGCAGATAGGCTAAGTGATATACTTATAAGAGACTTGCCTGTTTGCGTTTTATGCGTGAACTATTTATAGACAGGGTTGCCAGCTTTGGTCAGCTGCCTGGAGTGGGTTTTCAATTTGAGACGTCTGCACACATATTTACACGCATGTAAGAGTTTTATTACCATGTAAATAATCTGCAGGGTTTGCAAAGTGCACCAACGCTTTTGTATGTATTTTTGTATGTTGAATGTAGCTAATTTTAGGTTCATACTGGAATAATATATATTTGCCGTAACTTGCGTGAGCGTGAGAGTCTGCAAGCATGTAACGCTAGATGCGTGAGAGCTGGTAACCATGTATACATAGGCTGTTGTGCACTTGCACGTTTTCATCTTATTGTACCACACTGAAAATTTTATGGAATCTTACGAGGTTTTTTCTTTTAGCTTTTAAACTTAGTTTAGTTTATGTGTTTGCTTAGGCTGCGTAAATCAGTGACACGGCAATCAAGCGAATTGGTAGATCTCAATAAACTCATAGTACTGAAAAAGGATAATCTATTAAAAATGGCATCTGTTTTTCCCCCCTCATCATCTCATAATCTAGGGACGCTAAGATGCATAGTCCTGTCAAGGTTTCTCTGGGGCTTTTTGGTGGTTTGCGAAATGTCTGAAATACAGACATAGTTGTACAGGTGTTATGCCGAAAAAGGCATATCCCTGCCGTAGAATGCATGCCTGTATCTAAATGACCAATTGGTAGCTCATCTGAAACGAATTGAGCAACTTTGTCGAGTTAAGCTACCGTAGTACTAATCGATAGCCCTAACACTAACCCTTACCCTTACCCTAACCCTAATCCACAAAAAAACCCCTAAAACATCACTAAAACCCTACCCCCCCCCCCCCCCTCCCCTTCCCAAAAAAAAAAAGCTCAACTCGTCAGAACACTGTCATGCATTCTACGGCAGGGATGCCTTTTTCGGCATAACATCAGCTGTCCTAAAAATCATATGAAGGATAAGCACATCTGTAATTTACGATGGGGACACGTACGTTCTGGCTGACAGTCTGACACCAGCTTAAACTTGGGAGTGATATACGCAAATCCTTTTAAACTACAGACGAGCACCTATTATGCAATATGATTACAATGAGAGGCATCCGGTATGGCAGACTTAAATTAACTGCTGCCAAGATTTCAACATCTTTTTAATACATTGATAGACAATGAAGTTGGACATAATCTCTTTGACGTGCTCAATGCCATTTTTAAACTGGCCCAGTCTTTGAATCACACTAGGCGTAACTTTTATTTTTATAGTGTGCTTTTTATTCTGAACATAAGCACTTTGTATATGAGAAGTATTTACTTTGAATACTGAGTTCTTTTAATCTATATGGTTGCTTGAATCAAGAGCCTCTGAAATTCTCTTCAGAAAAAAAAAAATTCTGAGAATGGCGGTTAGGCACCGGCTGCCGGAGATTGACGGCAAGACCTTTGATTGAGTTTTAGCCTCAGACATCTGGAGCCAAGTTTGGTCTCAGCCATAGTAATAAATCCCAGATTCAATCTAAGATTATCGAATCCCACATCAGGCTCGATGTTGATATAATGTGAGTGTGTGAGCCGTGGTCACCCAGTACAGAGTTTTTTGATATACAAGCATCCAGGGAAAAACAGCAGAGGGTTGATGTATAGGACAGAGGACAGACACCTGCTTTGGTCTCCACGGGGCTGAAGCTCACATTTTTTGGGGGGGTTTGGTGATTCTGCTGACGCGCATGCATTTCCATGGGTCGAAAATGATTCAGAGATCTGCAGCCAGCGCAACCTCGACTCTACGGTCGTCTAAGGTGTTTCGACACCGGTGATGCTGTTATTTTTACAGGCTCATATGGCTGCCATCTGCTGAGGAAGTAGATCTCTTAGGTTTCCGGTTGTCAGGACACAGGCCTTAACTCAAGTGCTAAATAAATATCAATAAATCCTAGAAATAGGAATGCATGTTATAACCTGGATCCCAAGAATATTTTCAGCTACATTGTCCTGTAAGTGCAAAATGCTTTCATTTCAGAATGACTTGCAAGCACTAACATCGTCTATTTTTATATGGGAAGTATTTCCTCAGCAAAGCACATAGATGCCAGTGTGCAATGGTTTATTGTAGTCTGAGATGGACTTGTGGAATATATTTTTGGCTTACAGGAGGGTGTGTAGCTCCCTAAGTCAGGGTTTTGTGTCTCTGTTCAGAATGTAGTGGGTTCCAATCCCATGTCTGGCAAAGTAATGGCAGTAATGACAGTACCTGTGGCCACTTAACCCTAATTGTTGCTGATCCTGCTTCCTAACCTTAGCTTTTCTCACTTGTATGTCACTCTGGACAAAATAGATGCCACAATGATTGGACAATTTCAAGGGAAGCAACCTAACTAATGTGTAAAAAATGTAAATGTTTCTGAAACAATGACAAGTAGCAGTTGAACCATCCTCATCTTCAGTCATTTCCCCTTGATCTTGGGGACATCCCACCAACAATCGGTGACAGGAACAAATGCAAACCATTACATGGCGTCCATCGACTCACATCCAGGCTTTGTCCTGGAAGTGAGTACGTCATTCTGGATGCATCTCAATCATTATAGGGGAGAGATCAAATACAACACAATATCACACAGATTTAACTAAACCTCTATCTTGGCAGTGCAATTGGTTTTATTTATATAGCGCCTTTGTCAAATGCAGGGACATTTTAGAATAGAAGACGTTCCTGCAGCATGCCGCACACACAGTGAAACACGTCTGCGAACATCCATGCGTCCCCTTCAGACGTCTCTCAAACTTTTATTATGGTCTTTATGGGACACAGGTACAACCAGACATTACTTGATAGGACTTAGGTTGATGCATGACTGGATTTTTTCACCATGAGTATTTAGGGTTGTTCCATGCTTCTGTTTCAGGTCAGATACAGAAGAATGCCTTGATTGTGACTGAATGGGTTAAGATGTTGTCCTGTGATCGGAAGGTTGCTAGTTCAAATCCCAGGGTTAGCACAATGATTTCACCACTGCAGCCTTGAGCAAACTTAATCCTCAACTGCTCCTGGGCCTGTCTGACCCGGGTTTTCCACAATGTACGTCACTACAGATAAAAGTGTCTACTTAATAAATAAAATGAAAGAGGAACGGTGCATCATTTATTCATGTCCTTTCATATTCAGTTAAGCTAAATTGTGAAATTAGGAAATTTGTATTGGTGTTCTTTCCGTTCTGACATATTTCATGTATTCAGTGTGGTTTAGTGTCCCAGTCATTAAGATTTTATTAAAAGTTTGAGAAAAATGCAAAAGCACTAAACCTAATTGTTTTTATTTATTTAACCATATCTTTAGACACTTGCACATGTTCACCCTGTTTCATCTTTCTGTCAATCATCAGTGCTATGAAAAAATTGCTTTTTACACTAGTTTGTCAACAGTTTTCAACAGCTTTACATTTTAGCAGTAAAACAAAACAAAAAATCCCAACACAACACATAAGGCACCGAGAACAGCGTCCGACGTCAATATCACAGTAACAAGCAGAACATAAAAAAGGTCGTGTGGTCCAGCGCCCCCTGGTGGGCTGGCAGGGCAGTTCAGCATCCAGCACCCAGGACAGTGGCACATACACAGGTCCCAAAACGCTTAGGGATCCAGACAGGAGCTTTTAGTGTTCATTGTCTGGCTCCAAAGCCATTAGTAGAGGAAACAGGACAGTGACACGGATTTCCCCCAATTTATAGTCTGTGAGGGAGCTCACAGTCCCAAAGAAGCCTTCAAGAGGGAAGCCATGTCCTCTGGCATGGAGTCCTCATCTCCTATAAAAGAGGGGGGGGGGCAGTTAGAGAACTTCATTCAAAATTTTGGCCAAAGTTCAAGATCAGCAGAATCCAGCCATGCAAGATGACTCAGAATGACCTCTGTGATACTCCAAACTAACCACAATAACCTTCCTCCTGCAGATTTTATTTTTATTTAGAATTAATGGATTATGCATCCCATCAGCTAGTGCTGAAGCTGCAGAGCCACACACACACACACACACACACACACACACGGCCGATCCACATCACGACGACAGAGGCTCCAGCAGAACGCAGCTCACCTCCCTCTGTGGCAGTCATATCCTGCTCCAGCTTCAGCTTCTTCTGGCCGACGCGCAGCATGCAATCCTCGATGGAATCCTTTGAGACCAGCTTTATCACCTTCACCGTCCTGGGGGGGCAGAAATACTCCTTCAGAGAACGTCTGGCTGCAGTTGCAGACACCTCTCATTCTGAAGACCTCACACATGGTGGAAACGCCACGCACCACTAGCTGGTGGGAGTTTTACTTACACAAAAATGTTCTGAGGGCAGAATGAAAAATGATTGGTTCTGAGAGATAACCAATCAGATTGTAGAGGAAGCAAGTCCAAGCAACTACAGGAAGGGGGACCAAGACAAGTGCTGTCATATCTCACCACGCGTGAGGTTTTCACCAGCGGGGGAGGTTTTTACAAACATCCGCCCCCCCAGACCACTCCCCTTCCTGCCCACCTCACCACACAGCAGGTGTGTCTCACCGGGTCTGACCCACACGGTGGCAGCGGTCCTCCGCCTGCTTGTCGTTGTAGGGGTTACAGTCGATGTCGTGCAAAATGACCACATTGGCAGAAGTGAGGTTGATGCCCAGCCCCCCCGCCCTCGTGGACAGCAGGAAAACGAAGATGTCAGGGTCAGTATTAAACTCATCGATGAGGCCAATCCTGTAAGGGGCAACAAAAAGGCTTTAACCAAACCAAGAAGGGTTCTAACATTCTGGCTTCATCGGGTTAGAGGTTCCTACATTGAAAACATCACTCCTTTGTACTGTTACCCAGGGTGACTTTGGCTTAAAGTACAGGTAAAATATGTAGATTTAAGGAATAATTTACAACACTGTTCATGTTCTCAGAAACTAAATCCTAACAAGAAAGATCCCCTTCAAGATAGAAACTATTTCTCATTAGTACTGATTGAAATCAAAGACTGGAAAAAGACCTGATCTAATAAAAAGTAACTGAATATAATCTGTTCAAAAAGGTTTTTGCACATGTGAAATTATAAATTTATTAGGAATAGTATAATTAAAGATGACAGGATAATGGTATTCATTGTTTAGATTTTAGTGCATTTTAGGATTAACTTTTTGGCCTACAGAATATCAGTACAGTACTGACTGGCTAAATGAGACACGTATTAATTAGACCCTTCTTCCAAATTCACACCAAGAACCAAGGGACATAACACATGCTGAGAAAACCAGGCATTTCCCTTTCTCATCGTCAGTGAAGGGGTTAAAAAATATCAGCACAGCCTTGCTCATCCTTTTTCTCATTATCCGAGCAAAAACGAAGTGGGGTACATGTCACATGACGTAAGAAACCCTCTGGTGACAGGCCCGGCCCGGTACCGCCCAGCCGATGCGGGAGGTGAACAGAGACCTGTCAGCCATGGGCGTGGAGCCATCCAGCCGAAGGTAGCGGAGGCTCAGGTGTTTCAGAAGGACCTCCACAATGTCCAGCATCATGGTG
The DNA here is from genome assembly GCA_026779605.1 of Mormyrus hasselquistii. NCBI lineage: Eukaryota > Metazoa > Chordata > Actinopteri > Osteoglossiformes > Mormyridae > Mormyrus > Mormyrus hasselquistii. The sequence continues at coordinate 8,039,486 of JAODKE010000125.1, forward strand.
AACTGGCTGAAGAGCACCACACGGTCACCCTGCCAAGAGGGGGGACATGGGGGGAGAGGAGTCTGTAGAGCGTGCAGTGAGAGTTACATGGATATCCAGCCACTGGGTCACACTATACAAACTCCTGCTGTAGGAGACCCACATATCTGCCCCCCCACCTAAGTTGAAAGGCTTTGAAATATCCGGGGGTGGCATTATCACAGTGTGTCAATATCCGATTGGTTCAATCGGGTTTGTTTCCCCATTGGATTAAACCACTTATCAGTCAGAGGCCACACCCCCTGTAGCCCTCATTGGCCGCCGGCTGACCCCTCCCTACCTTGTCCTTGAGGGAGGTCAGCAGCCCGGTGAGCACGGAGAACTTGCCCGAGTCGAGCAGCTGGTCGCTCTGCAGCTGGAAGTCGTGCAGGGTGGTATACTGCAAGCAGAGGCCGTGCAGCTCGAAGTCTGACATCACCTCCATGTCCTCCTGAATCAGTGCCGGGTCTGCGTCACGGTGCGTCGGCTCCTACGCAGTGGGGGGGGGGGGGCAGCCAGTCAAGAGACAATGTGAAGGCTGGCAGGGCCTGAAAGCTTCTGAGCCCATCTTCTATACCCGCTATTCAAGGTCACAGGGCCTATTCTAGAAGCTATGGGCACAACGGGATGGAAAACCATCACATCACACCTGCAGACAATGTGGCATCTCATATTCACCAGAGAAGTAAAATGACTACATGGGGAGAACATGCAAACACAACAGACTCAAACCCCAGTCACACAGGCACGCCAACATCCCCCCCCCCCCACCAAGTGTAACGAACTTCCCCAAATATCCCATCAAAAGGACAAAAACATTCTCACAGGTGGACAAGCTGTGCATCGATTGGGCCTCATTCCACCCAAAACATGCCATTTCTGTAGCAAAAATCCCCAATTCATTACAGTGCACAGTACTATCCTTGAGCCACAACATATTACAGTACAGCAAGGTCAGCAAGACAAACACGTTAAAACTATGACAGAGGTTACAGCTACCGCCTATTAAAGGGGCTTTTTGAACATAAGCATGAACAGCTTCGGACCGACTGTACAGGACGTCACTGCTGAGCGTGAACGGCACGTTCAGTAGACAGAAGCCGCCGTGAGATCTGCGTGAGGCGGGCGTGGCCCGGCTGCGGGTGCCACAGGGGGGCGCGGTGACGGATGTCGGCGGGCACGCGGCCCTGGAGAGGGGCCCCGACCTTCAGCATGAGCTGGCTCATGGCGGCCAGTCTCTCGCGGGTGTAATACTGCCGGTGAAGCAGTGGGTGGTTGGCCATCTTCCTCAGCTGCATCATCACGTTGCAGAGGTCCCGCTCTAGAGGGTTACAGAGTGACGGGAGAGGACATTAGTCTCAGTCGTCTTGCGAAATAAGTAGATAAATCACAGGGCAGGTAGAGCAGAGAGGAGGAGAGGATGAGGATGCCACAGTGGGTCTGGGCAGCAGGAGAGCGGCTCGTATCGGAGATCGGGGTCTCAGCTTCCAGCGGTTACCGCGATTCCCTCCTGAGGACCCTGTTCATTACTCACCCACGCCAGCAGCAGTGAATTAGCCAGTGCAGCAGCCAAAAAGAAGCAGGTGATTTATTGCAGTTTAACTGCTGCATGAATTGTGCTTAAGAAGTCACCTTATTGATATAATCACTGAACTGAACTGCTCAGCCGTATATGTAGGGTTCTGGTGACCTTCGACGACCCCACCCCAAACTCACTTTCTCCGGAGGCAGAGCCCTTCAGTTTTCGAAAGAGGGCATCGTACAGACGAGCCTGCCTGTCGCTCATGGGGCAAAACTCAACTCGCTCCTCCTTTTCAGGCAGCTGCTTCAAGACCTGGTACGGAAACGACAGACAGACGGGCTGGATGAGCGACGGAAAGCGACATCGCTGATGTTCCCCTACGCTTCGCTGACACGGGAACGACAGACAGACGGGCTGGATGAGCGACGGAAAGCGACATCGCTGATGTTCCCCTACGCTTCGCTAACACGGGAACGACAGACAGACGGGCTGGATGAGCGACGGAAAGCGACATCGCTGATGTTCCCCTACGCTTCGCTGACACGGGAACGACAGACAGACGGGCTGGATGAGCGACGGAAAGCGACATCGCTGATGTTCCCCGACGCTTCGCTGACACGGGAACGACAGACGGGCTGGATGAGCGATGACCTCCATTACATAATGACATTTATTTATACGTCATTTACATGGTACACTGACAAAGACGGGGATTCCTGTGCTGTTTGATAAAGTTGAGCTGTGTGGCCGTACCTCACTCTTTACTCGCCGCAGGATGAACGGCTTCATGATGAGCTTGGCTTGAGTGATCCGGTCCCTCTCGAAGCTACTCTGTTCCTCAGATGATTTCTGGAAGGGTTCAGGAAAACCACTTCATGACGGGCAACAGGCGGCCGTCCCAGTGCGCTTGCGGATCAAATCTGAGCTTCTCTCTGCCCCCAGTCCATCCAAAAGGCCATGGAGCTCAGCTCACCCCCCCTCCTCCCCCACACACATACCATAGAGAACATCTTGGCGATCTGTGACGTGCTGCTGGAGAACATGGTGGGCATGATGAAGTTGAGAAGAGACATGAGCTCCAGGAGGTTGTTCTGCAAGGGGGTGCCTGTGAGCAGCAGTCGGTGTTTGGCCTGGGGGGGGGTGAGATGCAGGAATTAAACCAAATCTGAATCTTATATAGAGCCACACTTCAATAGTGCAGATTTCAAGCGCACGACAATGTAAACCTTAGTGCAGCACACTGACATTGATGGCCATGAGGTAGCGATAGCGCAAGGAGTTCATGTTCTTCAGCATGTGACCCTCGTCGAATACGGCGTACTGTAGCTTCAGCTTGCGGAACAGACTGCGGTCGCCATCATTCCCGATGGTTAGATTGTACCTGGAGGGTGAGAGGGCACTGGTTCCACTAACCGAAAAAAAAAGGAGTGGGCGGGGAGGGTGGGAGAGAGGCCTGGGTGGGGGCGAGGCCTGGGAGGGGGCGAGGCCGGGGTGGGGGTACTCACGTGGACACGATGATGTTGAAGTCCACCTGCTTGTTGAGGATGCTGTGCCGAAGGTATCTGCGGTCGTCGGCTGAGCCTGAGACAGACCCACGGAAAACCACGGTCACGGTCGGGTTCTCACCCCGACTCGGCACTCAAGCGAATGCAGTTCGTGGCGCGTCGGCTGAGGACAGACTCGTAACGCCAAGGCTAGAGGTTCGAGGGAAGCCAGGGCTCTGAGTAAGATCCGTAACCTCGAGCACTTCAATAACATCCAGCTGGTGTGTAATAACCAGCTGCCCGAGTGGGTAAAAACAGAGGCAGATACAAAATGGGTAATCAGCAGCTCACCATAGTAAACCAGCACCTTCAAGCTGGGGCACCACAGCTTCAGCTCCCGAACCCAGTTATCTGATGTGAATGGGAAAAAAAAGGGGGGGGAGGGGGGGTGTCACTTTGACACAACATGGCATGACAAGCTGAACACGCAACACTTTGGTGGCCCCTTACCCAGAGTGGAGGACGGCACGGTGATGAGGTGGGGGCCTGCGTTTCCCTCTTGGTACAGCCTGGCCAGGAAAGAGATGGCCTGGATGGTCTTTCCCAAACCCTGTGGGAATGGGGGGGTGACCATCACACGATGGGGTATTTCTACAAAACGAGATCAAACTCCCACCAGCACAGAGCTCATTCACATGACCAAGGCGACCAGGGCAGGCCCATGAAGACCGATGGCTGTTAGCAATTAGCACAATGCACCGAAAGGGCGCAGCTTGGCCGCTCACCATCTCGTCTGCCAGGATTCCGCTCAGCTGGTTCTGATGCAGCATGATCAGCCAGTTCAGCCCGATCAGCTGGTATGGCTTCAGCTCCAACCTGGGAAGGCCGCACCGCATCGGTGAGAGAAGGACAAAGAGCGGGAGGATCGGCGTTTAATGCTGGCGCAGCGGCATGAGGGCACACACCTGCCGTTGAGGATGCGGGGCTGCTCGATGGCGCCGGCGCCCCTCTCGATGACCTTCGTCACATCGTGCACCATCTTCTGGGAGATCTTCTCACACTTGCTCATCAGACCGAGTACCACCTCCCTCTCCTTCAGCACCATGCGGCATCCCCAGACCAGCTCTGGCGACAGACCGTTCCCCTTGTGGAAAGCCTCGTACTGGGGGGGGGGGGGGGGATATATTTCACATGCAGTCAGCAAATGACTAAAAAAAGGGTCTTTCCTTCTTATATAGGAGGCAAATAAGCGGGTGTTTAATAGGCACACGGCCCCCCAGGAGTCAGGGATTAATTCTACAAACACACCAGGACACAGAAAGCTCAAAGCCGTTATCGTACCGTGTTCATTTCTTTGTATAAAAGTGTCAACAGATAATGTCTTGGGGTTGCAAAATTCTGGGAATTTTCCCGTTAATTTACATATATCGGCATTAATTCCCACGGAAAGTTTCCAACTTGGAATATTTCCAAAACTCTCCAGCTTAACTTTCCATAGAATAGAAAGTTTCTGGAAAGCTTCAGGAAATATTCCACCCCTTTGCAACCCCAATCACCACTTTTCTACAATCCAAAGCCCTTTTGAAAATGTCTCACCATGTCATATAACATTATTATTTTCTGACTACAACTAACGTTTTTTTTTAACATTTACACAGCTGCAAGCTTTACTGCAGTGATTTCAAGGTTAAGTATCTTGCTCATGGTATCACTGCAAGGCTTCTCCAAAGACTCAAATGGCAGCCTTCAGGTTACAATCCTGTGTCTGAGGCTTCAGGACTGTCTATCATAGATGCCGGTGACAACACAGGATCGCCCCAGGCGACTGGCCTGCCTCCCTTTCCATTTACCTTCAACACGACTGACTTCAAGTACAGCTCTACGCTGTGGCGCCCAAAAAATTCCTCTGATGATTCCTCCATTGTCAGACACATTGACAATGGAGATGAAAGGGCAGACTGGCGGGGGTGAGGTCAAACGGGTACATAAGGGTGGTCCATTTGCATAGCAGACCGGACTGGAGATGAAAGGGCATACAGGAAGAACTAGGTAAAGCAGCTCATGGGAGTTTGACTTGCATTAAAATGTTCTGAGGACAGAAGGAAAAAATCACTGGCTCAGAGAGATAACCAGTCAGACTGTAGAAGCACGTTGGTCCAAGCAATTAGAGGAGGTAGGACAAAAACATCTGATTGGTTGGTCCTGCCTCCTCCAGTTGCTTGGGCCCACCTCCTCTACAATGTTATTGGTTATCTGTCTGAACCAATAATTTTTCCTTCTACCCTCAGAACATCTTTGTGCAAGTCAAACTCCCATGAGTGGTGAAGCATAGATTCTCCATATAAGAAATGCTAGAGCAGGCTGTTCTTTTTGACGCATTCTGGATATGTGCATCAAACCACTGCTGATGTTCTCCCAGTCCATAGTAGCCAACATAATTTACCACGCGTTGGTCTGCTGGAGGCGGTATGTCACGTGAAGGGACACAAGGCGACAAAATGAATCGGTCTGGTGGACTGGCTCTGTTACAGGACCAGAGGAGGATGACAGCAAAGCTGTTAGCCACCGTGACCGATGTTGGCCACCACATTCATGATGCTCTATCCACAAGAAGCTTTTGCCATCAACTCATCTCACAATCATGCGCCAGGCGCTCCCGGGGCTCCATTCTGCCAGCGGCCATAGTGCCTCCTCCAGCAGGTCCTCACTCTTTATTGCCAAGTATAACTGCACAGTATTCATAACCAATGACCAGGCTAGGTTAGGCCATGCATACAGAAATCAGCAGTCCTACTCATCCATCAATTTATTATTCATATAATACATAGTAGTTTTTTTGTGCTGTCTGCATTGTCCTTGTGATCTATGCACTCCTGCGATGTCAGACTTCGCCATTTGGGACCCATCTATTTATCACTCACTAACCACCACGAAACCACCATGTCGACAGCATTCCTGCAGCTTTCCAGGTCGTTCTGAACAACTATAACTGACAGTATCTGGGTCTGAGTGACCCCATCATCAATAAAAGAGACTTAACCATCTGAGAAGGGGGACCAGGGAGCAGGTCGAGGTCAGGCTGAATCTCTCACCAGATCCTCCCAGGTCTTAAAGGGCCGCAGCTCCACGATCTTCTGGGCCTTCTTCACTGAGCAGCCAGCGATGAGGGACAGTTCATCTACAGAGGCCTCTTGGAAGAACTCCAGGATCTGGGCCTTTAGTTTCGGTTTCACATTGTCCTCCCGGTCTGAGTCCGACTGCCCCGAGGAGCCCCCAAACTCGCTGCTGACGGAGCCCTCGCCATCGGACCCGCTGTCCACCTCCAGAGGGCGGTGCACACCACACTTCTCCTCCGATTTAGCCTTTGCCTTGCTAGCCCTGACTGGGTGCCTGTGCAAGGCTGATGAGGACGTCGCACCGGTCCTGTCTGACCGCGTCCCTCGGGGCACTGTGGTCGACCAACTCGGAGGGCTACCTCTGCTCTTCTGCCTAGTTTCCCTGGAGTCTGTTTCTGAGTCTGACTGTCTCCTCTGCCACACAGGGCCGGGGCTCCGGGGAGTAACGTTGTTTTGGGACGTATTCTCCGGGACATCAGATGAGGCGGAATCGACTGCAGTGAAGTTAAGAATAAGTGGATGGAGTAAAATAAGTGTTCACACACCAGCAGCTGCTCCACACACACCCATCTATCTGCCGACCATTCAAGCTTAGGCAGAGATCCGAGGCAGACCACAGTCATTAATGACCACGAATCACTTTGCCAAAAAGTCCTGCACAGGCTAATTCTCTGGATGTTTTGTGCTAATTGAGCAGAGGGAGAATCACAAAGACACACAGGCCTCCCATTACATCTCCGTAGACTTTGAAGGGAAATGTACACACATCCATGCCTTCGGGAAACATACCTGCTTCAGAAAACATGCGAAGAGCCTCCAAGGTGTCTTCATAGAGCCAGTCATGTTCCTGCAGAACATCTCTCAATTCCTGCAGAACAACATGGAGTCAGGCTATCTGGGGAGGGGGGGGGTGCATGTGTATTGCAACTGGTATTATGTCGTGGAGAACAGCCTCTACAACATTGCTAGCTAGGTTTGCACAGCCAGATAAATAGAAACATGCGCACAGCAATGCAGCAACAAATCTTCCCTCTGCTGCCTGTTTTGAATCTTAAAGCGGGTTTGTGAAATACAGATAATCTGTGACTGAGTAAAAGCCACTCAAAAACCTTAGGGCTGTTCAGTCATTAAATGTGTAACTTTATGCAGGTAGAATCCAAACCCCAGGATTCATCCAGTCAAGGATGATAGGAATATACAGAGTGGAAGTGCGTCTGAAGAAGTGCGTCCGTTACTGGTTACAGTGGTTACCGTACAATGTCAGTGTTGCTTTGCATCACACCAACATAGACTCACCTCTTTGTCAAGGCTGGGGAACTTCCTCTGAAGTCTCCTCACCATATGTTCCTGATCTTTCCAGCTTGGCTCAGGGCCCTCTTCAGCAGAATCATCTGTCTGATTTGTCAAAGATTTCGTAGACTAAAGCCCGGAATGCAGTTCCATATTTATCGTTGACTGTAAAAAGCAACAGAGGCCTGTGTCTTACCACGGAATCCTTCCTCTTCTTGGTGACCTGAGAATTCCTCTCCTCTGCATCTGAGCCACTCAGCTTTCTCTTGCGGCTTGGCTCTGGATTGCAAAAAACATCGTGTATAAGCAGCAGCCTCACACATGTACGCCATGGAGTTAATCATGCTTTATCGCTAGGGCTGCAAAATTCTAGGAATTTTTAAAGTAAAAATCTTTCCATGGGAATTAACAGGAATAAATGGGAATTTAAAGAAAACGCTGTTTTACATTCTAAAGGACCCCTCGCACCCTGCTCATGTTCTGTTCCGACTGCTGCCATCAGGCAAGACATACAGGAGTATTAAAGCTAGGACACACAGACTAAACAGCAGTTTTTACCCTGTTGCCATCAGAGCAATGAATGACAGTTAATTTCTTTTTTTTTTCTCTCCCGCATTTCACCTCAATTCTACTTAATCTGCAATAAGGACTCGTGCAATATTGTCTCATGCCATATGTTGCTTCCCCTTTTTTATATATTTTTTTATATATTTCCGTATTTAT
>JAODKE010000125.1:8054709-8070352 GCA_026779605.1 Mormyrus hasselquistii
CAGATGACATTCAGCATGTAGCCCTCTCCCATGGGGGCTAAACGCACTCACAGATGACATTCAGCATGTAGCCCTCTTCTGGGGGCTAAACACACTCACAGATGACATTCAGCATGTAGCCCTCTCCCATGGGAGCTTGAATGGGTGAGCATTGGTAGAAGCCAGAGTCAGACGGAAGCAGGGGGTGGAAGGACAGGGTCGAGTTATTGTGTGATAGGCTGGTTCTTCTGTCGTCCACCAGAGATGCACCGTCCTTGAACCAGAATATGGCAGAAAAATTGAATTGGATGGAACAGGTCAGATTGAAGGACTGCTGGTCAAGTGGGAGCTTTCCAGAGACATGCTCCACTGACGTCTCGTTCTCTGCAAGAAAAGGCAAAATATGTTAGAACACATTATTATACCTTGAAACAAAGCTGATGCTGGGTATGGGAATAGTGGTTTGCTACAACGTGTGCCGTGTCTTTAAGAGGAACTCTCCCTTCAAAGGAGTATGGAGGATGAGTAGGACATGCTAAAAATATGTTCATTACTTTCTACATTCCAGATTTTTTAGAAACTTCTGCCTTTGTCTTTTTCTGTACTTCTGTATGTTGAATTGATTCGGATTTACACTGGTTTCCTGTTTATAACCGTTAAATTACATTAATTAATGAACAGGATTTATTTCTTCAGTAGATCCTTTAATTTGCAGAAGTACATTCTATTTTCTCCAGTCCCACAGGTCAATGTCACACAGAAGTTTTTAGCTGGTCTAAAACCGCCCAGCAATTAATAGTACCTGTTAAAATACTGGACGCATTTCTGGACAGTTCTGTCATAGCATTGCTGGCCTGGCAGTAAATGATGCTGCTGTCTGTGAGGTTCTCCAGCTGCACCTGCACATGGCTGCCATGCCAAAAAACCCTGTTTGCCAGGAACCAGGTGTAGTTGCATTGCGGATGGCAGTCGGCATAGCAACGCAGCGTCTGTGTCACCCCCACTGCCAACATGGTCTGGCCCAGGATGACTGGCAGTCTAGGTCCATCTGTGGAAGGGAAACAGATGCTGGTTATACGGCATGGATTCAAGGGCTGGGTTATACTGTTTCTGCTATGAAAATTCTGGATTCTGGGACGTTTTTTCAAGAAAAGGGTAATGTTTTTATATAAGAAGGGACTGACATGTAAGAGATTTCACAGCAAGAGCAGCATGCTTTATATACATCTTCCTTTTCAGGGATAAAGGATCACAGGCTGAGAGTGGGGGTGTCAGCTTAAATCACCCATAAAACACAAAATCCAGGAGCGAGGTAAAAAACAACAAAAACAGGAAGGATCATTTGAGGAATGAATTACAAATGTGGGGATTATCGATCATGGGTCTCGTTAGCCTTCATAGGCAACTAAACACAGAAAACAGCAATATTTACATATTTCAGTAAACATGGGGTAGGTGGAACTAATTCCCCCCTACTCACCACATGAGTGCTTCAGCTTTGCTAAGGTAATTTAAATGCTATTATCAAAATGCCTTCAAAGTATATAACATTCTTTTTTTCAGCACAGCCAAAATAATGGGTGAAACCCTTGCTATTACATGAATGCTGGATGGAATATAAAGTAAGAAATAATGACTGCTAACTCCCAGGACTGGAAAATTATAGTGATTCATTCTGCACCATAACTCAACTCTTAGCCAGCCAGTTACTCATTGATTGATATGGAAGTGATGTCTGTAAATTATATTTTTTTTGCCCAAGGCACCAGTAGCTGTTACTGATTAAGGGTGACTGATGATGTTTAGAATACTGAGAAATATCAGTCAAATTCTTCCACTCAGATACACACCTTTGTCAAAGTTTGCAAATTGCTCGAACCAGAATGTATGGGAGGGGTTGAAAAGATATATACTTTTCTTTGATTCTAAATTACTATAGAATAACTAAGTGGAATTGAAAAATACTTTTTTTATGCTTATAGCAAGATGCCCAGTTCTACATGATTTGTTAATGAACACAGGAGTTACGTGTGAATGTGCTGACTCCATTGCCACAGGGTTTCCTCATATCTTTACCCTCAATCTTATTGGTCCTTAGTTTTTCTACTTCATGTCAAAATACGACTTTTTAAACCCTCCCCCCTCCCTCCCCCCCGGGACGTCCAGCTTACAGTTCACCCTCAGGGTGTAGCGATCGCTTAGCAGCAGATATCCTTCCACATAGATGGCACACTGGAAGACTGCATTGTCGAACAATTGCAGGGGCTCAAAGGATAAGATGGAGCCAAAATCCAGGAACTGAACCCTTGCGGAGGACGAATTCTCCATAAGATAATTGTTCTTCACCCACATAATGAAGGAGATCTCGCCTGAGAACAGGCACTGGAGGGCAAAGGGTTTGTTCTCCACTGGTGGATCTCTTCCGAATGACAGCACCGAGATGGGGTGGTTGGGATCTGCGAGGGGAGTGAAACAGCAAAGAAAATGCATCCTTTTCAGGACTTTTCATTATTTTTAAGCTTTAGTTTTGTCGTTAAAGGGAACGATTCACCTTTATTCACAATTTATTAGTGATTTGGGGATATGCCTCCGCCTTAATCTCACCACAGATATGTAGAGAGCTTGGTTTCCATTCAGCGACCCACCTGTCACTCTGAGGACCTTGTACACAGTTTTCTGGCTCTGCGTGACCTCATTCAATGCTTGACAGCTCAAAACCCCGTTGTCACTGTAGTTGGCTGGTTGCAGAAAGATTTCATTTGTGCTGTTGGCCACAATTTTGCCATTGAAGATCCAGGTGAAACTGCAAGGTGGGTTGCATTCTGTCTGGCAGACAAACTTGTAATCTTGTCCAACCACCACAGTGCTTGGACCCAAAAGAATGACATTTACTGGTCCAGCTGTAGCACAGACAGACACAGAGATGGATTTTCTATTAAAACACAACGGTCAGTCTGTTATCACACATGACCACAGAGTGATTCTTGAAGATATTTGCATTAGTTCCAGAATCTTCAAACACCCAAACATTTTTCTTCATCACAAATTATATACCAGAATTACAATGACTGTCCTAGTGTTGGCTCTGCCGTTCCGGATCTATATCAAGTTCAGTACTGATAAGCTGAACAAAGACCAGTCACCTGCCTTACCACTCAGCATTCAGTGTTTACACACGTCCATTATTTGGTGTATATAAGCAAAATTATCACACCTTCAAACAACAGAACAACTGTTCTCTACATTGAAAGTTCAGTGATTCCACGCAGTGAGATCCCAGTGCCAAGGACATAGGAGAAAGAGGGGTGAAGTCACATTAAATATAGGGGGCTACACCCCCCCCCCACCCAGTTCTTACAGCCTTGCTCAGTACTGTTGGAAATCAAGACAGCAGTAATACTCACAGGGATCTAATGGCAGTTCCAAGATTTGGAGGGATTGGTCGTCAGGCTTGCCCCACATTTCACAAACAGCTGCCTCACCGGAAAGACACACGTTAGGTTGAACATATCTGCCATCCTGAACCTCCTTAATTTGTATGGTATTCTCAATAAGAGTAAAAGTCTATGCTCAAGTAAATAATACATTATTCAAGCCTATTTTACAATATGACATCAGACACTGAATGGACCTTGTGGACCATGCTTAGTCTGAATAAAGGTGGTTGATAATGCCGCTGATATAGCACATGGACGGAGAAGGACTTCTGTCATCCTGAACTTCAAACTGGTGGTGCCAGTGCCTAGGGCACCACACACCCACACTTTAGAAACCTTCTCAACTCCTCAGATATGTCTTAGTGAAATTAAAAAGACACAAGTGCTTCTGGGAGCTGGGTGCTGAGTATCACCTTCTGAGTTCACGATTAGTGAAAATGACTGGCACACGCCACCTATTCCTACAAGCATCAGCCTGCAAATTGGAACCCTGAGAACCCAAAGTAGGCTGAGATGTCAGCACTTGGCACCAAAACATGACTGAAAAAGTTATAACATGGTGTCCATCCCCTCGTCATCAGAGATTTTGCCACATCAGCCCCAAAATGGAATGTCTGGGTCTGCAGACGAAGCACCCGTGCATGCCTTACCGATGGAGAATGCGACTGAGAGCAGCAGAACAGGGAATGCGGTGAGCTTCTCCATCGTGACCCAACTGGGCTGCCTTCTGGAGCTGCTGCTGTTCCTTACTGAGCTGCAGGGCGTGTGCACCATTTAGTTTTCTCTTGGCGCCGTCACAGAGCAAATAGAGCTTATCGGGGACTGTTTAATGCCAAGGTGCGTGATTCATGAGTAAAGGACAAGTGACAATACATTCGTTTTAGTCACACAAACATATTACTGTAGACTCATTCCATTTTATTTTAACAAATGGCCTTTCCATCACCAGTTTGATTTATGTGAAATTTGGCAAATGAGTTATACAGATCTTCTAGAACTTCTAGAGATTTTTTAATTTTCCTTTTGAGTGCTTCTTTCATAAAAATAGCCTGAAATGTACCGCGCGTGTACCTAAAGCGTAGCCTAAAGTGTGTGAAGCATTTTGGGTGACGTTTCAGAGGATTTCTACTTTGTTTTACAAAATGAAGTCCAGGAAGACCACTGGTCAAGTTTGCAAGTCATATTACACATATTTATCAGCTGCTGGAAAACAGAAGGGGAGATCCAGCCCTAAAGGTTCTGTTTCATTAGCGATTCCCTTGATCATGTGTGGGTGGAGTGGTGGCTCTGAGGCCAGGGATCTGTGCCAGCAGCTGGAAGGTTGCTGGTTCTAATCCCATGAATGCCCAGAGTAATTCCATTGGGCCCTTGAGCAAGGCCCTTAACCTGCAATTGCTTTATTCAGGGTATGATGTTAATCTACATCCAACCCTATAAGGAGGTCCTCCAACTTACAGGGAAAAGCTGGGGGTTGGTGGCAGGATTGACAATCGAGCTACTGGAAAAAACTCACACTGGTCCATTTGGACTGGTGTGGTGCTGAGGTATCACCTGCCACATGGCTGCACTCAGGTTCTCATCCCTGAGGTGCTTTGTCATGTGATGAGTGCAGCAATGCACATGCTCAGTACCTCTCCTCTTGATCACACCTCCGCATTCCATACTTTCCACACATTCTATACCTCTCCTACATTCTATACCTCTCCTACATTCTATACCTCTCCCTCTGCATGCCTTTTCTGAGGGTCAAAAACAGCATTTTAAAAAATATACATACACTTATGGTGTGTTAATCTCTTGAAGCTGAGGGTGAGAATACAGCTGGTCCCAAACCTGTTGTTTGTGATGTAATGATTCACACTAAAGGGAAATTACAATGCAGCATCTAATGCTGCCTCGATCCCTCCTGTATCCGCTTTGGTCTCCTTCCTCGTCTGGGTGTGTTTATTCTCACTCGCTGTTTTACCGCTGTCCTTTTAAGGATCGCATAATAAAAGAGTCTGCTAAAATTGAACTTTGCTGTCCGCCTTATGATCTCATTGCCAGTGGAGCGTCACAATATTTTATTTATTTAACCTGGGACATATGGAGATATACAGTATAGAGATCATAATCACTACAAAAACGACGGAGATGGTATGTATGGACGACCTGTCTGGATCTTGACAGCAAGGACTATAGGAGCATATTCATCCCGATGGATCACTTTACAAAGTTTGCAGTTTCTTTACCGACAAAAGATCAGAAGGCAAAGACCATTGGCAGAACACTGTGGGAGAACTTTGTTGTACACAACAGCGTCCTCACCTAATGAACTGATATTTGGCGTTACCTTAAGTTGCCCATCTATCTAGTCCAGGGCTTTTCAGATCTGGACCTCGATTCCAAATCCAGACCTTGTTTTCAGCTCTCCCATGGACTTGATTTCTGATTCTGATTGGCCAGAGGCTTCACACCTGACTCACAGGTAAAGGAAGCTGGAAGATCAGCAGTGCTTGGCCATTGAAGACTGTGATTTGAATAGCCCTGATCTAGCCTTTGGTAATAGTCCTAATAATGAGTGCCATGCATCCCATAATGAATATGTGAAGTACTGCCATGGGCACCTCCAGGAACACAAAGGTTTGGCCTCCAAGAATGAGAAGAAGATGGGAGCCAAATAAGATGAGATTCAATTAAAAGATAAGCGTAGCTGAACTTGCCAAAAGAAGCAGAATTCTTGTACAGAATGCGAACCCTAAGAGGGAAGCACAAGCTGGCTGACAGGTGTAAATGTGCCAAAAGCAGTGTCGTAAGGAGCATATCGGACAGCCCAGTGTTTATGGTAAAGCTTGAGAGGGGCGAGGAACCCCACCATGTGCTTCATCTTGAGATTTGCTGCTGTCTTGTAGGTTCCTCCCAGTAGGAAATATTAAACCACAGCTACACACAGACGGGCTCGAAGGAAAAAGGTGAGAAGAAAGAACAATACAAGACAAGGTTAGAGGAAGAGGACACAGAACCGGAGGCGTCAAGGGATGACCTAGTATCTGAGTCAGATTCCAGACATTCCTTCGGGGAGTCATTTTAAAGGAAGTAATCGGACAATGATCGCTTCTGGAGAATCCCAGAATGTAAGTCGGGGCTCTAAAGATCAAGAATCGCATGCAGATGCAGATGTATTCATTTGAAAGCACTTGAATAGTGCAAGAGAGTCAGCACAGAGTAGTCAGGACCAAAGTCCTGAGCTGAGCATTCCAAGACTACCAAACTGATGATGACCACCATCCTCAGGCGGCCATACATGGATCCCCGGGTCATGTAATAGTTGAAATAGTACCTGATACACAGCCTGAAGACATGAGATGGCCAGAGTTTTCATAGACAACTGAAATGTACGATACATCATTTCTGTAAGGTAGCGATAGAACAAGAGCATAAATATTTTGTTATATATTTTCAATACATATGACATATGACATATGAGATTGAACTTGAACTTGAACCTATGGAATATCAGACATCAGGGCAAAGAAACACAGCCGCCTCATACATTGACAAGACGCACTTGGAGAGCCCTGTAATTTTATCTCTCACTGCAGTCTTTGAAAATAAAGGAGTCACCTCTGGCAGCCTAGACAATGAAATTGCTGTAGTAAGGATAAGCAGAGGGACGCATGCATTTTAGAAGGAGAGAGTATATCCCAGGCTTCTGCACAAGCATGGTTGTGACCTGGGTGCTTGCAGGGGCTGTTCAGTTATATAGTGTTTTGAGCAGATATTAAATTGGGCTTCTGTCCCTTTAGCGCAATATTAATGTTTGTTTGTTTTTTTTTTTTGTATAGCTTTATTTTTAAAGAACATATGTAAAACATAACATATAGTGTACTTGTAATGTTTGTTTGTTTTTGTAACCAAAATCTGACAGTTCACAAGAGAGAGAACATGCTTAATAAAGGTAAGAATTTGAATGATTTGGCCCTTTAAATATATTTTGAGGATGTCCTGATATATTAAGCGTGATGAGTCCTAAATTCAGATAAATATTCCAGTTTGACACATTACCTTTTAGTTACTTTTTATTTTGGATATTCTGACTGTTTTTTTTCCGGTTGGTTACTGTGCTTCTAGTACATGAGAGAATGGATAGCAGCTCCACTTCAAGGTCACATTACTGCAAGGACATCAAACAGGACAAAAAGTGTGGTGGGGGCCTGAGTGCTTTCACGGTTTTTTTTCTTGGGGTGGGGGTGGTAAATATTATAATTTATTTAGGGTTATTTTATATTCTGGTCCTGAAATTTAATTATTCATATTTAAGTATTTTTCCTCTTAGATTGTATGGGAATTTACACATTTTTTCCTAAATAATATCATTATAACAGAATATGAGAAAATAGTTGGAACATTTTGCAGATTTAAATGTTACAAAGTTTTACTCTAGGCCGGTCAATCCTATAGGCGATATAGGCGGCTGCCTGTGGCACCAACTTACTGGCCAGTTTCACTTTCCCTCAGACGAGGGGGTAATGTCCACGTGGAGGGGGAGGTCTATCGGCTAGGACCGGTACTAGTTTTACTAAAATTATAGTTACTTTGTCCTGGAAGTTGTGTGAGTCACTGGGGATGATGAAACTTGTATCATATTAGATTATACTGTAAAAGAACATAAAAAGAACATTAAAAGAACCTAAAAAGAACATAAAAAGAAAACTTGTGTAACCGGTTAGGACTTAGAAGTTTGAACCATCCAACTGCTGAACTATAGGGAGTGCCAAGACGGTAGATTAGACACAGCTATCATAACACCTCTAAAAGCACTGTTATACTGAGCTTTTGAAAGCTATTAAAGCCAGAGATTGTAACCAGAGACATTCATGTTCATTGGGCATCTTGGAATTATACATTATGAAACAAAACCATTAGGATATGAGCAGGTTGTGATATGTAAGGGTTGGGGACTGGACATATGGGCATATGGGCATTCTGGCTAATTACAGTTATTTTGTCTAAGAAAGCGAAGTGATTGAGCCAACAGAGTTTAAACTCATCTGAGACAACCAAGTTTAGCTGAGAGGCTACAAACAGAACACAGGGAAGCCAGCCAAGAATACTACAGACCACACTGAAAACATGGGATTAATTACAGCATGACTGTTACGAGTCTTGTTTGAAAAAATTATTTTGCATATGCACATTCTTTCTAAAACTGATATGCATCCTTGTACGAATGACATTTTTAGAAAGAATGTGATTAAAAATGTTTAACGTGTGGAGTGAAATATGTAAAAGCTGTTAAATTAATAAATGATGGTGGCGGTAGGACCCTGCCTCCCCAAGACGTTTGATGAGACCTGATGAGAAGCTCGCGCAGGAACGCACCCAAATATTGCGCAGCATGATGTTGAAAACATGCAGATGTGACGTAAAACGACGCGTAACGAGGGAAGTTTCAAATAGAAGCGCGTAAGGAGTGAGCTACTGAATTTTGGCTTTTCGCCTTCGTGTCGTGTAAGTTGCAGTGCGATGTATATTAGCTAGAAGACTAAACTTGATAAATCACGAAATGTATAATTATTAAGTCCGTTACTGCCGATTAATGCTTTATTTGCTACTGTACGTGACGCGCTAATGAAAAACTGCTTCTCAGCTTTCAGTTGGTTATATTGTGATCATTACTACAGTTTAGCTATTATAATTTAGCCATATTTTCGTTAGAAAAAGTGCAAAATGCAATATTTGAATACACATAAGAATTTATCTACAAAGTAACATCACGGCAAAACCTTATTAACATGTTTGCGTTTATGAAACTATGGTGTCTGCGTTCGAGTGATTATCACTGTTAATGTTAAATGTTTGTTTGTTTGTAGTGATATAACGCCAGAATTGCCAGTGATTAAACCATTATTTTTCTGTCTGCTCCGTAAGAAATACGATGTCGGGGGAATTGGAGCACCTCACTCAGCACATAAACGACAAGATATCGTCCATAAGAAGGGTCTTGGAGCTGCGCAGTCTCGGTAGGGGCAAAGCTCAGTCTCTGTATGAACTAAACTTTATTTCTGCGTATGGATATTTCTTTTCCGGAAAAGAATCCATTTAGAATCCATGAGTTGTAGTTGATATACCTAGGCAAGACGTTACATGCGTGTTTCCCTTCAATTGCTACGGATCGCTGTGCTCTAATTAAGGCTGTTCACGTTTTAAAATGGCACATTTGTCCTAGTCTACCTTTGTTGTTTCTTCAGCGCAAGATGCGGAGAAGCGGAAGATTCTCCTCAAGGTAGGGCAGGATGTTTTTGAAATCAATGGCCTGTTGGACCAGATAGAGAAACACATCGGGCAGCAGAGATATATGCTGGCATGCTTAAAGGTAAGGGCTGGGGTTTTGCCTCGTTCACTGAACCCATGTGATTAATGCACAGGGTAAGGAGTATCTGCTCTGATGGCCCTGAATTCTGGCTGCCACTGTTTTAGCGAAGGCATGAGAATGTCGGACCCAAGGAGACAGAATTGGCCTAAGGGTGTAAAATCAGCCACATCCACAAGTAACTGAACAAGCTATATTAGATGTGTTTGAAGACGTCAACCTCTGTGCTGGCTGCAGGAACTTGAAGAGTTCTTCCTGGAGGATGTACAAGATGGAAGACACCTGAAGGACAATATTCCAGCCTACATGCCCAGGAAAAGCCAGCCAGTAACCAAGTGAGGAGTTTGATACAAGAGGGTTTGTGCACATCAGTAGCCAAAACACTATTCATTATTAATAATTAGTTTTTTGTATTTTCCCTGCTGTGGTCTTCACCACCTTGCACCAGTGGTCTGGCTCCAGCTCAGAGCAAGACTTCAGAGGTTCAGGCAGTCCCAGAAAAAGACCAGCCTCGGAAAAATACCCATAATCCCACACGGGAAATGGAGTACATCACTGTGCAGGAGTTTGACAACATTCCTCCGTGAGTCCTGTGTGGGCAATATGGCCTCAGTACCGCCAGTCAGACTTGGCAGTGAACCCTTGTTTTCTGTAGTGTGGGTTCATGTCTGACTTCCCAGAATGCTGTGCTCCTTAAAGTACTTGCTCAAATGTGAGGGTCTCTCGCTTTTCCACATCGCCACGTTGCCATCTTTGCCGGCAGATATATGAGAGGCCGTGTGACGCACAGCCAGCTGAATGCAGTGGTACAGGGTATAAACGCAGCTGTGACGGGGAAGTACAGCATCCTGCAGCAGTCGACCAAGGCGCTGAGCAGCGCGTCACGCAAACTGCACCAGCGCTTCAAGGAAGAGGAGACCAAGGATACCAAAGGTATCTGCAGGATTCTATCCACTGCCTGTCTGAATGTTGAACCTTTAATTATCAGCTTCACGTGACCTTTATGGATGATTGTTTAGCGAATACTAGGGCTCTATGTGGCACCTACCCACAGACTATTTCTGCAGGGCACTTCTTCGTGGTGGAGGCTGATATCAAGGAGTTCACTCAGCTGAAGATGGACAAGCGCTTCCAGGGTATGCTAAACATGCTACGGCACTGCCAGAGGCTGCGCGAGCTGCGGGGGGGCGGCCTGACGCGCTATGTCCTGCTGTAACCCGACCCCTCCCCGTGGCGTGGGCTACGGCCCTCAGGACTGAGGTTTACATCTGGGCCCCAGTGGCTGGCAGAAAATGCGAGCAACATTCCCATCTGGATATCAGGCCGGCTCATAATTCAGTGCCTGAAGAGCTCAGTAACGTTCTGATGGCTCTCCTCATTTCCTTTCCTTCTGGCCTGGATTGGCTAGACCCTGTGCAAATGAAATACGCAAACGAGGCAGCCTTGACCTGTGTGCAACTCAAACACTCTAACCAAACATTGCCATGTGCTTTCCCTGTTTTTTTTTTTGGTACAAAAATCTTTATTTACCTCTGGCTCTTCCTTTCACTCAAACAAATTCATTTCTTTATTAAATGTCGCCATAATCAAACCGTGAGGAATGAGTTTTTTTTGAGTGACAACAGCAGTCGCTTAACATAAGCATTCATATTTCACTGGCAGGTGTCCTTTGATTTCACTATCAGCTTGTTTGATGAATAAGCACCGGGAACCGCCTCAGTGCCTGACATGACAAAAAAAAAAAAAATAGCAAATTTCAAAAAGTAACTGATGAAATCCATGATCAGTTAACTTGGTAACAGACAGATGTGCAGCACGCCCGCTGCCTCAAAGTTCGCCGTGGCCCACATCATGCTTGAGGTCGTCATCCAGGCTCGCCTGAGAGTTGGGCTCCCTCATGGTGGCGTAGGCGACCTCCAGCGTCAGCCGCTCGAGTGGCGGGGGTCCGAGGGCCAGGTTACGCAGGGCGATGGCCGTCATCAGGAAACTGCGTGATGGTGAGATGGAGGTGCGGTAGTGCATAAGATATTCTAAGTCACGAGCAAACGAGGGTTAGCTTAAACTGCATTATTTACTATTTACACTAATTTGGCAAACGCTTTGTTCTGAAACATTATACTTGTACTGAAAACATAAACAAACCAAAAAAAAAAGTGTCCAGTTCTTCCAGTTATCTGTAATAAGCCGTTGCTGTGGGGGTGGGGGGGACTCACCCCCGGCGTAGCATGTAGTACTTCTTAACAGCGAAGCGGTGCAGTCTCTGCAGGAAAGATGCCTCCCTGCGCTTCTTAACTTCTCTCATGCGCCGCTGCCTTCGCAAGAACACTTGCAGCACCGGGTTGGTCACGTTGACCTCTGACCCCTCATCCTCATATTCCCCAATAAGGGGGGCGAGTTCAGGGGGCAGCGGCTCTGTCTCTGCGGGTTGCCGGCAGGCATGATGGGATATGTAGTTTTACAGTAAAGGCTGGCCAATCTAGTGGGTTATTTTGAGCCACATACAGAATAACGGAAGCTCCTTCTACTGCAGACGGTCTGACCTGTGCCATTGCGGACTCGCTCCTGCAGCTCCAGCAGATGGGTGAAGTTCCTCTGCAGCGCCGCTTCTGTAGTGTTGACATAGATGTACATGTAGCAGGACGGCTCCCCCCCCACCGTGTATACCTTGTGGTACGCCCCGGCAGGCAGCTGTTTAGGTCCGAGTGGGAAAACATGAGCGTTTCACTGAAGCCAGAATCAGCCGCTAAGTCACTGGCTGCCAACCAGTAAACAGCAGATGGCACAGCAGTTAGAGAAATAAAGCAAAAATCCACAGAAGAACCTTGGCATTTATGTATTTCACTGTATTAATAAACACAACCTGGTTCATTAAACTATCCACCGGCAATAAAATGTCTGTTAAGTGGCTACATGCAAACATCAGACACAGGGAAGTAGACAGCTGTGCACCTTCATCTTCTCCCCGGGATGCATGGTGTAGTTCCTCTTCTCCTCCACGATCTCCACAGCCACCTGACCCTGCAGCAGCTGAACACTGGTGTTCCCCAGGTCTTCACTCACAAAGTTCTCCAGGTGGAGGCCTTGGAGGGGAGGAGGATAAGGAGGGAGTAGAGATTCTGGGAATTATGGATAAAATCTAGCAGTCAGAGGGGCAGCCAGAATACACAACCACAGGTTTGATCTGCCCTTACTAAGGCTGGCCTCCAGCCCACACCAGTTTTCAGGCAAATCTAAATATATGACATTACTTTAGCATTGGCCTTGCCATGACAACAGGAGGACTCCACCAACTGGATGGAACGAACCAGGAAAATCAGCGATGAACACAACTTCGGTCTGGTTGTCAAGGGAGCCCTCGATCTCCAGGAACTTGGTCCTCCAGGGGGAGAGGTCCACCAGGAGGGGCATGAGCCAGGGGTTGGGTTGAAAGGGGGACCACTCAGCTTTCACGATGTCCACGCGAGGATCGAAGATCCTAGTGGCCAAAACAGAGATCCAGATGTTGGTCATTCCTGCAAGGGGTCTTGAGGTCATGGAAATATGCATGTGTGAGCATGACTCCACCTCTGCTGGAAGCGCTCATTGATGGAAACCCAGATGTCAAAGTAAATCTCTGGCTCTGAGATGTTGTACTTGGGCAGGTAGCGGCTCAGGCAGCTCGCATACTGTTTCAGCATGTCTCCATGGTCCTTCCAGCGTCTGCTCTGCGTGAACACCTGGGGGCACCAGAGTTCACTCATAAAACTGACCAATCAGCTGTTAGATAGTCATCCATTGTAAAAAAAACCCCCATGCTCAGTTCTCTATCACCGTGGTGATATTTGTATTTTAAAACTAATTTCTTATCTTGTATAAATGCGTCGTGATCCTCAAGGTCTTGACCTGGCGAGTGACTCACGCCTGGGTTGAGGTACCCGATTTCACCCGTCTTGCCATCCCGATACGTGATCTTCACGTGCTGGTGGGAGCGCGAATGGACCATCATGTCCCAGGAGTATCCATACAAGCCATTGGTCCAGTTGTTGTAGCCCTGGATGACAAAGAAGCAAGCAGAGGCTGTTTTCATCAAGGTCCTCCATGAACCTAGGCGTGATTATAGACACTGCAGAGCACATAGATGCTGTAATTCAGGCCAGAGGCCAGACACTTCTTACTCTCTCTCTACTAGCAGGTCCACCTGCTTGTGCTATCAGACCAATGCAGATGATTATAGTACTGTAGTACCTCTGCATTTAACCCATATGTGACTTTCGTGACATAGCAGGGGGCAGCTAATTCAGCACCCGGGGACGGTACCTTGCTCAGGGTACCTCAGTGATGACTGGCTGGTGGGGGATTCGACCCTGCAATCTTTCGATTACAAGTGCGCTTCCCTAACCATCAAGCCACCACTGCCCACATGCCTCCCTCAACTTGCTCATTGTAGAGTAAGCTGTCCACGAAGGGCAGCCACCTGTTGGGGCACCCAGGGAGCTGGGGGTTAAGGGCCTTGCTCAAGGACCCGCAGACATGCTGAGGCTGGGTTTGAACTGGTGACCTTGGGATTACAAGCACACAGGCTTAGCCCACTGAGCCACACAGTGATCCTACAGGTGGTGAACCCATCGGAGGGGGGACCCACGTGCCTTGTTCGGACTGTGCCGACCAGGCCCCATGGGTGCGGGCCTGGCCACCAGGCGCTCGCCATCGAGCCCCACCCCCAGGCCTGGCTCCAGGAAGGGGCCCCGGTGACGCGCATCCGGGCGAGGGAAATCGTGGATCCATGTTATAACTCTTCATAAGGGGTCTTGTGAGCCGCACTTTGTCTGGTTCCTCACCCAGGACCTGTTTGCCTTGGGTGACCCTACCAGGGGCATAAAGCCCCGGGCAACTTAGCTCCTGGGATCATTGGAACATGCAAACCCCTCCACCACGATAAGGTGTCGGTGCCAGGAGAGGATCTCCACCTCTAGGTTCTTGATTTGTTTGAAAGGTGTTGTGTAGCTCATACTCCAATCCTGCTTACACTTGTAACAAAAAGACAGTTCAGTAAAAAAATACATCTCCCCTAAAGAGGTCAAACTTCATATTTGAAAAACACCAGGTTCTGTCTTTCTTAGCACAAAGCTGAATCAGCATTTACCGGAAAGCATTTCTGTAACTGATCCACCCAGTTTCCACTCCTGCCAAACCAGAAGCCCTCGCCCATGATTTCTGAGTCACCCACATATTCCCTGTTCCCAACATGTCTCTGACACAGAGCGCAAACCCACCAACACGGCTGACTGCTACACTGTGATGCTGCCACAGATGACGCTGATTGTGAAATAAGCAGACTGGCAAGGCAGCAAAGATATAGCAGTCAGGCGTTAATGTTACTGAAACAAACATTTTTCAATGCAATTCCTCGACAAGAATATTTTCCACAGCAGCTACCCACATCAGGAGTCACTTCACAGCAGCTACCCACATCAGGAGTCATTGCACAGCAGCTACCCACATCAGGAGTCACTGCACAGCAGCTACCCACATCAGGAGTCACTGCACAGCAGCTACCCACATCAGGAGTCACTTCACAGCAGCCCTCACCTGCGTGATAAAGTGCGAATACGGCATGAAGAGCTGCTCTGCCACGTAAAGGAGGGTGAACAGTGTCCCCAGCTTGTGTTTCAGGCCTGGTCTGGAGGGCGTGGTGGGGGTTGATGGCGGCGTTTGGTGGTCCGAGGAGGCTCCCTGGGGGGGGGCGTAAACGCAGGAAACGCTGGGCTGGGGAGGCGGAGCCACAGGCGGCAGCAGGGGTCCGAGGAACTCCGGGAAGCTGGAGAAGAAGCGTCTGGGCCAGTCGGGGTAACAGAAGAGGGGGGTGGTGGCCAGCATGGTGTAGGAGAACATGCCT
>JAODKE010000125.1:8098460-8126393 GCA_026779605.1 Mormyrus hasselquistii
CTTTAAATCAGAGCTAGATAAGATTTTAACAACTCTGAGCTATTAGTTAAGTTCTCCCCAAGTGAGCTTGATGGGCTAAGTTTGTATAGTTCTTATGTTCTTACTGGCGAGAATGGGACATGGAAGCATCAACATACACACCAATATTGATAATATTCAGCTACCTTTATTTCAGTAGGACCCATAAAATACCTGTATTTTATATTTCTGCTCCCTACATGGAGTACCTTACACTTGTCTATGTTAAATTTCGTCTGACAGGTATTGGTCCAGTCACTAATTAAATCAAGATCCCGCTGTAGCTGCTGAGCCGCTAGTTTAGTAGCTGCTACACCACCCACCTTGGTGTCATCTGCAAAT
Source organism: Mormyrus hasselquistii (assembly GCA_026779605.1). Classification (NCBI taxonomy): domain Eukaryota; kingdom Metazoa; phylum Chordata; class Actinopteri; order Osteoglossiformes; family Mormyridae; genus Mormyrus; species Mormyrus hasselquistii. Next base: position 8,098,821 of record JAODKE010000125.1, read on the forward strand.
TTTACTGGTTTACTGCATATATTGGTGTCTGTATCATTAATGTAAATTAGGAACAATAGTGGTCCTAAAATCAAACCCTGCGGTACCCCACTATGAACGCAAGCCCACTGTGACATTGTGCCTCTTATAAATACTCACTGCTATCTGTTAACCAGTTATCAATCCAGGTCACTACAGTTCCTAAAATACTTGTCGCTTTGAGTTTAAGTAGGAGCCTCTTGTGGGGGACAACATCAAAAGCCTTTTGGAAATATAAGTAGATGACATCATAGGCCTTCTTATCATCAACTTCCTGGGTAGCTTCCTCAAAAAACTCCAACAGATTAAGTTAAGTGTCTTCTATGGTCACTTGCCCTTTGCTACCACTAAGGAGCATTGCTTCAGTTTTAGTGTGATTTGTCTCAGTTGACCAATTCTAGATCTTGTACTGTACAATTCATTTGCAAGTTTGAAATAGATCCCTCAAATGTTTTTTGAGTTATCGTTCTAATAAGGATTATCTTCTCTTTGTTATCACTATGTGGCACTGCTCAAATTTTGGTACAATTTATTTCATTATTTGACCAGTTCCAAATCAGTTATAGATCAGCCCTACGATCCATCTGCAAAACTTGAAAAAGATCCATCAAATACTTTTTGAGTTATATCCCTAATGAGAAAGTGTCTGTGATGGTGGTGGACTAGTCTCTAAACTACTGCCTTTCCCGGTGAGGGTCGTAGTGGTAGCAATAGCAAGCAGGGCATCTTAACCCCCTTCTTCCACACTAGCCTCTTTCTCCGTGTTAGTCTTTTTTCCCCATGGCTGTGAACTCTAGGTCATTCGGGATGAATCCCAGACATCCGCAAGCAGGAAGACTTTATCCTTCCAGCACCTCCTGGGTCTGCCTCAGGGTCCCTGCTAAGCGATACCCAAACCACCTCAGATTACTCTCAGTCTGAAGGAATGCCAGATCTATTTGAAAGCCTTTGGATCTGCAATCTGATCACCCTGTTGCAGAGAATGAGCCCGGCAGCCCTGCAGAGGATCTGACACCCAAGCTGGTAAGCGCTTGCAGACCTACAGCCACTGAGAAGGATGGACTGGCAACAAAATGCAGGCCGGGAATTTGATATTTTTCTGGTGTGCGGTCCCCCTTGGTATATTTCGCTTCTGCACAGGGGGTCCCCCTTGGTATATTTTGCTGATCACGATCCTATATGCTATATTATACAGCTGTTTACCTGGAGGATTCCTGAACTTCTCGTGACTTCAGCCCATGCCTGACCACCAGTCTTGCTGCCAATCTCATGTTTTCTCTCTTTCTGTCATCCGTAGTGCTCATACTTTGTCACTAAGTGCAGACTCTGCCCCCCCACAACCACCTGAAAAGAGCAGTGTACTCCTTTCCAAGAGAGTACCATGGCCTCAGATCTGCTGCTTCATAGTCAGTGCTCTTGTTATTAAATACCTGCTTAGATGGTAACGTTTACATATATGTATCACTTTGTGTGCACTGATGTTTTCCACTTATGACATAAAGGGCAGAGTGGAAGAGGAGAATGACTTTGAATTTAATTCTAACTGGCAGAAGGTATCAAGGCTGGCATGTTGCTCCTGCATTGGACTAGATTCGCCCTGCTTTCTCTTCAGGATTAATAGGCCCAAAAACTCTCCCATGGGGACTCGACCCATATGCCAATCTTTGGGAATCTTCTGCAATTAAGCCTGAGAAGGTCCCATGACGGAGCTGTGGAAGGGAGAATTCAGAGAAAGGCGTTTTTAAACTAACAGACATGCTCATTCTTAGAGTGCTCAAAATATAAAGGTGCAGCAGTTCATGCAGGTATTGATTATTGTATTGAGGAGATTGTATAGTAGGATAATTGGTGTAAATGCAGATGGCAAACAACTTTTGTACAAATGCACCCCCCCTTCATTCCCCCACTGAAGACACCTTTAGCTGGACATATTCATTTATTGACTTTTTTCAGTAGTTGATTTATCCATCTACATTCACCATTGGTAGAATTAAGCAGAACACCATGTCCCCTGATGTCACACTGCCTCTCATTACCTCCACCTGCAGCAGAGAACCCTGGTTATCCTTAACTTTTCCAGTGTAATGCATGATGAGGGCCAATGGAAGGTTCCCCGTAATTCCAACCCTACAGATTCCTGAATAAGCTTGGCACCTTCAAGCCCATTTTGTTCATAAGAACCAAAAATGCCCTGAATTACTGGAAAGCATGTAGACGCAAGTCCCCGGGTTAAAAATGTCTCATTTACTGACAACTCGTACTTACTAACGGACTGCCATAAAGTCGTAATATTACAAAATTGCGTTAATTACAATGATTTGTAATAACAAACTCAGACAATACTTTACTTTGCGATGCTCTTGAAAATAGGCCCAAGGTAAAGCACAGTATTGAATGTAGTTACTTTTATTATTATTGTATCATTATTATGTAGCATATTATTATTGTTTCAATGTACCTACAAATTTGACTTAATGACAATGTCAGGATCGGTGCCTGTTTGACCCTGTGTCATGTGTCTTGTCCTCATTTGGCCAGCAGGTGTCACTGGCCATCCTGTTCCCCCGTCTGTCTTGTAACCCCTCAGTCCCTAGTCGTTTTCACTACTTCGTGGGCTGTCATGTGGCTTAAGGGGCTGAGTGGTCTGCTATCATCCAGATTCCCCCTTTGGTTAAGGTTTAGATCCAGGCCAGTGGCTTCAACAAATTGTTATTTAATGTTTGTTGTTCTCTTGGTTTATGTATTACTGTCACAGACCCTTGTGTTTCCCCCCATGTTTTATTTTGTTCAGTTGTCCTTGTTTTAATTTCCCTTGGTGTTTTGATCTATTGTACCTGTTAATTGACTTCATTTGTTCCTTGTTATTATTATTATTATATTATATTATGTATATAGGTATATTATATTCTGTTATATTATAACAGAATGTGCAGCATTTTAAAAAATAATGTGGCTGGTCCAATAAACATCATCTTGTATTAGTTGGTAATTGGTTTTGCTTTTTGTTCTCCATTTTGTGGAGTGTGAGGTCATGAAATCATGAGGTCATGTCCATAGAAACATCAGGCAGCAGCTTCATGGAGTCAAGATGTCTAAAAGATCAATTTATTGACTCAAAACCAAACTGTGTGGCTATGGTTCAAAATAAATCCAATCAATCATCAAGGCATGTTCTCTAACCTTCCTTGTGAGACAGCACAACGGAGTTCCCCAAGACAATTCCACAATTGTCTTCACACTGCATTCATAAAAGACAATGATAGAGACAATCAATATAAATACAGCTAGTTCCGAGCATAATAAAGCAACAGCATTTCAATGGGCTAACAACACTCAAGTCACAGTAATAATTTTTAAATCACAAGAAGGAGACAGCTGGCAGCACTTAGTCACCATGGTGCTGTTAGTACCTCTCAGAGGAAAGTTTTGTTGCCACAGCTTGATACTGCTAGGGACATGACAATAGACAATTAGCAAATGCAGAGAGAGAGTAAAAACAAAGCACAAAATACACAAAGGAGAGGGGAAAACGCAGATTATATACTAAATGCTGTTTTGTGCAAAATTAAGCAGTGCAATACAGAGAACATGCATCTTTATATATATATAGCATGACACACATCACATGCAATGTGCAATAATAATGAGTGAAAAGAATATCAGCGATCTGTGCTGATGCAAATGTAGACGTTAAATGGTACATATGTTGCATTGATGTTGATTACAAGCAAAAGAACCTGTTGATGAGTCTGATAGCAGTGGGGAAGAAGCTTTGTCTTGAAGCATGTTGATTTTGTGGTGAGTGATCCGAGTGGCTTGCCTGAGGGAGGCAGCTGAAAGAGATCAAGGCGCAGGATGTGAGAGCTCCTCCGTAATCCTTTTGGCATGTTTAGAAGCGCGTGGAATGTACAGTTGTATGTAGAATGAACGATAAAAGTTTCGTAGAAACTGAAAAGTGATACACAATATACAGCGATCTTTGCAGGCCATCATATATTTACTACATATGCACTACAGAAGAACTGCAACAAACTCCTACAAATTGACAATAATAATTAAGAGAAAATAATTCATTTGTAGCTTGGAAAAAGAAGTTGCAAATCGATTTATTAGACCATTTAAGTAGACCATTAAATTGACAGCAAAAAGTAGCATTAGGTAATAACCGTGCGACTTCACAAGTTTCTCTACACTGGTTTCTCTATACATTCGTAAAAATACAAGCCTGAAAATCACTGAAGTTATATAGACGGCACAAAAAAACGAGTCCAAGAAAAGTCAGTAGATTACACTGTAATCACCATTAAGAAAACAGATATTTGAACACCAAAAGACAGAAAGGGTGTTCTAAATAAAAGTCACGCCATATGTTTCTGTTTAACGTTAAATCTAAGTGAACACAGCAGTAGTGTTTTGATTGCATTACCAGGTACCCAAGTTGCAAATCTTTGCACAGAGGGTCACATAATGTTACATAACCACTGCATGCATAAATGTATCTGCATCAACTGTGTGTTGCGTTGTCAATAGGAACGCTACTCCTTTTCAGTGCAGTTACAGTGATGAGAACACATATGAGGCACGTGGTTTGTGAAAACTGACTTTTGTCAAAAAGTGCAGAATTATTGTCCAATATTGATGCAAAATTCCTTTATGGAATATGGCATCTGATCCAAAAAGACCAATGGTTTGACAATTACTTCATTCTACACATTATTACAGACAAAGATACTTGTAATTTATGGCAGATTTAGTGCAGTGGTTGGGTAACTGATGAACTTCATTGTAATTTTACTGATGCTACTGATACCTTTGAAATTCATATTATTTGTCTAATCTATACCCTGGTGGTTTGTCTAATCTATACCTTGCTAGTTTGCTAATTTAATGATCAATTTGCTGCTGAATTAACATGTGGGGAATATAGTAATATATTTGTATTTCTTTATATTTTTTCCCTAATTGTAACATGCATATTCCTCCAGATTTGTGTTGACAGTTATATTTGTTGTTTTCTAATATTTAATTTACCTGTCATGGTAGCGTGTTTTTGGCAAAATTTGAACAAATGAAAGAATTTTTCTTAAATTTATTTGTGGTGTAAAGTGTTCTGGTACTCTACAGAATAAAGGGTTGGTAAGATTACTCAAAATTACAAAAGTGAAACTTATGAAAAAGATGTGATCACTTTCAGACAGGTCAATGATTTCACTTCCCCTTCACCCATTTATTTTTAATGACTAGATAATGTTGAAAGGACAACTATGTATTCCCTGGACAACAATGCCACTAAACAAAGTTACGTAGGTTTTGCTGCAATTTGTCTTAAAATTTTACCAGGTCTATTCATTCATCCATACAATGTGTCTGCAAAGCCTGAGATACATCAAATACTTTTTAAGTTATCTTGCTAACAGAATCAAGATTCTGAAGCTGCCATTTTCTTTGATATCACTATGTGGCACAACTTCCATTTTGGTGCAATCTGTCTCAAAATTTGGTTGATTTCATGTAACATGTGTGCAACGTTTGAAAAAGATCCGTCAAATACTTTTTGAGTTATCGCGCTAAGGAAAGCAGCAGATCAAAATCATACATATTCCATGTCCATAGAATACAAATATTTGTCTGTGTTTTTCAAGCCATTATTCTTTACAATATAATCTAGTGAACAACGATATAAATAGATATCCCAGGAAAGGAATTTATCACTGTTTTATCAATTTATCACCTCATTTATTTATTATGAAGACTGATCATTAATATTATTTAACCTTCACAAAATCATATATATTGTACATATTGCATAATTACTTTCATCCATCCATTGTCTAAACACCGATTTTATCCAATTATCGTGGTTAGGACCGCAGGGAGTCCTGGAGCTTACCGCAAGCAGCACAGGGTAAAAGGGGAGGTAATCCATACATACACACAATGGACAATACAGAAGTACCAGTATGCCTAATGACATGTTTTTGATCTGTGAAATGAAACCCACGCTACTATAAACATGTAAACGCCACGAACAGAGGGATTCGAAGGCGTAACCCAAACAGGGTGGGACACCAATGTTACTCAGGGAACCAACTGACAGGGGCGTATTTATTTAATACAAAACATCAAAAAACAGCATGACTGCAATTCCGGCTCCTTGCCACATGAGAAACAGATAGGTCAGCAGTTAATACAATTTCCTGAAAATCCAGCCTCTTCCTAACTCGTCAGACCCGAGGAAATCCACACGAATACGTCATGTTTGGCGTCAGACGCAACTGCGATCACATGGTTTTCAAATCACGTGACCCATGGGGGGTCCGCGGTGGCTCGATTTGAACCTCTACGTTAAGGAATCCTGGACGGAGGCGTGAGCCGAGTTTTTATTCACAACATATCGGTAACCGCGTTAATTTCAGTATGCATCCTGTAATGGTCTGTATCCCTTCTTTCCGATCGGAAGACAGCACGGTGGAGAAAGGCTACACGGTAAGACCGAATTTGCACGGAACAGTATGGAAAAAACAATCGAACTGCAGAATGTTCAGTATATTTCTGTAATAAAAACCGTGTAATTTGGCTGTAAAACAAATCATACTTCATTAGAAGGTTATGTTGCTGCTGAGCTCACAAATTCTGACGTGAAGGAACACTTGAGCCTAGATCAGTGATATTTCTTCATGCATGCATTTTAATTGTTATGCAGATACCTTCTGTACCACGTAGCACTACTCTTGGTTTTATTTTATTTATTTCAAATCTTAAGTATTCCGTTTTTCTTGGTGATGTTTACATCTGTTTGAAAACGTTTGTATTATTTGTCCTTTTTGATGTTTAACTGAAAAGGAAAATATAGGGTTCAGTGTAATCTAAATATTAAGGGACCTAAATATTTATTATGATTCTTCATTAATTTAAAGCAAAGCTTTAAAGGTTGACAGCCCGACTCTTCTCCGCAATCTGCTTACTATAGACTTTCTGGGAGCTTCCGGAGCGGTATGTGCGGGTGGTGGTGGGGAAATGCAACATCCACACAAAAACCGCCACAACACCGTACTGCCTTTCTGTTTTTATTATGCATTCCAGGTGCTTGAATTTGGAGACCCTCAAACATAGCTAAATAGGGATTTAGTAACAGGTGACACGACAAAAAAAACTTTTTAAAGTGTTAATTAATACCGAAGGCTTGTGTAAAATACTCCAAGCACCTCGTAACCTGGAACAGGGGACACCGTTCCGTCATAAGATCTGCACTCCTTATTTAGTGTGTTTACAGGGTTTACCACCATTGAGACCACGCATTTTCCTGAGCCCCCGGGATTCGGGCTACAAACGATCACTACACTAAATAATATTACAAAATGCATTCCTTATTTAGGACGTGCTGAATCCGCATGTTTTGCTACTCGCTGTGTTATTGATTTTTAAATCCCTCACCTGGCCGGTGTCTCCGGCGGGGCCCCCGTCCCCTTCAGGTGTTCAAGATCGAGGTGCTGATGAGCGGGCGGCAGCACACCGTGGAGAAGCGCTACAGCGAGTTCCATGCGTTGCACAAAAACGTGAGTCTGCCGCCGGCTTTCTACCTTACAGTCGAGCTCCAGCAACACGAAATTCCATTTGGTATATACAGCTCTGAGTTCTCTCGGTTCATGGGCGTGCGCCTGTTTCAAATATACATTTTTTTTTCATACTGCGGCCTGGTTCTTCCCTGTTTCTCATTAATGAAGGGCTTTTTCAGTCCTGCTTCTAGGAGCCTGATCTGAACTGTCCTAGCAGTGCACTTCACACCACTTAATGTTTCCCATTCTTTTTGAAGGTCACTTGAGATCATCCTCCGGTTTATGAGGCACGGCCGGATTAGTCTCTGGCATTAGAAAGTTGCTGGTACTGCTGTCTAAAAATGCTGAATTTTCAAAAATATAGAGAGGTCTCTCTATTTTTCCCACAGCTGTATAATGGCTCTGTCTTGCCTCTCCTATCTAATTGGGCTCCCTGCACTAATATTATATGTGGTTTGTGTTAATTCAGTTGAAGAAGGTTATGAAGCCACCTGAAATACCATCCAAACACGTCCGCAACTGGGTTCCCAAGGTTCTGGAGCAAAGACGGCTTGGTCTGGAACAATACTTGCAGGTAAGATTCCTGTATTTCATGCACGTCTGCACATTGCTGCCAATTGTACCCTTGAAATAAATGGTTTGATTTTTATGTTTCTGCTTGCAGGTTTATTCATGAAACCCAAATACCATAATACAAATCTTTTGTATTAAAATGGTCTTTTTTAGCATTTTAGGTCAAAATTCTTTCTCTAGTTTGGTTATTTGGCTGTAAAATGTTTTATGTTATTATTAATGACTTAAAATATTGTTAATGAATATCATTGTTGTAAGTAGGGATGGGCCGATCTGCATTTTTTCAGTTCCGGTCCAATTCCAATACACTCTGATACCAATACAGATTCTGATACAAGAGCTTTTTTACTTTAATGTTTCAGTATTATAAATATATTTATATATTCATGTTTTTTAAAATACTAAATGCAGATGAAAAATGTTTGAGGCATTTTGCAATTTGCAGTTCAGTTTGAAAATCTTGTGAGGATTTGCAAGTGGCTTAAAATGCCCCACAATTTTTCTGTCATTGGCAACAGTGTTACTTACACTTTGTTGCGATCGCAGCCCCTCGTGTATCACAAGCTGTAGCAAGTGCACGAACAGCCCAAGATAGCGACTTCCAAATCATCCATTGATTTTTTCATATTACTCGCTCTGTCTCGCACAATTGTGTACACTTTGTTTAGGGGGACTTTCCACTAAACTCTACTCTTACCTCTCAAAACTTTTTTTTTACAGCAAAATCGCTGTGCTCCTAGTTGCTGTTAAAATCGTAAAATACTTTCACTGTCAGACCTTTATCTGTTGTTTTTACGCTCCTCCTGCTGCAAAGAGGATGCACTGCACTCTGTCACTGAGTAGCAAAAAAAGCTGTGTCAGTGTTAACGTTCAGCTTGAATGCCACAAAAACATGGGAAAGAGCTGTCATGCGATTGATTGTACAAATCTGTTTAGCACGAAACAGCGGATACTTATTTCATTTTTGGCTAAAAAGGTAAGTATAGGACGTGGATCGGTCACGCATGGCTGATACCCAGTCTGTCAAGTTGGTCTGGATCGGCACCGATTCAAATATCGAATCGGTGTATCTTTGGTCATAAACATGACAAAAGGCATAAGATACAGTGTGAAAGGCTTTGAGGTTTGAAAACAAGCCATGTTGATGTTATCAGTTCCAGCTTTTTCATAAATGAGGAAGTATCATGCATGAAATCTCATATTTTGTTGCACTTAATCTCTTCTGTTTTTGAACTACTTCCTCTGACGCAGAGTCCATTTTGCTTGCATCTTTAGACAATAATCATGGAGAATGACGTCCTTCCGAAGATATTTCTAGACTTTCTCAATATTCGCCACTTTCCTTCCTTGCCAAAGACGGAGAGTTGTGGGTAAGATCTAACATGGATTTTTTTTATATATTTCTTTTAATATATTTTTTTCTAGTTGGCATGTTGTATTAGTTTGGAATCAAAACTGACCCTGATGCGGTTAATTAATGTTTTCTCTTAAAGATCCCTTGAAGCAGAATCGGACGAATCCAGGTATGATTACCAGATACAGTATGGAGGCTGTGAACTTCAGCCACAGTTGGTTTAGCGATGGATATTATTTTTACCATCTCAAGTAGGAAATTCTGGATTCAAAATGTGTATACAGATATGAGAAAGGTGGTACAGGCAAGTGTGTGATGACTGAACCCTGCCCCCCCCCCAGTAAACTATCCCATCAGCCTGTCCTGCTGTTCCTGAGGGACCCATACGTTCTGCCAGCTGCCAATGGTAAGCCCCCCCCCCCCACCACCAGTGATTATTTGACTAACAGCCCTTATTTGGAAGCAGTATCATTTTAAAAATTATCCTCTCTTGTTAAATATTTTTCTTCATTTTAATGTTTTAATACTTTTCTAATTGCTGTCATATTTAAAATTGGGTATGCTTGTTTTTTCCAGATACATTTTCAAATGTGGTCATAGAGGGTGTCATTCATGGCATATTTTTCCCAGACCTGCAGCCGAGGTAGATCAGAAAGTGAGCTTCAGGACCGCTTTGGATTTTTCAGCAAAAGGGATTAAAACAACATTGCAGCACGTTAGGGCTTACATGTAAAAGTACATACATGTATTTTACCATATTCTCCTTATCCACAAAGGAGTTTTCATAACAGATGTGTATATTTCCAGCAGATGCTATAAATAATGTGAATAATGAGATGAAACTGACCCATCGATTTGATGATGGCTTTGCTTCAAATGAAACAAAACCAGCGATTCACAGTTAATTTTTCTATGAACTGACGTGCACTGTGCTAAATGTCATGCTAACCAACAGGTGTGTGTTTTTTTTTTTTTTATTTTTTTTTATTTTAACTCCCAAGGAAAATAATAATCTGACAATATTGTTTTTAACACAAATGAAAAATAATGGCATTTACAAGGGAACTTTCTGTGTATGATTTGATGGTTATTGTTGTTAAGAACACATGGGTTGATGCTCCTGTGTGACAGGAGCTCTGGTCTCCAGTTGAAGATGTCAAGTTGCAGCAGCTTTCCTGATGTGTTTTGGGATCCATTACAGTTACTCACTTGTTTTGTAAATGTGTGAGAATCTGTAGTCAAACACCAGTCAAAGTTCCACACTGAAGTTCACCAAGTGACGCGTTAATTTGTTGGAACTGTAATACTCATACGTGGTGCTGCTTTTGACACGCACTAGTTAATTAGTCCTAAAGGAATATGTTTGTCACCCGTGCACATCCGGGAGATGGACGAGCACTGTTTCTTGTTTTAGGGACTGCATTGTGGAGCCCTGAGTTGATGTAATGTCACAGTTTGATGTATCTGAGAAGTCCGTAACAGATGTCGTAGATGTGTGGTCTCATGGACACATGCGACATTGCTGATCCATTGGCATGTTGTGTGTCTTTTAAAAGGTCATAAAAAGTGATATTTCAAAACACTACCCTACTGACATATCTTACACTCCAACATTCTTGTCCCCACCTGGTAATGTTAACTTTCAAAGGGACAGGTACGATCCGTTATCCTTGGGACACTGACGTGATGTGATGCTTATGTACCCAAGATTAACATTTAACTTTTAGCACTTTACCCATGTGCAGGACCATGTAAAAGTGAATAAATGGAAGAGAGCAATAAAATATAAAACAAATTTCTTTTTGTATTGCCTGTATTTTTTGGGAAAAGCTGTTTTAAACAAAATGTCTCAATTCTGCATGTATGATACATTTATGTGAGATATAGCATTTTTTCCAGTCAATAAAGGCAGAAAACTCATGATATTCTGTCTGCTTTTTGCTATTCTGTTTTGGATAAAAGTGTCCGTGAAATAAGTAAACTGCTTGTTTTTAACAGATGTTTTTACACAAAGCAAAGTCCCCTTTTGAGAAAGCAGGGTATAGCCAAGTTCCTGGGGTAGTTGGGGTTTCGAGCTTTGCTCAAGTGCCCAGTGCTGAAATCACTCTACCAACCTGCAACCAGCAGCTTCCTAATCTCAGGCTCACCCTGATCCACTGAGCCACAAACTACCCCAAAACCTCGGCATGGATACAAGCTTGAATCTGGGTCCGGCTGCACTACAACAGCGATCACAATTAACTGAGCCAGCCAACTCTTTGGCTGAGTATTTACTAATGATTGAGATATTTCCAACTATTACTGAACTGTAAAGCAATTTATTGTCCAATGATTTCGGTGACTCTAAATACAGAAAATAATACTGTATTAATACCATACCGTCCATACAATACGTATCGTCAATAAATTTTCGTAAGAAGCAAAACACTGATCCTTAGGAGTTAAACCGCTTCTAATCGTGTATGCGACCTAGCGCCATCTATCGGTTGGCAAGTATTTGGTCGCTACAGTGCGCGTGCGTAGGGCTGCTCATTTCTTCTACTTCTATAGTGCCATGGACGCACAATGCGGGGACGTTTCGGATTTAAATGTCCCCGAAAAGTACTTCAGTGACAGCGCAGTGGAGTCCAGACGTCCTTCCGGCTCGTTTGAGAAGGGTCAAGAGGAAACATCCGATGTATTTGGGGATTTACTGGAACTGCCGGTTGAAATAACTGAGAGACGTCCCACATGTGTAAGATGTGGGTAAGTTTGACTAGCATTTCCGTATCCTATAGTAAACACCCCTCCTATTTTATAAATGTACCATTCCTGACATCTTTCAAGCAGCCATCAGTAATGTGATTTTTTTTTAAATTAGACGGTAAATCGTTATATTTCCTTCATATTACTACATGAAGTTATCCGCGGTATCCGCTTTATGCTTCTAGGATCGCAGTGAATTAAAATACTGTTTTGCAGATTAGGTTTAACAATGACCTCATCAGTCAGCGACGATCGAAACTGCGACGGGCACCTGGCGTCCGTCGGTCATAATAAATTATCTGTTTTTTTCCTAGTTTAGAAGAAAAAGAAAGAAATTAAATCTATGTTGAATACTGCAGTTTAAAATGAGATTACCTTCATTAATCCCATGAAGGGCGTTACTGCAGCAGTTATAAACTGGATCGGACAATACATGCAACGGAGCTCAGTATGAAGGGACATTATATATACACACGATGTACTGTGCATTAAATAGCACCCAGAGTCTCAGACCTGAGACCCATTTGAATATGTAAACATAGACCATGGTTCAGTGTGACAGACAAGCCACATAGCAGTAATAATAATGACGATGATAGCAGCAGTAACAGTAAGTCGTAATAATAATGATAATATGACTAATAGTATGTAAAATCTCCATTTGTTCGCCGGTTATAGTGTTTGCTCTGCCATTGCATAAATATTTCCCCTTAAAACTGCACAAAAGTGATATTGGAATAATTTTTACTCCTCCCTTCATTCAAGGCGACCTCAAAAAGTGTGCCTGTGTCCCTTTCTGCCGGCGCGGCCCCTAGAGGTGTCCACGTGCCTGTACATTGTGCAGCATCCAGCAGAGGTGAGCAGACCACCGTCATGTAAGGGGTCGTAATGCACATTTCACTAGCAGGACCTTTTTATTGTGTTTGCCATGATCCATCCAGTGATTGAGAAGCAAACATCCGCGTCTCTGCATTTTCTCCCCAGGAGAGTCGGGCACTTCGAACAGTCCCACTTTTATCCGCTTCCCTCCCCCCCGGGAAGTGCAAAGTTCTAGTTGGGAGGAGGTTTAGTGCAGAAAGGTAGGTGGACACATTTTACTCACTATAAGACACAGATCTACTGTTCTTCCATCTACTTGCTCACGGGGACATTGTGCTAAATTGCTGCTTTTGCAAGTGTTTGAGAATCTTGGTTTGATTTAGAGTTAGTATCCAGTTGTGACAGGATCCATGGACAGCTACCACACACCTCCAGGGCTTTGAGCTTGAATTCTGTCTCTGCTCTGTGTGAGTTTGGGTGTCCTTCCCGTGTCACATGCAGTTAGGCTGATCTGCACCTCCAAATTGCTAATATTACATGTATGAGCATGTTACCTGCAATGGACTAGCATCCCCTGCAGGGTGACACCCCAGCTTCATGCCCTGTGCCTTCTGTAACCCTCACTGGGAAACACTGCTTGCCACAAAAGACTTGTGTTAGTGTCTCTTTGGGAGCCATTGTTGCATTTGATTTTGTGGAAGCAATGGAAGATAAGACATAAAATAAAATGAAAAAGTCATGAATCAGTTGATATGCCTTGTGCTTGTAGCCTCCGGGATCAGCCTCAGACCCCCCCGACCCTGAATAGGACAAGCGGTTACATAAGATGGATGGATGGATGGATAATCAGTGTATATCGTGACTGAAATACCAAAAACCTTGTACTTTTTGGGAGAGGGTAACTTAATTTGGATGAGATTGAATTCTGTTTCAGCCAAAAGCAGGCTTTCCATCAGGCACTTTGCATTGTTTCATCCCCGGGCCGCGTGACAGGAACCCTGAGCTGGCCGCGGTGTGTCGCGACCCTCGCACGCTCGTCCTGTACCCAGGCCTGGATGCGGAGAACCTGGAGGACATGGAGAAGGAGCCCTCGACCTCGGCGCACAACATCATCATCATCGACGGGACGTGGAGCCAAGCCAGAGACATGTTCCTCCGAAATGCCCTCTTCCGCCTGCCAAGACAGGTGGGTGTTTGCCCATAAGCATAAAGTGTAGGCACACAGTGTAAGTGCAGGTACCCCTAACACTCTAGGGTTGCACTGTGTTTCTATGATTTCTTGGGGCTTCACCGTTAGAAACTCCTGTTATGTGAAGACAGAGTTCAGCCCTAACTTCGTGCTTTTCAGGCTTAGTATTTTAATGACTGTTATGAGCCGGCGGCTTTTCATTGGTTGAGCTTCCGAGAAACGTGATGTGAGCGCAGTGTCCGCCTTTGCCTGCAGGTGCAGCTGCGAAGCGCTCTGTCCAGTCAGTACGTGATCCGTACACAGCCGACCAACATCTGTCTGTCCACCTTGGAGTGTGCGGCGGCAGCGCTGTCCGTCGTGGAGAGGAAACCAGCCATACAGGAGGTGTGCAGCACACAGGCCCGGATTCTAAAAGGCCTTTCACATGTGTCGCGTCTGTCTGCTAAAGGCTTCAGCTTTTGCTTGTCGTGGTCATACTGTGAGGTATTATGCAGCCCAAAAAAAGACATACAAAAAAATTGACCAATAAGCCTTCCACAAATTCACAGACAAAATATTGGAAGTGGGGCAGTGCAGTGGTTAGCACCGTTGCCTTCACCAGGGTTCGAGTCTCCGACATGGTTCCGTCAGGGTGGAGTTGGCATGTTCTCCTCGTGTCTTCGCAGGCTTTTCCTCCTGGTACTTCAGTCTCCCTCAGTAGTCCAGTCCATGCTGAGGCGTGTGTGTGAGTGACTGGTGTGTGAGTGAGTGACTGGTGTGTGAGTGAGTGACTGGTGTGTGTGTGTGTGTGTGACTGACTGGTGTGAGTGAGTGACTGGTGTGTGTGTGACTGACTGGTGTGTGTGTGAGTGACTGGTATGTGTGTGAGTGACTGGTGTGTGTGTGAGTGACTGGTGTGTGAGTGTGTGAGTGACTGGTGTGTGTGTGAGTGACTGGTGTGTGAGTGTGTGCCCTGCAATGGATCAGTGCCCCATCCTGGGTTGTTCCCTGCCTTGCTCACGTAACCCCAGGATAGGCTCCGCCCCCCCCAACCCAGAATAGGATGAGAGGTTCCAGAAAATGGATGAATATCGAAAATGTAAAGAATTCAGATATGAAACCTTAAAAGTAGAGTATATATTGAAAGAGGCACAATACACACATCATAAATGTCCCAGTAGTGATATCAGTTTGGGGGCAGATGTGTTCTGAGCGTTTGCTTGGCAGTGATTTGCTTGAGACGCATGATGTGGAAAGTGACCTTTAACCCTGCACCCTTCCCTTCCCCACAGCAACTGTTGCGGCCGCTGCAGGCTCTGTGCACCTTCCAGCTGCAGCACGGCGCCCAGGTGCATCACAGCAAAGAGCAGCTGCTGAGGACGGGCAGGTACGAGAAGCCCATGCCCAAGAACCGGCGCAAGATCAAGCGGATGGAGCAGCTTATCTCCAATCTCAACATCTAGAGGATGGGTTTGGGCTGGAGACCTGCCTGACTCCAACCTCCACATTCCTGGACACCACAGACCATACAGCCAATGGACCAAACTCAACACCCTGACACTAAATAACAAGGGTCTGTGTCCAGGAACGTGAGCTGTTTGGACCTCACCCCCAGCCCCAACAAATGGGCAGCGAAGCAGAAATGATTTGCCTAGCAGGGGAATCCACGGCCTTGTTGACGTTTCTCTGGGATGGAGATAAAATGAAGTATTCTATGTTTTGCCACTGTGAGATACAGAAACACAGAGTCCGTTTGCCGTAAGAGAATTTTTATGTAGTGTCCAATTAAACAAAAAAAGAGGAAGTTTGTGGGCTCTGACCTTTGGACAGAGAAGTATCTACTTTCTGTACACAGCTTCGCTCTTGCGAGAGACGGTTGAGCCCAGCTGAGCAACACTGTTTGCGTTTGAGCAAAGCTGAAACATAGGCAGTTCTTTTGATTGTTCTTAAAGCATTGGCGACCTGCACTGTAGGGTCCAGGTTACAGATGAAGCTACTGTTATCTTGTGGTGGGCAAAGTGTCAGACGTCCCCGGGGCCTCTGTCCCTCTTTTACTCTCTCTGGAATACTGTAACGGTCATGGCCCCCATTTCAGAACACGCTGTTCCTTTGCTGCTTAACGGTTCCAGAGTGCTGATGATGTGTGCTACGTGTGTTCAGTATATGTTAAGTACATGGTTGTATATTCCTGTTATGGGGGAGGCTAAAAAGAACAACAACAGCTTTCACTTCATAATTTAATGTCACAAGGAGTGAAAAAAAAACAGTGAAACGCTGATCTTGAAAAGAAAGGCAGGAACATCAGTACCAGATGTGAGGACGTTACGGGCCGTTGGCGTACGTGAGGGATCGTACAGCCCCCGCCCCACTTGGAAGATATTTAATAAACTAGACTGACTCATTGGGGTGGCGTCAGTCTGTGATTCACCTGGAAATGACGTGAAGTATTTTCTGTGTGACCATCCACACACCGTGTAACATCCCCTGGGATGAAAAAAGCCCATCTGCATATTAATATCTTGGGCTGCAGACTCTGGGCTATTGATCTGCACCCTTTACACTCTGGTTAGGTGCTCTTAGCACCTTACCCATAATGCATCAGTGTGAGCCTTGTGACACACTAGATAAGTGGTTAATGAAAATGGATTAGCATAAGCTAATTACTTCCGCTGCTTGCTTAAAATTTACCGTGTCCTTTTATGGTAAGGCAACCAACGAATGCAAACTATTCTGTATATCATGCTACCTCAAAACAGGAGAATATCAATGTCCATCTCAAAGCTTTTCCATCCTCCCAAGCAGCAGCGCAGGTACAGAATCACTGATGAAACAAGAACGAGTATGTCAGGCGCCATGTGAACAGACCTGTTTTACTGACACACACACAGAGACCAGTGTGCAGTGGTGAGTGCGCTGAACTGGGTCATAGTATGACAGCATGGGCTTCATTAGTGTTACGTGACTGCTGCAGCCCCCACCTAAGCACGCGGGAGATCAAAGCAGCAGGGAGGATCCAGGCCGAGAGGGAGGGAGGGCCGCCCACCGCGATATATGGCGTTTTTCAAAACGCTCATGCTATCAGTGAGGATGCAGATCGGAAGGTTACTCCCTCAACCTGGCACATGTCACCAAAGGTTTAACACTGTTAAACAAGGTTTCTGCTTCATATATCAAGAATTTCCACCCCGTGATCAATAAAGTTAATCTTATCTAATAAGTACTAAAATCAGTATTACACCTCACTAGGGTTTTGTAAATTATTTATGGAATTAAACATTTTAGAAAATTGCAAAGAAATCAGAGACACTCTGTACTGATGGAACTGGGAGAGCTTTCAGAGGCCTGGGGTTACTGCCCCTCTCATTCCCATCCATTTTACCTCGTGTATGAAAGAGGAAACTTTTGTGAAATCTGTAGGAGATTTTTAATGTAAACAACCAGACTGGTCCAGACCAAACCAGACTAGTCCAGACCAAACAGCTCTCCTCTTTCAGAAATGACACACTCCCAAAACCGACGCTGAAATCATTCTGCTAAAAAGACATGGTTGAACCAGAATGTTTCAGTCTTGAACCCTTACTGTGTAAAGACACTATTCCATTACCCTTAAAAAATACCTATTGCTGAATGGGTACAATTAAATTACCCTTCAAATAATGAAACGGAACATGGCTCGAAGAGGCAGCCCTCCTCATGGATGAAGGTGGGTCATCCCTGAATAATTGCAAGGCACTGTTCGTGTCTAAGATTATCCTCCCCCAACCTGCATATCCTTAGCACCCCCTGAACTGCCCCTCTGCACCTACAGCTCGCTCCTCAGTCTGCTATGCAGGTTCTCCTGATCCACCTTGGCCTGCAGACCATGCCACTGATGGTGTGCCAGCAAGGCCAGATTCCTTGCCGCGATGGCACTCATCTCCATGGCACTGGCCGCCCACTCTATTGCATTCAGGTAGTACAGGTGATCGTGCAGGATAAATGGTGGCTTGCGGTGCGGAGGGCTGTAGGCGGGATACGCAAGCCACGGCTCTTCTGATACCACGTCCCAGGAGAGGAACATCTGCCTGAGCTGGTCCTTCGAAAGTGGTTGGGGAGAAAACACCTTCCACACTTTCTTAACACTAGCTGGGGGACGGACGTAGCCGTCCGGGATGTGGACTGGGTCGAGGGAGCTCAGACTGTTGATAGCCAGACCACCATGCTCTTTGGTGAGGATATCGGACATCATGAAGTGCGAGGGGCTTTCGGTACTCCCCAGGAATGACACGTTGAGGATGCCGTGGACCAGAGTGCTGACTGTCTGCTGGTAGCGTCCTGGAAAGTAAGAAGGGATTGGCGGAGAAAAGCCCGAGAAGGCAATCTGGGAGAGACCTTGGTGGAGGGGCGTGGCCACGATGACGATGTCATACAAAGAGTAGGCGGAGCCAGACTCCCCAGTGTAGCTGACCTCGAATTGAGGCACTGTCCCACCTGCAAGGGAGGGGGGAAAGAGCTAAGAGAGAATTAAGGTGGGGTCTCCTAATGCAGTGTGGGGAACAGGACAACCAATTCTAATAGTCATTTAAGGCATTTATATGTTTAAAAGTCATTGATCTTCCATGCAGGGACATGCATCATGCAACAAAATATGCTTTTCCTTTAACTTTTGTACTTTTGTAAGTAATCATTTAAATGACTAATTACTTATAACAATACAAAAAACCAACATGGAATCTCTTTAAAGAGACTTCTTGGGACATCATGTGAGCTTGTGATATCCTGATCTCCCATCAACCCCAAGGAAATTTAGCCTCGGAGGGGGGGCTCGGGGCAAGGCCTCCCGCTGCGGCACTCACCCGCCCTGGAAGTCCGCATCTTTCGGGCGATACCCGTCACCCGTGCCGGGATCAGCTCAGCTTTGCTGTGGTACAGGAGCCCAGAGCAGACCATCTTGTTCCCCTCGTCCACGGCCCACAGCCCCGAATCTGCCCCTGCCAGGGAAACTGCGCCTGGGAGCAAGAAGCAGGTCAGGACCTCTCAGCAGCGTGCTTCTGACGGACACGCAGAAGGGGTAAATGTAAAACAGATTAAATACCATAAAAGGCTCTTCTGAAATCAAACGCGTAACAGTATATCTGAATCAAAACATTTGAATAAGACAAGGCATTTATCAGGCTTGCTAGTGAGTGGAATGATGGCGCTGAGGCTAAGGTTATGTGTCAGGAATCGGAAGGTCGCTGGTTTGAATCCCATGAAGGAGGTCCTCCAACGTACAGGGATGATGTGGGGGCTGGTGGCAGGATTGGCACCCCAACCACCATAAACCAGTGTCACACTGGTGCATTCGGATTAGTGTGATGCTGAGGTGATGTCCGTCACACGGCTGCACTCAGGCTCTCACCCCTGAGGTGGTTTGTCAGGTAGCGGCTGTGGCAGCACCTATAAACAGCACATGCTCCTTACTTCTCTCTCGTTATACTCTATATCCTCCCTAATCGAATCTGGCCCTCGATTCCAAATCCAGGCCTTGTTTTCAAGTCTCCCAGGTAGTTATCTTAATAATTTCTGGCTCTAATTGGTCAGAGGCTTCACAACTGGCTCTCAGGTAAAGGAAAGCTGGAAAAACAGCAGTGCTCGGCCCTTGAGGACCGTGATTTGAACAGCCCTGCTCTATATGGACAAAAGTATTGGGACACAATCACTGAATTCAGGTATTCCATTCAGACCCATCGGTGTATAAAATCAAACAGTTAGGCATTTGTGCCTAGAATAGGTCATTCTAAAGAGCTCAGGTAATTTAAGCCTGATATTGTCACAGGATGTCACCTTTTGTGAAATTTCTTCCCTGCTAAATATGCCACGGTCAGCTGTAAGTGAAATTACTGCAAAGTGGAAACAGAGATTTAGCCATGAATCGGCAGACCACGTAAGGTAATAAATTACCGTCGCTGAGTGCTGAGGTGCATAAAAGCCAGCGCTCTAGTGACTCAATAACTGCACTTCCAAACTACTTCTGGTATTGACCCAGCATGAAAACTGGAGTAGGGTGAAGCCCCTTAGTTCCAGTGAAGGGAAGTCTTAATGCTTCAGCTTACCAAGACATTTTGGACCATTCTATGCTTCCATCTTTGCGAGAGCAGATTGGGGAAGGTCCTTTTCTGTAACTGCATGATAGTGGCCCAGTGCACAAAGCAAGGTCTACAAAGACATAGCTGGGTGAGTTTGGTGTGGAAGAACTTGACTGGCCCACATAGAGCCCTGACCTCAACCCCATCAAACACCTTTGCGATGAAACAGAGCAGAGTCACATCCAGCATTAGTGCCTGACTTCACAATTGCACTTCTATAGAAATTGGCAAAAATTTCCACAGACACAGTCCAAAATCTTGCGGAAAGCCATTTCAGGAGAGTGGCGGCTGTTATAGCTGCAATGGCGGGACCAGCTCCATATTGATGCCTATGGATTTAGAATGGAGTGTCATAAAAGTTCTAGTGGGTGTAACGGCCAGGTGTCCCAAAACTTTTTGTCTATATTGTGTATATAATAAAAAAGGTAAAACAATTATATCTAACCGAAAGTGATCGTGCTGCACCTCCTTTCATGCAAAATTTCTGCCTAAATGCAGTGAACTAGCTGACACCAGAGGGCCTTCAGACTCCAAAAACTCTGATGTGGAGGAGTGTGAGGAAATGACAGAGCCCTGAATAAGCAGAGCAGACCAAGAAAGGAGAAGCTGCTGGCAAGATGAGTCATTATACACAGAAACTAGTGTGTCACCACTGGTCATCTGAAGGGAAGATGCTGCAGTTCCAAGAAAGGGCGTTTTCCAAAGACCATTAACCCCAGCATGGGCGTCTGCTCCTCTATTGCAAAATTCCAAATTAAGCTGTGAAACAGTTTTAGAAAATAAATTGTGTTTGAATTATAGTGGACTGAAGAATATGTAAAGGAGGTTACAGTTCTTAGCAACCAGACATCCACTAACGTTTTCCCTGGTCTAGTAGACTAGACAGAATGCCATTCAATCGGACGGTTCTCCGCGGCTGATCCCATCCTGACCTCCTACCTACAAAGGCGTTGATGCGGACACTCTGCCCGTAGTTGACACGTGTGACCGGAACCACAATGTCATTCACAAAGCTCTGTGAAAACCCCGCCTTCAGCATGGCTTCCTCGAGGGTCTTATTAACCATCTGGAGGAATTCATCTCCACCCATCGCGTGCAGAAGTTTTTCCAGCGAGGTGAAGGAGTAGCCATATTGCTGGTACTGGTAGATCCTGGGTAAACAGGACAGAGCAGAAAAAATGGGGAAACTAAGGTTGTCACATCGATTAATTTACATTTATAGCATTTGGCAGACACCCTTAGCCAGAGCGACTTACATAAGATTTATAATTACATAATATACCCATTAATTGAACGATCAATCGATTATTATGTGTAATATATGCACATACATAAGATATATTTATACATTATATATGTACCAATTGGCATGAGGCAGAAACTACCCCTGTAGATGCACATGCAATTGTCACATGGGAAGAACCATGAAGGAAGAACCAGCTGGTTTAAGAAAAAAGTCACGCTTTTACATTTTCTCTTTGTCATAGGAAACAAAACTTATGAAGCCTTGCAATTTTAATGACGCTCCTTCAATTACATAAGCTAAGGAAAAATAAAAAAATCAGTCTAAAGTTTGCTGCCCCTGCTTTTGCATGAGCTCTGCAGGTTCTTTCTGAGCCAGTCAGTCATTCTTGTCCTTGCTGTTGGACTCACCCACAGACAGTGTGGGATTCCAGAGGCGAAGTTCAGCAAAAGCAAGCGATTCACCAGCGTCGTTTTGTGTCTGTCGGCACGACTCAGAGTAACACCAGCAGCGTATTTGACTCCATTAACAGGCAGGTTCTACTCAAATATCGCCATGTGTACTTTATCTAATAACATTCCACCCTATTTTTATAAGCATAATACATTCACAAAATAAATGGTTATTAATTATGTACCGTATTAAGTAGATGAAGGAGCTAAGCGAAGGGGCTGACCTTAGTTGTAGATCTTACGATATAGGAATCATAGAAGGTAAACGAAGCTACATAATTTAAGTGACGACAAAGACAGGATAGGCTACTCAGAGAGGCTACTCAGAGAGGCTACTGGAGACAATTTGTACTTATTTATTGATAATTTCATTTTATTCAATGGATGTCGTCTTTTAAGATGTCACACTGCAGTCATGCCGTTGTGATATTTAAGTTGCATTTTCATTCACTTTAAATGTGAAGTGCTCACACCCAACAGGCTTTGCACTGTTTTTACTTGGATTCTTCTCCACTACGCTTCCTTACAGTACATGGAGTAATTGCAAAGGCAAATTATTTAATGCTTTAAAAGAATGAGTGATTGTTGTGTCTGCTCTAGATATAACCTGGAGCTTGGATTTGAGAATTCTTGAAATGATGTTTTTTGATGATGTCTTTGTATAAATTAGCACCTAAAGAGCATTTAAGTAATAATTAGCCAGTAATGTCATTAATCAGACAGGATAAAGAGAGCAGCAATAAATACTCTATGCCAGGGCTGTTCAAATCACGGTCCTTACAGGCTGAGTCCTGCTGATTTTCCAGCCTTCCTTTGCCTGTGAGCTAGGTATGAAGCCTCTGTGGCCAAGCAGAATCAGTAATGGTTAAATTAATTACCTGAGAGAACCGAAAACATGGCCTGGATTTGAAATCGAGGGTCAGATTTGGGGAGCCCTGCTCTATGCCAAATGAAAAATTTTGAAGCAATTCCATCCCATACTTTGGACCAGAGAGACTTACATATCTCACAGCTCCCCCTTGTGGTCTGGAGTGAAGGAAAATTTAAAGCCTACAAAGTAAAGTTTAAAAGGCTTGTAAAAGTTCTAAAAGCCTTTCAGGCCCCATAAACTGTGTGCTCCCCAGCTGGTACCTCATGAACTTGTCCAGCATGCCCTCCACCCACATCTGCATGCGCAAGAAATTGAAGCCATATCTCCACAGCATGCGGAAGAAGTTCACGATGACCCAGTCACTCTCCTCGAAGATCAGCTGCTCTCCATCAAAGATA
This sequence comes from Mormyrus hasselquistii, assembly GCA_026779605.1. Taxonomy (NCBI): domain Eukaryota; kingdom Metazoa; phylum Chordata; class Actinopteri; order Osteoglossiformes; family Mormyridae; genus Mormyrus; species Mormyrus hasselquistii. The sequence continues at coordinate 8,122,125 of JAODKE010000125.1, forward strand.
GCCATCTTGGAGGGGACATCCTTGCGTGGAGAGAGGCCTGGGGGAACGAGCTTACGGCTCATGCATATGCACGCTTTTACAGGATGGTACACAGCGGCACGCGTGAGGCGGAGGTACGTGTCACACTCACCCAGTGTATCCACAAAGTGTTTCATGTGCAGGTTCAGAGGATGGATGACAGAGCCGCCAGTCTCATAGCCCTCATCTCCGACCTTTGCGGTTGCCAGACGCCCCCCCACTGTCCCAGCCTCAAACACGTCAATTTTAATCCCTGCGCCAAACTCCTGACGCAAGAAATAGGCTGTGGCTGTACCACCGATGCCGGCTCCAATCACAGCTGCAAGAAAACAGTGATATTGCACAAGTGTCTAGTCAGTCCACACGAAAAGATAATTCAATGCAATTAATCAAGTTAAACATTTACCCCGAGTGATAAACTTATTGTGTTGGTTAACCATATACGGTTGCAATATTCAGGAAGTTGCTATATAAGGAACTCCAGAAAACAAACCCAGCATTTTGAAAAGGTAACTATACGTTATTATAAGGACTGCAATTATTAGTTGCAACCAATTGCTGGGGGAAAACGTGCTGCCTCTGGAGGCTAGGGTGGCAGGCTGGATCGTACCGATGTTTTTGGGCTGTTCCCTGAGTTCAGGAGCGGAAGCCAGACCGCGACGACCGGTCAGGCACAGCCCCAGCAAGAGTAGCGTCCGGGTCGGAAAAAGTGTCGATAGCATCCTGAGTTGGCACCCACTTTAATTATAAGACTAACGTCTGAGGAAACAGAAATCATAACAAATGACTATTAATAAGCACAAGAGGGGGGAATATATTAAAGCAATACATTCCAAGTGTTTGATAAACAGGTGGCATGGAAGTAAATGGATAAATAAGTCTACTCAGTTATAACAAAAGTTTATTGCTGCACCTAAACCCGGTTGACGGTACCGGGAGCACGCGCCGGCTCTCACTCGTCCTCCCCTTTTACAAACCTTAACTTCGTGCCTCAAATCGCCATTTACAAGACAGCAGAACCGCCAACTATCAGGCACCAAGCGTGACACTCATGCCTTCCGACTCTTACGCAAGGAATCTTACTGCAAGACTACATTATTCCATTATAAACCTAAAATTAGTTACATCAAAAGCATTGAGGCAATTTGAAAACGTTACAGATTATTTACAAAGGAATACAACTCTTACATAGATGTAAACGCGTGTACATGCGTGTGCAGACTTCTTTCGAATTAAAAAAATCTCACTCCAGCCAGCTGCCCAAAGTTGGCAACCCTGGTGTAGCAATTCAGCCGCGGCTGCAAAGTTAAAACACTTCATGCTATAGCTAAGCGCCTCGCTGAAAGTGTTGGACGGACCATTTCCAACATAAAAATTACGTCGGTATGAAGTCTATAATCCTTCGGTCTCTAAACAATTCAAGTCGTGCAGATTAACATCGACAGCCTGCAAGTTTACAGTTTAAGTAGAGGACTAACTTCCAATTAATAACAAGTGGTAGCGTCGGCAAAAGACTGATGCTGACCATTTCCAGGGAGAAAACCGTCTTTTGCACGGGAGCAGCTAGCTGCAAGACGAGCTATTAGAACAAACAGTGAAGAATAACTTCTGTATTGGAACAAAGAAAACTTCCGTGTTCACTGTTAATTAGGGTAAAGTCGAAGTTGTGCCGTTTGTGCACATCGTGTCACGCAGACAACAGCTGCTTGAACCACTGATAGACGTCGCCGCGTTTACCGACTGGGCACAGTAACATGTAAACAATCTGAAATAGACTGAAAACGACTTTTTGCATCCAGATTATAAATGTGTTAAATAGACTTGTTCTGACATGTGACATATTAGCAATATGTAATGAAAACATAACAGTATAGCTATAGAGTGACAAACACATCCATTCAGTGGGTTCTTTTCCGTCTGTGACCCGGAAGCGGAAGTGCGGTTATCCCCTTCATTTTACAGTGGTGGCTGCTGCTGCTGCTGAAGTTCATGCTTCCGAGATGAGGTGACCTTACCGGCAGAAGGAGCTGCTTGGTGAATGAATACGAGCCGGATTTCATAAAAATCACAAATGCTCATCTGGAAAATACAACACTGGGCACAAGATCTTTAGGAAACGCTGGAAGTTATTGTTAGTAACTTGAACTGGAGTTCCAGGCTGTGTTGTCAGCTAATTTTGTAAGCTTGTCAATTAATTGGTTTGTGGTATCGCCTTGGCTCCGAGATGGCAGAAGCGCAGCAAGCTCGGGTACAAACGGCGGTAGAGAATATGGTCGAAGGTCTGGAACGTGAACACATACGTAAAATGCAAGTGAGTGCATTCGTACAGGGGCAAACTATATTTATTCACTGATCTATATTCTTTTTTTGTATAAAACATGTGAACGTTAAATATATACTGCTGCTTATAACTTCGCAGCGATGTATAGATATCACCGGTGAATTGTTTATTGCTAGGATGATACCGTAGTGTATTTTATGCCTCAAGGTGACGTTGTTATAAATAAAAATAACGGCTCTTTGTGTGCAGATTTAAGATCCGTTAATGGTTCCATTTTTGAGATATATATATATATATATAATCATATATAATCTGAGCTTGCTGAACACGCTGTCCATGTGCTGGGCTTCAGTGTTACATTAAAGACAAAGAGGTCTTTTAGGGGAACATGATGTGTATATCTATATGGAGTTGATTTGTTGCCAGGCTTGTGTTCATACGACATCTCTCTCTATGACCAGGGTCGCATGTTCCGGTGCAGCGCTGAGTGCTGTGAACAGCCGTCACAGTCTATGCAGCAGGTTCACCATTGCATAGAGCGCTGCCATGCCCCCCTGGCACAGGCCCAGAGCCTAGTTACCACCGAACTAGAGAAATTTCAGGTAAACCCAGCAACCACCTCTCACATGCTTCTGTTATTGGGATTGGTGCATCACACTGAACCACCACCAAAAATGCTGCAGTGACACATTTCAGTTACAGCCAGTTAGTCCCAGGTGGGATTGGATAAGGTGCACAAAGAGCAGTGAATGGTTAAACGGAAGAAGCCCAGGTTCTGCCCTCACTGCTAGCTGGGCCATTGATCTCTGGTGCTATGGGCCCACTGGAGAATCTTATTGCTTTGTGAAGCGTGGAAAGCACCTGCATATGACGCTGAAACATTAACCAATGGAAACCAGAAATCTAGAAAACGGTGCAAAATGTTTTTGTACAAAAGATTTGGTTATTCGAAATGCATAATTTTTAATAATTGTTTTGCAAACTGCCAAAAATATGGACTTCCTGCGAATTCCTCAAATGACGTAATGTGAGTTTCCCATCATGCCTGAGCCCAACCCAACTCTGCTTCCCGCCCAGGACCGCCTGTCCCGCTGCACCATGCACTGTAATGACAAGGCCAAGGACCTGTTCGACTCGGGGACCAAGGAGCCAGCAGTCCGGGCGGCCATGGAGCGCTGTGTGGGCAGCTGTGTAGACGACCATGTAAACCTGCTTCCCAGCATGACACGCCGTCTGAAGGACAGCCTGGGGGCTATACCACAGTGACAGGGTCCCACGGGTGGGGAGGGCTGACCGGTAATTGGACATCCGAGGCACTAGGGGGCACCAGATAGCAGGGATTGAGGAACATCTCTGTGACCCGGAAGAGTCTGTGAGGAATCAAATGCTTGCACTCTAATGGGATGAGAAGTGGTGTACCCTCCCCATTATGGTACACTATCCATGTGCCCGGGCCTCAATGTCACATTAATGACAGAGATGCTATAGAGGAGCTCAACCAGAAACTCACCACGAGGGTATAGATGAGTTAACATTCTGTGGATTCTGTCTTGGCTTTGACTGCTGTACATGGCCTGACCCTGGGCCTTGGAGAAGACAATGCTTTAAGAACAATCCTGACCATAGCTGTAGCTACTCAGCACATTCTCCACGCTGTGACATTTGTGGGTCTTTTGTAAAATGGAAATAAAATTAAGTAAACAGTCCAGTCCTGTATTTGTATTTTATGCCAAGATATACACTGCATCATTTCAGTCATTTCACTATTCCTACTCCCTGAGCAAATGAAGGATCACTAGATCTGCAGTGCTGGCTTGATGGTTAGGGAAGCGCACTTGTAATCAAAAAATTGCAGGATCAAATCCCCCACCAGCAAGTTACCACTAAGGTACTCTGAGCAAGGTACCGTCCCCAAGCACTGCTCCCTGGGCGCTGAATTAGCTGCCCCCTGCTATGTCACGAAAGTCACA
>JAODKE010000125.1:8126493-8136622 GCA_026779605.1 Mormyrus hasselquistii
GCGCTGAATTAGCTGCCCCCTGCTATGTCACGAAAGTCACATATGGGTTAAATGCAGAAGACACATTTCGTTGTTGCACACTGTGTGCTGTGTTAACAATGACCACTGATCTCTAAATTCTACAGATTTATTGCAAAATCATTAAAACCAAAGGGTTTTATAAACGACCAGAAAGTGCGAATGTGTTACTGACATGTGGCTTATATTACCCCAGATTTGGCGTTGCACTACAAATATTAAAAATGTCCTGAAACATTCTGTGACGGAATAGAATAATGTGTCAAACTCTCAGTCACACTTAATAGTTCAGCTGGACCAAAACTCTGCATTCTCTGCGGGCTGGGAGTAAGATTTTTAAAAACGCTACTCTACAGGCAAGAGTGTCTATTGCAAAACCTTACTCTGAAATTACTCTACACTTCAAACCAGGGGTGATTCTAGGATTTGACCCTTAGGGGATTCAGCCCACATACTATACATGGCTCACAGTTCTCTGGTAAATTGTACAGATCCCTGTTGAGTCCAACTGCTTTTAATTTAAGCAGATAATTGTTTATCAGTTTCCCCGACTAAAATTAGCCATGTTGCAGCGTGTTTCAGCGCCGAGTCCGTCTTTGGGGGCCTGTTCTGGCGGGAAAGTGGCGTCACTGCTTACACTCTATACGGGACCTCACCCCCCCATGATTATCGTTGCAGAGAGGAGGGGGAGATCCCCATTATGAAGCCCCCTGAATATGATTCAGATCTGTTTATGCTTCAAACCAAATTCTTATTAGACGGTTCTAAGCACTCCTTCCCTAAGTGGTCACTTTTTCTAAAACAATCATTCAATCCTCTCAAAAAAGCATCTGCTGACATATAAAATGATTTTGTTTCCAAGTCACAAACCCTGATTGCAGCTGACCGCGATTCCTGCAGCTCTACAGCCCCCCCGGCGCAGTGTGAGGATGTAGCACAGAAAGGCCTCATGTCGGTGACAAAGCCGAATTTACTTGTTCTGTGCAAAGTACAGTGTCTGTGAAATACAGACTCCGGTCACAATATTGGAAAGAAAAGATAATGATGCCCCCCCCATTACATGAGAGCACCTGTTGAATCACCCCCTCCCCTCCCAAGATGCTTTGGCTTAACCTGAGCTGTAAGGTCATACTTAGTAATTCTGTCCTCCAATAACAGCACCAAGAAGACAAATTTTGACTGTGGATACATTACTGCAATATTGGTTAAAAAATAATAAAATAAACCCACGTAAATATACAAACCCGAAATGTATGCACGCTGACCGCAATTTACAGCTGCTGTATTCATACTGAACATAAAAGTTATTAGTTATTACAAATTAATAGAGTTATAGTGTAAGTTATTTAAAGCCTTAGAGTCAAAGTGTGGCATGAACCCACAAAGAGCTGCCAGGTTTGAAGCCTTGATTTCACAGAGGCTCGTTGGATTGAACCTCTCCTGTAATCACGTCGGTGACAGCAGACAGGAATTGCTTGTGAGGGTGAATGAATGTCCTTTCCAAGGGCACCTGCTGTAGGACAGCCAATGAATGCCCAGGGGGCGGTGCAGACAGAAGTGGTGGGAGGGGTCAAGACACGCCACGGGCGCTGCTGTCAGGCTCCGGGCTGCTTGATTGGCTGGCTGAAGGGGGGGAGGTGTAGAGGAAATTGCAGCAGATGTAGAGGGGGAAGGTTAACAGGCGACTGTCTAGGTTCATCACCACATACTCCTGAGAAAGGAAGAAAATATGTAATGCATTTATTCGGACATTTTTATGGGAAAATTCTTGGCCACCTGCCAATGGCCGTTACCTGGTCTTTCTCCAGCGTGAGTAGCTGGTAGCCAGTGGAGCGGCTGCAGACCAGTTTGCCGCTGGTGTCGAACGAGGCCAGGCGCAGCCTGTGGAGGGGGGGCAGTGAGTGAGGTCACACGGGTTAAGGGCCGCACGCTCACAGACAGAAGGTGCCCGTCAGCCGCACTCACCGGTAGGCTATGTGCCGCCGAGGCTGCAGGCTCACAGCGCCCCCACATGGCTGGCTCAGAGTATTCCTCTTGAAGACAATGAAGCGGTTGGTGTAGGTCACCAGCAAGTCGAAGCCAAAGCTGAAGCCCGTCCACCGCCAGCAGTACTGCAGCCAGAAATTCAGCCATGAGTCACACATCAGCTATGTACAGTGGTACCTCAGAACAACTCGGCTTCGAATCCTAAAAGGTTTGAGTTCTGATCGAATTTTTCCCATAAGAAATAATGGAAAACTAATTAATTGGTTCCCGGCCCCAAAAAAGTATACCTAAATATGTTTCTTAGCATTTAAACACAAAATGAACAAGATAAAATAGGGTGAGCATTTTTTTTCTTAATGACTTCCAAAATGGTAAAGAACCTCGTGTGGAATCCCTGAGTGACCAGCTGTTTCTGCTTGTTGTCATTATTCCTCTGTATTTAGTCTGCGTTTCAGTTCGTTTCCCCAGTCCGGTCATTGTAACGTCATTGTGTTGTTCTGCCTGTTCTCAGTTGAACCCTGTTTCCCCCAATCACTTGAGTCCTGTCCCTGCTTTCCCGGTCCCGGCTTGGCAGATCGTGACGATCAATAATGATATGAATAATAATAATAATAATTGAACCCTGTATTGTCCCTGTGGGGAAAATCTTTTTACGCCTCCCTCAATTTGCTCTTTGTACAGCAAGCTGTCCGCAAAAGGCCTTGCTCATGGACCCGCAGACATGCACACACACACACACACACAGTATGTTGTTTAGTCCCTTTAAGGGGGTAACATACAGAACAGCTTCGTATAAGTCCGTCTCTCGTCATTTTCATTGACAGCTGCCGCTATCCCTTGGTCTGCTCAGTGCTTCAATAGAGCATTATTAATATTGTGTACAAAATATAGCTTATTGTACTTTTGACTAGTCGTAACGTAACATGTTATGACTTTATAATTAACAGGATGTGTTAATGCAATAAATTTCCAGGCTACAGCAGAAATATTATTGTGTTGTTCCGATTTTCGATATGGTTTCTATAAATATTTATTCAGACATCATGCCTGCACAGTCGCACACAGACACACAAGCAATGCAGAAGTGGTGATGTGGGATCAGATGGCTGTTTCAACTCACATCTCCATCTTTGGCCAGTTTTCTGCCACACCTCATGCTGTTCAGCTCAAACTCTTCTTTGTTGGCCTCCTGCGGTCTGGGGGAAGCACGCGCACACACACACACACACACACACACACACACACACACACACACTCTGGATTACCACGGTAGAAATAAGTGCATTATGGAAAAATAAGGAGGAGTGTGTATCTAAATACAGGTATCCTTCAAGATACAAGTATTTGATTTACAAGTTATCACAAACTTGACTGAAGTTTTTGACTGAACATTTTATTAATTTAATTAATCCAATAATTTAATCCCTTACACCAGGGGTGTCAAACTCCAGTCCTGGGGGGCCAGAGCCCTGCACATTTTTGGATTTCCCCTCATTTAACACACCTTAATTAACTCCTTGTGCTAATTATCACACAGCACTTGAGTGGAATCATTTGTGATGGAACAGGGAAAGAACTAAAGCTACACAGGGCTGCAGCCCCCCAGGACTGGACACCCCTGCCTTACATCCTTCATCATTACTATCTCATGTTTGTTTCAAGTTGTGCTCAGTGATCCTTGCGTGCAATTCTGTGATCCCATCTCAGTCTAATGCTTTGCATTTTCCCATAGAAATGTGTGGTAATTGTGTCTCTGACATTATATGTCGATTATATGTCCAAGGACGCATCTGATGGGGAAAGATTTGGCCGCTCACAGGTGTTTGACAGACGTGTTAAGTGACGTGTTAAGGTGACGTGTGTGACGTGTTAAGGTGTGACGTGTTAAGGTGTGATGTGTGTGCCCAAATGCCCTCACCCCAGGTCGCTATCATGTTCTGTCCGCAGCATGGCAAACCACTGCTGTTTGTACGTAGCAGAGAGCCATTCTGGAGAGACAGCAACACAAAGATCAACAAAACAGAGACACGAGTCAATAGGATTTCAAGCAAACTGTCCATTTATAGATTTCAGTAGAACAGAATGTTTCACGTCCAAATGCAGGGCTGTACAGCAGATCATTTACTAATTCAAACAACTCAATAATACTTCTGTAGTCTGAAACAGGGACTTCCCATACTGCGCTGTATTTTTTCCTGCTCTGCTGTTTGTTCTGTATTACACTGGTTTTTCCCCACATGTACCTGTCTTCCCCCAGCAATTGTGGTGCAAGAATTGCATCGTGTTCCTTAGAACAGGTGGCAATAAAAACTTGAAATCTGAAACTTGATCTTTGTTTTAAACGTATGGATCTGGCGGCCGGACCTGCATATGAGGTCTACTGGCTGTCGCACGCTCTCGTTTTTAGATTAACGGGGCAAGGCGGCGGGGGGGCATCTTACCTGGGGGCAGGATATTGTCCCGCTCCAGTATGCGGGCTGAGGTCAGGTCGTTGATGATGTACTGCAACCGTACGCGTCTGAACACGGGGACAAAGGGGGCCCCACCCTCGGTGCTCAGGAAAGCTTCTTCCTCCCCCAGGTCTGTAACACAGACGGACAGATGGCAGAAAAAAATCAGCAGGGTTTAGGGGGCAAGAAGGGGCAGAAAGAAAAATACAGCTAAATGGGTAAAGCTGACACAAAGGCACTTTAACTGGGGAATCAGAAATCATGTAGGTGGCATCATGCAGAGTGTGATCAGACGGGGGCCAGGACCCACCCGCCCGGCGTTTGCAGAGCCAGGTGTCAGCGTCTGTCAACAGCTGCTTGATGGGCGCGTTCCAGGATGGGCTGAGCTGGAGGAACACCCACTGCGGGTGGGAGGGGAATGCCAGGGGGTCAGGTGGGGCTCCCACAAAAATCATACATCTCTCTGCCACTGCCTGAGGCCAGAAAAAGGGCCATCTGCCACCATATAAACCCAGCAGCAGGGCCGTGTGCGAACAGGAGCAGGGATGGGCGGCCACGTACCTTCTTAAGAGCTGTGTAGATGTCCATCTCTACTTGCATGACAAAGAGATCGGAGGACTGGACCAGCTGCTCCATCAGGGTTACACTGGCAGAGTGGATGGAATCAGTCAGCCGGCATGCAACCATGCAACACAGACAGACAGAGACAGACAGACAGAGACAGACAGAGACACAGACAGACAGAGAGACACACAGAGACTGACAGATACAGACAGACAGAGAGACAGAGGCACACACAAATGCACATAGAAAGGTTTGTATTTATATATTTTGTGGGGACTGTGCATTCATCTCTATGGGCATTAACCTTCACCCCACCCAGCCTAAACCTCAACCATAAGTAAACAAACAAAACACAAGTCTTTTGGCATTTTTAGTTTCCCCTTGTGGGGACCAAAAAAATGTCCCAACAAGGTAAAAAGCGTACAGGTTTTTATTACACTGTGGGTAAAATCCGGTGCGTGCGCACACACACACACACACACACACACACACACACACACACACACACACACACATACACACACAGCGAATACATCTCTCAATGTAACCTTATGATTAAACCAATTCCTTACATTCCCGGTCTGCCATATAATTTACAGTGTGCTCCAACACTCTACTACCAGGCAGCAGTGCTGAAGCCAACAGAGGCCACTCTACCACCGAGCAGCAGTGCTGAAGCCAGAGGCCACTCTACCACCAAGCAGCAGTGCTGAAGCCAAAGGCCACTCTTCAGCCACCTTCTCAGGACAGTCACCTCAGCTCCTTCATGAGCTCCACGTTCTGCTGGGTCATTAGGTTGTTGAGGAGCCATTCCTGACACCTGGGACAAGGCAAAACGGCATCAGAAGAAAATCACCTCATCTCCATCCCTGCGGCTTCTGCTCTACTTGTCACCCACTGTTCACATAACCAAAGCTGAACATCCCCAGGTGTTTAAATGAAAATACTGAGGGTCACGATGCCCCTGTGTGCAGGAGGAGGCCGTTAAGAGCTGGGACTCACTTCTTTGTGACGGAGTCCAGCCCGTACAAGCGGGCTGAAGAGTGGTAATGACACACAGTCTTTGCGCTGATGGTCTCCTTCATCGTCTCTCCACACTGCTGGATCAGACTGTCCTGTTCAAAGAGGAAATCAGCACCCAAAGCACGAGGCGACCCGCCCACCGTGTGAGGGGATTGGTTGGGGTGGGGGGGCAGAACGTGACGCGACTGACCAGCTGAAGCATGCAGGCCGCAGCCAGGATACTGACGACCCGGCTGGGCTTGATGAGAACATCGTCCCGGTACAGAGACCCGAAAGCCACCTGCAGGGCTGCACAGAGGACAAACATTCATTTAAAAAAAACAAAATCGCAGAAAGGAAACCAGCCTATCTGTACGCCAGGAGCCGGAATTCCAACACTGGATCTGACCTTCTGTGTCGATGTTCTGGTCTGGAATCTCCAGCTCGATGACTGTCATTGTGGACTCCTTCCAGGAGCCACTGAACATGCTGGAAAAATACCCCGACTGGAGCAGGAAAGAAAGGGAGACTGATGCCATTTATCAGTGGAGACAGAGGAGTCAGCAGTAAGCTGAAGTGCTATCAGACAATAGGACAGCAGCCTTTCCGCGCCACCAGACAACCAAACCTCCAACCTTTGGACATTCCAGGTCAGGTTCCTGCCCTATTATATTACCTATTGTAGATTTCTATGTCAGTGTATCTAAATCCGGTCCTCAAGGACCCACAGTTGGTCTCCATTTTTGCTACCAGAAGGGAGCAAAAATGTGCACCGTCTGGCAGGGAGCTGAGTGGGTGCAAAAACATTGACCGCCTGGGATTCTCCAAAGACTGGGATGAAAATCACAGTTCTATGTAGTCTTATATGCTATTTTCTATTTCCATATTTATTACCGTGGCTGAACGATTTATCGATTTCAAATCAAAATTGCAATTTTAAACAATGTGATTAGCAGATCACACAGGCTGTGGTATGCATTATACAGCAAGTCTGACTCAGGGTTTAAAACTGTCGTGAGAATAACTTCACAAATTCATGCCGGCCTCCTTGCGTGACAGTCATTCTCACCAATCAGAAGCGCTGTGCTCCTCGCATGCCAGTCATGCTCACCTATCAGAAGTGGCCCAAGGCGACTATGGATACGCCCAGAAACAGCAAACACATAAAACCCAAGGAAAACGTGACATTCCTTGTGCGAAAAACATGATTCCGCTGCTGAGCTGTAAGTGAATCACCTACTTATTTCCTGATCAGAGATTGTTTACAGAAAGGCCCAGATATTAGGTTAGCTGTAGGATCCTTGTTTTTTCTCACTGGAATTGTTTTATTTTTATTAATTTATTTTAATTAACTCAGCTTTTGTGATGAGTTAATTATGTTTTATGTTCAGGAGTGCACATAACTGGTACGCACCGTGCATTTTAACCTTTGCATGCTAGTTCGTACTTCATTTGTAGTATAAAGGTTAAAATGCACGATGATTTCTGACCATAGCAGAGCAAATGCACACAAAACTCTAAAAAAAATTAGTGCTGTGACACCAATCGATGGCTGCAGGCATTGCTTTTTAAGGAGAATGTGTACTGGTTCTGGGCATCCCTGTTTATGTTTGATTGTTCCCTACTAATTAAAATAAATAAATACATATTAGAATCAATTCATTTCTATAAGTTCTCATCCTTGCATTAGACCAGTTAATATTTTGACGGTATCTCAAATGGCAATGCTGCGTCACATGTTTGAAATCTATTACACACTGAACTGAAGCTTGAGTTTTAAAAAATATCGCAAATCAAATCGCAATCGCAATATTTGCTAAGAAAAATCACGATCAGATATTGTCCCCAAATCGTTCAGCCTTATCTATTACGTATTTCAGTCTTTCAATCAGGACACTGCATGTTTGTTTGAGCCATAAATACGGACCCCCCTCCTCACCTGACACAGATAAACCTTGTGCAGGTTCCAGTCCTGGCCCAGGGCACATATCCGGATATCGCTGTTCTCACCATTGAGGAACAGGGTCTGGTAGATGTACTTAGAGGTGCTTTTCAACTTTTTCCTGTTGAAATTATTAGTTTCAATGAAAGCAACACATGGCCTACACGACACACTTGGCAGTCTTTTATACGCTGTTCTACCCACTTCAATGGTCCAACAACAATGGCACTGAATAAGAAGCTGAGTGGTTCTGTGCTGAGGACTAAAGTGCCAGAAGAGCGTGCTGGAGGCACCAGCAGCCCTCACCTTCTCGGTGTGTTCAGCGAGCTGTCCTCCTCCTCCGGCTCGCTGTCACACTGACAACCCGAGCTGCGCTTCCTTTTGCGGCAATCGCACCCATGTCTGGAGGCTCCGCATGATCCCTCCACTGCCCCCTGTGGGCCCCGGGGGGAAGCCTGGAGCCGACTGCCCAGGGAGCCCATCCCTCCAGCTGCTCATCAAGAAGCCATGGCAAGGGGATAAATGAATATGCATGAAAGACGAACAAACTGACAGGAACATTTAATATTAGCCACTGTAATAACAGAGGAAAACAAAGGCAGAGAAGTCTGCCTCCACGTTTTTCTCTTTAAAAATCATAAACAAGGCACATATGGAAGAGGCATCACGAAAGAATGCGATACAAACCGATCCAGAGCAAAACGATAATGTTTTAACTAAAAATGACTTTGAATTTAATCCCCCAGACCACCGATCCGTTTTATGTAGCTGTTTTCTTTGTCTAAAAGAAGTGCAGAGTTATTTTATTTTTTCTAAAGCAAATGTCAAAGCAGCCGTTCGCAAAACAATAAACCCCTAAAGCAACGATCCAGCCGGAAAATAAAAACAATATACGTACTGTATGCTATAAGTACTGTATATTGATTGACAGCATGTATGTTCGGAACGTGGCGTTTGCCTCACATACACGTCGTCTGCAAAATGTGTAAAAATGCTAATGTTAAAAATGTGCCTTGATGAACAGATTAAGAGAGTAAATTCGGAAGCGGGATTAATTCCGTGTTTTGCGAATTTATTGTGATAATTTTAGCATGGTTTCTACGATGTTATGTCTCTTACCCCCTCAAGCAGACAGTACACTTTGCTCGGTAGCTAACTCTCTCGGCCAACGCATCGGCTCGCGGAAGCGCAGCACATCCGCAGCCAGCACACACTTTCTGTTCAGCGGCACTTGACGTACGTCAGCCTGATTGGATAAAATCCCTACGATTATTCGTTTTTTGGTCTAAATGTTTTTTATAGCGATTGTGGACAATCACACACGTAAACAATCCAGTTTGGCGAGAGAAAGGGGGCGTCACTTTCAGACAATTTCGTCACGTTAAGGCAGCAGATCAACCGCTCAGCCCCTTCGCGCGCCGACCCTGCGCCGTACCCGGACAGCCGGACCGCTAGGCGGCGCTGTAGGTCTGCGGCATTGCCGGCAAAGCGGAAGCGTCGTTTTCACACTGTCTTGTTCGCATTCTCTTAGACGGAAAACCGGCTGCAATTTCAGTTAATAATCAACAAATGCTCATTTGGTGTTTCGCCATCGGCCATTTATTGCACATCATTCTACACACAATACGCCTACTGATATTCCTGAGAGACAATTACCCTTCCTGTCCTAGTTTCAAGGGTGGAAGCTAACAGGCTAATTTGCTACGAAGCAGGCTGAAGTACAACATGCTCCGTAATGAGGAACATGATGTATATACAGCAGTCGGTGTTATTTCCCCGCTCGCCATCACAACAGGAAACTATTGCGGTTCAGTTCTGGCGTCTGTGGAAATTTCCAAACTGTGCCGACAGCATATACGAAAAACATCAGATCAAGGCACCAGTGTTTGCTGGTAGCGACTACTTTAATTTCAAGGGCACACACTTAGTTGCCCTGATGGCTACCTGTAACGCCAAATACAGGTTTACCAATGCGGGAAAGTCGCGGTTGCATTTTCAGGGTGAATAAGCTTGAACCGAACCTGCCTCTGCCAGCCAGTCCACCAGCAACAGGAGTTGTACTCTCGTAACTGATTATATTATTATACTACTACATGTGTTTTAATTAAATCACAAACTAAATCTTAATTAATTGTTAACCTACTACTGCAGGACCTACTGAAGGAAC
>JAODKE010000125.1:8156692-8174788 GCA_026779605.1 Mormyrus hasselquistii
AAACGCCACTATGGCCAGCAGAGGTGGATATTGGATTTTGTTTCAACCAACTAGTTACAGTCTCTGTGACTGTGACTCTATGTTCAATTGGTTGGTTGAAACAAAATCCTGGTTTGGATTTTTACTTTCTGGACCTGAAATGTCCACTTCTGATGGCCAGCTTGAGGCTTCCTTCGGCCGCTCACTCACCGATCTTGATCAGCTGGTTCCAGCGGACTCCATCCCAGCCCTTCGCCACCAGGGAAAATCCAATGGTGGCTCCCACAATGCAGTGCGTTCCCGAAATGGGGAGCTTCAAAAATGAAGCCAGCAGCTGCCACACAGCAGAACCTGAGGCAGAAGCAGAGACGCTCCGATTGGCCGTCACTTTGCACGCCTGAGCCTCCTAGCATGGCACCAACTCATCCAAACACGCATAACGGCCATCATCACGAAGCAACGGCCATCTCTCAGAACAGGGCTCACCGAACATGGCGCTGACGGAGCCCGCCATCATCAAGTGCTTCGTTTCGTTGTAGACGTTGACGTCGATGATGCCCTTCCGTATGGTCTCGCTTACGCTGGCGCCCAGAAGCACGGAGCCCAGCGTCTCGAAGATGGAGGCCAGGATGCAGGCCTGCCTGAGAGTGACCACGCCAGAGCCCACAGCCGTGCCGAAGGAGTTGGCCACGTCGTTAGCGCCGACAGAGAAGGCCAAGATGAAGGCGATGACGAAGCCCAGGATGAGAAGCCAGAGGTAGTTCGAGAGTGGGGGGGCCGCTGACGTCGCCGCAATGGCAGCCGTAGTAGCCAACACTGAAGTGAGGGACACCATCGCTCACAGCTTAGTGCTTAACTAGAATATTACAATCCTACGGTGGGATGGTTCAAGCAATAAATATCTGTACAAAAATAGTATTTACGAAACAATGTAAAAAAATGAGGTATTACAGTGCGGATTTTAATACAGTGTGAACTTCACTAAAAATGTTTAAACCTTCTCTTTTGCTATAAGAGGAGGTTAAATGTAAACAGATACGCTTGGCACCGTTTTTAACGTGCTATGGGGATGGGAGGGGGGGTGGAGAGTCCAGTGGGGGCTATTGCTATCCTCTGGGAATGCCCAAGATATCACAGTTTGTTTGACTCTGGAGGGTTAAGCAGTTGGGACAGACTTCCATTGTGCAAGGGAGCCAGTCAGCAGTTGGAATAGCATCCTGAAAAGGAGAGGAATAAAAAATTTTGTTTTAAGAAAAATAATACATACATTAAATTCCATCTCAAAAAGACAGCATGGGATTTCAATTAAAATATAGTACAAGTGAGTGAATTAAAAATCTCTTTGTGATATAATGTGTACACCAGATCATGACAAGTTTGCAATTCTAAATAGTCATAAAAATAAAGTGTCTTTTTTTTATAATCTTTAATTATCTCCCATAGCAGAAACAGGTAAACATTTAATTGATCACTATGGCTTAAATACCTGAAAAACCATGGCACCTTTGCAGGGATAAACTATTTAATCTGCATATGTATACACTGTTTAGCAGTCTTAATGGCCTTTCGAAAGATACAAAACAGATCAGAACAGACCATTGACAATAAAACAGAGTTCACCTTTAACAACCATAACTGTTGCCATTCAAATAAGAATTAAAAATCCGGGATGATGTATATGATTCAACAATCACCAAGCAGTAGGGAGTTTACCCCCCATGACCCACCAAATCCGAGCTTCTCCTAGACTGCTGACGGTATGTCTAGACCCCGTTTCATTAGTAACACAAAAACATTTACTATTAGACACACTGGGTCTTGTTCATACCATATCGGTATTAATGAGACTTATTTGCGCAGCCGGTCAGGGTGCGAGTCTGAATCCGGATTTGCTCATTCTACTCTTATATTGCTCCCCAAACAAACCGAACCCGCTCCACGACGTTTATACAGCTAAAGTTACCAAGCGTTTGTTTGACATGTCGGATAAGGGCGGTGGAGATGGGGGATGGTGGCAAACTCGCAGAGGAACCGCTTACGGGAACTCCCGGCGAAAACTGAATGGGCTCACGGAAGGAAGGAGGCCATGTTTGTTCACAAAGACAGCCTGAAATAATAATTAATAACATCGCCGACGCACAAATCTCCTCGCTGACCTGTACCTGCCCACCCTTCCAGCTAACCGCTAATTTATATACTTGGTTCGGGGAGTGTGCATATCAATACAAATTTCTGGATCTCATTAATACATGCTAATATCCGTCTCCGGGATCTTTCTGTTTTAGAAACGGCGCAGTCAAGCGTAACTGGCGGCTTTGAACCGGTTTAACCATCCCCCGATCACCGACCAAAAAGGCTTCCTCCCCCCGGCCGGCGCCTCCGGAACAAGGACCCACATGGCCGCCTGCTAACACGTGCTGGGTGTCACCGCTTCCCATTCAATCTGTGCACCGGAGCGGCCACGCAGGGCATGCAGCCGGGCAGATTCGTGTCAAACACTCCAAATAAACGAACCAAATTCAGATACGTCTACAGAACTAACAAACCGAAGCGGCTCATCAAAACATCTCTCGTCGCTGCCGGCCACATAGCGGATAGATAACTGTCGGATAAATGATAGGTAACAACCGCTTAGCAGCTGACGAGAATGCCGATTTAAGAGAGATACCCCTTGGTAAAAGCAATGACACTCACCAGAAGAGGTGAATGATAGCGATGAGGATGAAACCCACTGCCGATCCGTCCACACTTCAGCGGGACAGTCTCGATCGGTAACTTCTCCTTATTTCTGTAAGACAAAAAAAAGCCACGTGTAATCTCAACATTGCTACTATGGCTTAACACTTCCTTTCACCAATAAAGACGCTCCCCACACGACGAAGAGACGGGCTTTATACCGGGGAGGGGGCCCAGACGCGGCCAGACTCCTTAAATGACCCTAGGCCGGGTAGAAGGAAGCCCTCCGGGTCGGCAGGAGAGAAGGGCGGACGGCTGGCGGAAGACAGCTGCTTCCAGCGAGGTATTTAAATGGGGGCGGGGGAGTGTTTGTGAAAGAGAGAGAGAAAGACACTCCATCCCTCTCTGCCGTCCTTATTGCAATCTAAGGGTTGTAGCAGTACGAAAATGGAAAAAAGGGGGAATCAACCCCCACCCCCCGACTCCTCTGAGTATTGTCCCGGTTATTTTAAATCATAAGACCCATGAAAAGCCCTAAAATAACACGTATTCTGTCTGTCAAAACAAATCATGAAAGTATAGTCTATGCCCCCCCCATACCTCTCACTAATGGCGACGCGTGTGGCCCTGAGATGTTGCTGAGTGCATCCCAGTGCAGATCAGTGCTCTCCGGTGGCATCCCAGAAATAAACATCACGGTACGAAACTGACCACCGCTTAATCACCGGTCATATGTACGCAAAGGCAAAATGGGATAACGATAAGGTAATCTCACCGTTACATTCCGCATTTAAAGTGCGACGTACTTCAATGTACGCACAAGACCCTGATATCACATGGCGTCTGCATGTCATCCACAAATGGAGAGTGATTCCCTACTTTGTCGTTTGGCAAGACCTTCGGGACATGAATTAAATATTTGCAACACTCAAATAACCTTTTGGCTACAAATAAATTTAGACCGAATGCTACGACTAAATACGATCGTGTGTTTTAAAACCATATTTTAAAAAATGTATTTAATTGTGACTTTCTGAACTGCAAATGCAAAATGTAATTATTATTCCGGCAAAAGAGAACTCCCGGGAACAAAGGGGGGTGAAGCGTGCTCCCTCTGGAATAGCGCCACGTTGCTTCCCTCTGCTGTTAGACAGAGTATTGCAGTGGTGTTAAGTGTATGTGGCCACGACAACAGGCTGACAAACAGTAAAATACTGCACCATTGATAACACAACCTCTGAAACACAAGCTATCTGCTGCTACACCAATGTGGTGTTCATATTTATGATTTACACGACAGACCCAATGAGAACTGTGCGGATATGAAGGCAAAGCGATTCTACATGTAAAGGAAATACCTGCATTTACTATATAACAGAGTTTTGTCCGAAAAATAAACGCGTTTACAGACTGAATTTATCTATACGGAATGCTTTAATTTTAAAGTAATACAATGACCAGCTGGCTTCAGGAAATACAGTAGCGGTTACTCCAATTGCTGGTTTAATATACAAACACAATTATGTGAATATTAAATATTTCGGTGAGTGCAGATTTAGGGTTTTATTGTAAGCGCTTCCAGTCATAACTATAATCACTTCTATGGGTACAGTATCTGCAACACGACATTTTTGACTATTCTTTATACCGGGAAAACTGGCCGCAGATAATATATAGAAAGTTAATTAAGTTTTAAATTTCTACAGTCATATGCCCAAATGTAACATGCACGTCTACTTCTACTCTACTGGGACGCTAAATGTCAAAATTATCTGTAAATTGGCACACTATTGCCATCCCTTACAGTTAACGATGCTGGGCAAATTGCGTTTCAAAAACTGCGCCAATATTTCCCTCCCTTGCAAGGAGGGAAATACAATTAACATTCAGTTATTTCTACCAACTGTATATCACGAAATCGATACAAAACGACTAATAACAAGGACATTCAAACATACCTGGAATTAATTTTTGCATTAGTTGATTCGAAAAAAGACTCGGAGCTCAGGAGGGAGCCGCCGCGCCGATCCTGCAGGTGAACACTCCAGAGCGAAAGACCCGCCGAAATGACGCGGACCCGGCTGAATGACAAGCGGCTGCTTACAAAACCAGCGCCCTATGCTACACATTTCCGCTCACACCCGCAGGCAGCGATCTTGTGCGAATTAACAACGTGAAATACAAAGAAGTCTGGTTTATTGCAAACGGTGAACGATTATAATTTAACGTGGGTACCCAAAGTTTGAAAAGAGAAACAAAATTCAGACACTTATGTTGTCCCATAAGACATCTTAAAGCACCCGCAATAAAAAGTTTGCACAAATATTGCAGAACCATTACCCTGTAGATCATGGTCCTGCAATAATTAACCTGTAATTAACCTGTGTACCTGGAGGACCTGCTTATAGGACTGGATGTAGATTAACATCATACCCAGGACAAACTGCAGATTAAAGGTCCTGTTCAAGGGCCTAACAGAATAGGATCACTCCTGGCATTCAGGATTTGAACCAGCAACCTTCTGATTCCTGGCACAGATCCCTAGCCTCAGAGCTAGCACGCCACCACTTAAAAAGAAAAAAAAGATTCAGAATTTGTATTGCCAAACCACATGTCATTCTATCGTCTACTTAATTCCAACCTATTGGGAGTAACTATAGCTAAATATAGGGTAATAAGGCCTTTTAAGACTAATCCTGGGGGTGGGTCCATTCAGAGCTACTAAGTATCAGGTAGATTGCAGTTTTTATACTATTGATATGTTATTTGTCAAAGTCGTCAATTTTTGTGCTTACATGCAGTGAGAAGTCTTGTTAAGACATTTATACTAAAGTTTATAATTATATTTAATCTTGTCCCACATGAAATACTCTCCAAAATCCCCCTACACATTTTCTAACAAGAAACAAAACACTTTATGAAACTATACATTTTAATAGTTATACCAAAATGCACCAGGTCAACCATGTAATTTAAAATTATTAAACAACAGATATCCGCTTATTCTAAATAATGAGCCAAAACGAAAGTCAAACAAAATCAACTAATGACAATAAACAAAAGTAAGGGGCCCCAGGGGCTAAACACAAGGGACAATAAATTCTGGGCAGTGGTTAACTCACTTTTTTCTGATTTTTATTATGCCAAGTTAAATCATTCTGAAAAAGCATTAATATTTGGGGACTGTTTTGTAACTTTACATTTATGTATGAAAACGTTACCATAATAATAATGTTACTAACCAAAAACTCAATGTCTTTATGATCGAACACATGACATTGAAAGGAGATTCCATATTCAAAGAATTCTCTCCCATCCAATCACGGATATGCAATTATAAATCAAATGGTCAGTGATCTGTATTTGTTAATTGCACAGCTGGTAGTTGTTTGCCTCCAAATTAAATCATAATCATAGAAACTCCTTTGATGGTTATTATGTCATTCAAGATTTTAAAATTGCAGCTCTTTAACTTTTGGAGCAACCAGGTATTTTCAATACTTTGTTCTTATGAATTTAATCTCCAATTGTCCACAATCTCTTAAATCTTTATTTCTTTTTGCTGGGCCAGGATATAAGGAGTTAATAAAAAAAATTCTTAAAAAATATAATTAAGTTTTTTTGTCCAAAAATCCCCATTGCCAATATTTAACTTATGCAATTTTAGTGTATGATAGTTATTCCAAAAGTGCAAAAATGCTGTAGGTATACTGTACAGTAGGCTTCTGATTAGAATCCTAGATCCATTAGATGACTCCCTGACCATATACCTCTTTCCTGTCAGCTCTTAACAAACATGGACCTCTTTCAATTGTGGGCTACAACTGTGCTTATACAGCAATGTCCAATATAATAATACCTACTGGTGAAAAGCAGAGTTTGACAAGTAGCCTAGACAGCTCAAAACTGCAATTCAGTAAGCCAGTAATACCCCACAAGTCAATAAGAACACTCTTCGCAACTATAGCTATCTCAACATGCGTCACTCTCCCGCCTAGTCAGGGTCCAACGCTTGAATTATACGTAGGCACAGCTTTTTTTTTCTGACCAGCACATAGCCTTGGTAAATATATTTTATTTACCTTCTTTTCTAAATGCCACATGAAACTTTGCTTTTAGCACCATCTACTCGTGAAGAATCTTTGTTTATACATGTAGAACGATGGCATGTGGAAAGACAATGACTGCTTCTTTCACAGGCACGCTACCAGGTGTCGCGTCACCTTTTCAAGGGGCCGAGCCAGTGTCGTCGCTTTTTTATGACGTTATTGTTCCTGACATTTTCAAGATCTCGAACATGCTGGGGATCAGGAGCGCGATGTGATTGGTTAGCTCTGAGAACGACAGTAACGACAACAAATGGGAATTGTACTTCTGTTGATGAAAACCAATGGGAGTAGCGCTTTTGTCAACTTTGTTCTAGAGACTGGTAGCGTAACTGATTAATGAGCCTGTGTGCAAAGCATGGTGTAGTACAGGGTTACAAGTCAAGCCACAATTTAGGATAGGATAGGTAGCTTGCCAGCTGACAAAGGGTACTGAAGGGTATTACCCGTTAGCGACTGGTGAGGGTGATACAAATCTTCAATATTGTGCATCTATGTGTACACCTTGTTAGCATCGTTTGAATAATGTAATCGTATTTACAGTGAACTTGTTGATGCTCTTTGTATTTTGGATAATCATGTCGAAAAAGATTTGTTTGGAAACTTAACCAAACGAAAAAGTAGACGTTACGCAGTTTATCTTACTTGAAGAAACAAGCGTTGCACAGAAACGAAGAAGTGCTAGTGGTTCAGTTTGATTGTTAGGTCAGACAACTGTCATTTGACTGCTGTCACCTCTCTGAAGCATGTTCATATAAAGCGACGTGGATAGGGTTTATCGGCTGCCTGGAGATCAGTCGCGGCGATTTTGGCATTTCTGCTCGGCCGACATGTTATTACTCGGGGTGTTCGGATAGTTGGCTAACTGTACAACTGTGAGTCTGCGTTGCAGATTGCAGTCACTGACTTTTGCACGACTTTTTGATACCGTTGTCAGGAGCGTGTTTGTTTCGTAAACAAAAATGTTTCCGTTTTTTCGACGCCGACCGATTTTCGGGATTTCTGCGCGGATCCAGACCTTCAGTGGATTCTGCATTGAGAAGCTAGGGAAAAGCAGAAATAGGGCCGGGGAGTGGCTCGGAAGTAGACTTTGGTGTCTTTATAAGGCCGGTGCTAAGGGGAGCGGGCACGACAACGGGCGGAAAACCATGTTTTCCTTACTCGCCAACCAGTGTAGTTTTGTCACTGGCCAGAGGATCCGGCGAGCTTATCAGATCGGCGAGCTGTACTCGAATCTATATGCCGAACACACTCGCTGGAGCCTCGTGGGCTCTTTCTGGTACCGCTTCCAGAACAAACACTGCAAAGTGGGCAAGCTGGTGGCGGCGCTTGCCGGAATCTTCATGTGGGAAGATGAGAAGATTCGAGACGAAGAACTTCGAAGGTATGCAGTGTAATTGCAAATAAATCGCTATTAGGGTAGGCTATTAATGATGGCATTGTGTGGTTAGTAAAGCTACTATCTCTGGTCAATATTGGCCTAATAGTATCTGTGCTTTATCAGCGTGCCCAATGAGATTGTGCTGCTCCGTGTAGGTGCCCAGTAAGGACCGAGTCAGCAGCCGCATCACCTTTTTATATAATATACATTGCACTTAATTCATCTGCAGAGCACTATGCAATACTTGATTTGACTTAACGTTAAATTAATTTAAAGCCCGCCGAAGTAGCACGTGGTCATTAAACTGGACATTGCGTTAAATGCAAATAACATGCATTATGCAAATAGTATCGCGATATTGAATAACGCCCGACCAGCGATTTATACACTTCTAGTAGTATTGGGGAATTATGCACAATACTACATTTTTCCAAAT
Source organism: Mormyrus hasselquistii (assembly GCA_026779605.1). Taxonomy (NCBI): domain Eukaryota; kingdom Metazoa; phylum Chordata; class Actinopteri; order Osteoglossiformes; family Mormyridae; genus Mormyrus; species Mormyrus hasselquistii. The sequence continues at coordinate 8,165,271 of JAODKE010000125.1, forward strand.
ATCGACATACACACACCTTAATATGTAAGAGTTTTATTTGCCGTAATATTTTTTTTTGTATGACCCTGTAACCTTGTAATACATATAATTGCAAATTAGAAACAAGTAAACTTTGTCTACACTGTGTGTTTGTAGGTCAGCCGAAGAGCTCCAAATGATGGAGCAAATAAAGAACCAGAGCCCTGGTCCAGCAAAGACTCCAGAACAGGAAGACTCTGGCTGGGAAATTGTCATGGAGAAGAAGAACTTTTGGGTGTGGCGCAAGCCCATCCTGAACAGCCATCTTTATGAATACAAAGGTCTGTTAGTAGTGGCTTTTCAGTTCAATGCATATGCTTAATGTTTGTTCTCTTATAAACTGCGAAACCACTTCGTGTCCAGGGATGGCTCTTCTCTTCTCACGTCAGTGTTTTGTGATCATTCTGTTACATAAATAGCTGTCGTTTTGCATGAGTTGCTGGGGCCTGTCTGTGGTCAGCTGACCCCCTTGTCCTGATTGGATGGACTGTCTTCCTGTTATTTTCCTCACCCTGTTCTGTCTCTGTCTTCTCTGTAGTGTTGGGGACCTACAATGACATCACCCCCAGGCAGTTCTTCAATGTCCAGGTAGTGTCTCCATGTGTGCAGTGTTGGCATGAATCGCCTTCCCACTGATACTGTAAATAGTGGAAAAACTGACGTTAAGTGATGTTGCCATGGACAGAATGTATTTTTCAAGAAATTATTCATCTTAATAAGGGGAAGGACTTTCTTAATCAGTTTTGATTCTTTGCGTTTGACTGTTTTTCTGTTTTGGGATTTTTGCCCTTCTATCTCAGCTGGACACAGAGTACAGGAAGAAGTGGGATTCCCTAGTGATTAAACTGGAGGTGGTGGACAGGGACGCCAATACCGGCACAGAAGTTGTGCACTGGGCCACACACTTCCCAGTAAGGTCCATTTACTGTGATGAATAATTATAGTGCTAATTGGTGATTATGTCTTATTTGTTGTCATATCATGCTATTTTTGTAAGCATTGATTGCTTACTATTGATTTATGTTGAGATATTCTAAGACCTTACCATGAAAAATTAAAAATAAAATAAAATATTAGCCTGCCTTTACTTGTTTTCAGTTTAGAATTTGGCAGTGTTTTGTTGAATCGGTAGCCTGTAAAGTTGTAGACCCTGTTATACATAGTTATTTTATTTTTTTTCTTTATCATCCACAGTATCCCATGTACTCCAGAGACTATGTTTACGTACGTCGCTACGACGTGGATGTGGAAAAGAACCTCATGGTGCTGGTTTCCAGGTGCTTTTAGTCATTTGGCCTCCTTACCAGTAGGTGGCACTGTCACAACAGACTCCCTCAACTCAATCCTGTCTTCCTCTCTCTGCAGGGCTGTGGAACACCCCTTAGTTCCAGAAACCAAGGACTTTGTCCGGGTGCACTCCTATCAGTCTCGGATGGTTATTCGTCCACACCGGTCTTTTGATGAGGTCAGTAGTCGGCTCGGTTGGGCTGGTTTGAGCTGCTCATCTGGCCTTTACACCAGTTATTTGATTGGCTCTCGTTCTGCTCCTGAGCACAGAATGGCTTCGACTACCTGCTGACCTACAGCGATGACCCCCAGACTGCCATCCCACGCTACTGTGTCAGCTGGATGGTGTCCAGCGGTGAGGAGCCCACTGTGTCGCCACATGACTGACACTGACCGTGGGCGAGTTGCCATGATTTGTCCGTGTAGCCAAGGCCTTGATGATTGTAGCGTAAAAGTGTGTCGCGGTGTATTTGGCTAGCAGAGTGTCAGTTCCAACTTGATTGATGCAGTCTTCCGTTGTTGCCCTCTTTCTTCTGGTATCATGCCTCCCTGACCTCTGCTCTCCCTGCCCTGCAGGGATGCCCGACTTCCTGGAGAAGCTGCATACTGCTGCTCTGCGGGCCCGCAACCAGGAGGTGGGCATGCAGGACTACATGGGCATGGTGAAACCCGTGCAGGAATTCCATAGTGCGGATGCTGGGCATGCAGGAGGTCCCGGACGCATGGAGTACGCTTGAGGGTGGGTCTGCCCAGCGTGAGGGGGCGGAGCCCTCCCTTGGACACGCCCCCATATACTGCACTACCAAATAGCAGGACTATGTTTCTGTGATGTGGTGGAGGGACCTGGCAGAGCTCCACGTTCAGAGCACCTCGGGGCCCACGCCGATACAGCTTCACTCCTGAGAGCATTTAATGGCACATTGTGAACCAGTGAACTGAGAGGGCTGCTCCTGTTATGCTGCCCATTTAGCTGCCTGCTCAGAAAAATAACGTTAGCTCGAACGGATGAGGATATGCTGACTCACTGGACATTCGTGGTACCCTGAAGGCGTTGTCTAGGCAACTGTACTGTTACCTCCGTAACTAAATGCCAAATATCTGGAAGAGAGAGTAGTGGTGCTATCTGAACGGGGCACCAGGAACGTTCTGATGAGACCTAGCGGTCATGTGGTACTGGCCCCCAGTCAGCCCAGCGGACCTAGGGATCCTGCTTGTGAAAACAGTGATGTTTTGCTAGTTGCAAAACGGAGGATGTTCCACCTGCTTTGCTGTTCTTTTAGGTCTTTAGGGATGAGGGATGACCTGGTCACCTTTAACAGCCTTTCAGTGAATAACCTCTAGTGTCTTATTTCAGCCGTGACATCCTCAGCGCCAAGCAATTGTCAAAAGCTCATTTATCGTGTGCTGGTGCCAGCATCGTTTGGGTTTCAGGGCTCCTGTGAACCTCTGCATCTATAATGTTCCTTTTATCGTCTGTCGCTTTTGGAAATCAATCCCAAGCTGCAAGAAACTCGACAGACCTCTTTCCGCATTCTGTCTCATTTGGCTCCCACTGTAAGTGGGAGATATCTGATGGACAGAGAGATGGTTTCAAACCCCTTAGAGTTTATGTAACTCTGTACAGAGTGTAAGAAACATTCTGGTAATGTGAGAATATGGTCCCTTGTGTTAGATACTTTGTTCCCCCCAAATTGTTCCGTTTGTACATTTCCCATATGCTGTAATACAATTTATTGTCACGACAAAGTATCCTCGGTGACCGTTTAAACCTCTCGGCAATCCCTCATTGGGCGCTCTGTGTCATGTGACACAGCTGTCAGTGCTTAAGGTGTTTCTCACTTCCTGAACCAGCTGCAGTGTCGTTTCAGGTGGGTTTGGGCATGAGTGCATGTGGGGGACACTGGTGGCAGAACTGTAACTCGTATGAATATTTTCCCTAATTGTTGTGGTTGTGCACCGGGGCCTTCTTGTGCCTTTTGAGTTGATGTCACAGTATTGGGGTCACCAACCAAGGTCAGGTTTCCCGCCCCTAGCAACCATGGTGGGTGGGGAGGGGAGCTGGATCGAGAGACAGGAAGTGCTGTAAGAAACATGAAGGCGCTTGAGAAAATATTTGTGGCAGTATTCTGTTTTTTCTTTTTTTTTTTTTTTTTTTTTTTACTTTTTCTCTCTGATTCCAAATTTTAAATGTATGCTGGACTGTTCTGGCATGTCATATAGGTCCTTATGATATTTCATATCCAATAAATTGTGTGAACAGTTTTATTGAAGGCTAACCAGGCTGCAGTGAGTTCCGTGAATGTCCTGTATATTTAGATTTGCACGCCCTACAGTGGAGGTTGAGATTATGATGATGGTGCTCATCCTGCAGAAAGATGGCTGCATATATGACACTGGGGAAAAGGTCACTTCTGTTTAAGTGGATGGGCTATCTCCAGGCAGGTTTGTTACTGCTGTCCCATTACATTTTAAGTGGATGGGCTATCTCCAGGCAGGTTTGTTACTGCTGTCCCATTACCTTTTAAGTGGATGGGCTATCCCCAGGCAGGTTTGTTACTGCTGTCCCATTACCTTTCCACATTCTGTTTGAATTATAGGCCATTCAGATAATGTTACGGGCTGCTGGTTTAGGTTAAATCAACTGGCAAGCAGTATAATAATTATTTCATATAAACTTACATCTATGATGATTTAACCCACAATGTAGTTTTAGAGTATTTAGAGCCCAAATGGTTGTGTGTGTGTGTGTGTGCATGTGAGCAGTTACCATGCCAATATTATGATGATCCAGCTTAGTTTACTAAGTTTACTTGATTTAGTTCCTGGCTTTACATGTCCGTCATGTATATCTCTCACAGAGCAGCTAATAACATCCCCTGTCACCGTGGAGTACCATAACCAGAGTTCCCGCTCAGCCTCTCAATGCAGTTCACCATGGAGTAATGAGCAGTTGTACGATTCAGGATATGGTCGACCATGATGCCAGCGATGCGCCGTGAATGTAGGGCGATGGCTGTCCCGGCCAAAGGCCCGCTGTGCTTCCCCCGTCTTCCTTAACTTGGCAGCCTTTGATGATGAACCACGTGCTCGGAGCCCTTTTAATGTCTCACATACTGTATGCTGAGAGTGTGAGTGGATGACGGCCGACACGGAGTCTGGAATTCTGTGCGGGCGATCTGTTCCGTCTCCTTCAGCCCCAAAAGCCCATATCCATGTTCACGATGGATGGACGGCTGCCTGACGGCTCGCAACCAAGTGTGCTGCCTTTTACATGCCTGCTGTGATTTGTGTCTTTGATTTTTCCAATAAATAATTAAAAAAAAAAATGAAATGTTTTTTGCCTTTTTATTATTTGCTTTCTGTGGTCCAGGTATTTTACATATTGAAATGATTCCTCTCCCACACCTGCCATTTCATCTCAAATACATATTGAACAAAATGGTAGAGGTGTTCAAAATGTCTGAGCTCCGCCGGTCGTTTGTCGTGACCTCGGACACTAATCAAGGTTAACCATGGTACACAGAACGGTCTTCTCTATTTCTAGACTAATTTTATAATTATATATTTTTCTTGAATTAAGATGACTTTGCACTGAAGATTTTTCACCTCTAAAATTGCTTTAATGATGCTTTCATAAAATGGGTGGAGCTAGTAAACTGTCAGTCAGGCTAATCGTCGCCGCCCATCGGGTTAAAATATGCAGCGATTGTGTAGAATTCTATCCACGATTTTCCATCGACATCCCCTGCGAAACTTTGTGTGTAGACTTGTATGCTACTTACCACTGGTGTGAGTTTGACACTATCTGCCAAATCAATGAAAAGACTTGTCTTACTTTCCTTTTATACTACTGTAATGTAAGCAAAGTGCTATTTTTGGTTTCTTTATCAGCTGCTATTTGTGCTAGCTTTAAGAGAAACTCAAACCTCATTCACTATTGTGTTTCTCTCTGACAGATTTTTTAGTTTAATAGACAGTGCAACTGATCTTAAAATGAAAACGGCCAGTTAAAAGCTTGTGAGATTATTCATTGTATGGTTCATGGTGCTTTTATCTAATGCTTTTGTACACTAAGAGAAAAACGGTGAATAGACTGATTAACAGTTAAAATCAACGTGATGTCAACATTTTCCCAGGATACTTCTGCGTGCTGCTATTTCTTGCAATACCCAGAGTCATCTGCAAATTTACTAAATCCCTGAAAATTCAGCTGGAGGTACATACTCAGTAGTGTGCACTTTTAATTTAGTCAATAATCACCCAAACGCAATAAACATAGATTTAATAATTGAGCTTCTTCAAATTTATTCAGAATAAACTGACATTGTAAGGTAGTAATAGTCTGTTTGACAGAGCTAATCGTAACGAATTAACAAAATGTCTTTGTCTGGGGTGTGTGGCTCGGACTTGGTGCAGGGTTGTCCCGGCTAAGGCAGACTTTTTACCGCAGCCTTCGTTCTTTTGATCAGGTCAGGGCTGTAAGCTGGAGGATGGGGGCTCACAGGACCCCAGAGTGCTTGGCACAACCATGGACCGAGGGGGAACCACATGGTTAGATCAAGCACAATGGGGTCCCGGGCAACCGGGCTGAGAGCAAATGGTCTAGATGACAGATCCCCACTCCCCACCCCACCCTGAAGTCCCCATACACCCAGTGACGAAGTCTATCTCACTAAGACTACTCAACATGTCAATGCCAAACAGTTATACGGCACATTCACATCGACCACAGAGCAAATGGACAACCGTGTACATGAACACAAATCTCTAGGAATTAATTCAAAGTCCCTAAGCATACCTGTCTGGTGATCACGTCTCTGCCAATCTAATCTTGGCTAAGAGTGTGACTCCATTTTTCTGGCTACCAAACCTTTAATCCCCCCTTTTCAGTTCTCCTCCATTTTGGTTCAAGGTAGTCTAGTTGGAGGTCTTCATTGAACTTACTGCTCAGTGTTGAAGAAGTCGACCCGAAGCTCAGCGCCAAAATGGTGGCTGCAGCAGAGGAGCGACGGGCAGCTTCGGCATTTTGTGCGCGATGAGGGAGCTGCTGAGTTGCTGTCCTTCTGAGCTGATCGAATTGGGTGGAGAAGGAGGCGGCGTCTAACGTATGATGCAGAGGTGAGCAACTCGGAGACAAAAGGATTTGGCCCAAGTCATGTCCACTGCGGAAAAATGTGGACCCCGCCTTCTTATGCGTAAGAACCCTGCCTCGCTCCACCCCCTCCGCATCACGTCGCTGTCATTGCTAAGCTACATCAGATCTGAAAAGCAGATTTATTTAAAATAAACTGCCAACAGTTTGAGTTACAGAACAACAGCTAAAACTTGAATCTATAGAAAACTGGTTGACTGATTTTTTCCCTCTTGTAGGAGTTGGGTTCATTCTGTTGCCATTATTTGCATAGGAAGAGGTTGACACAGTGACATCAGTCTGTTCTTGAGCCAATAAAGGTATTGAAGATTGGATAGGCTGAGTTTGTCTTTCGTTATCGTTCTATTGAGTCCACCATACCCAGACACACCGAGTGGACCTTGGCTGAATGGCCAATGGGCTCGTAACGAAATTGGGTCTGACAAAACGGACATGACTGATGGACGGTAAATCAACGTCAAACCCCCACTCTCCCCCACTAACTCCTAAGAGGATTTAGAGAATTGAATAACAATATTATTGCCCCCCTTTCCCAATCCCTCATGGGCTGTTTTAGACAGAGCATTGGGGGTTTGGCTAGCAATGGACAGTGACATGACCTCCTCAGTATGAAGACAAAGACAATGGCAGCTAGTGGGCGAACAGAGAGGACATGCAGGTAGACGACCACATCATAGCGCATAGCCGAAAAAAAGGACGTGGATGGGGCGATGGAACGGTACATGAGTGTGAGCTCACAGAGTATTACTGCTCTTCAGGTCTCATCAGATTTATGCAGTATCCTCCATTTCTCCCTACCCGTCCACTGGCTGCTCCATTGCAATGTCTGACTTTTTCACTTGCTTCTTCACCAGCTGTCATCCTCTATAGTGTTTTATCCCAGCATTGACCCCATTTCCTCCTGCTACATTTATTCCTCTCCATCCCTCATCCGTATCTCCCCATTCATTTCAACTTGTTCACTCTCAGTGGTTTAGACCTTCTTTGACAGTGGAGACATGACTTTGAAAATGTCTACATTCCCAACACATTTTCCTAAGTCACAGCTATTGAATTCCCTCATCTTCTCTACGAAAGACACTATAATCAAACCAAGAAAAAGATCTTGAGTCAGTCAGGACATCAAACCCTGAAGATTTGTTGCCTTATTTGCAAGTAACTTCCCATCAATGTGCATCAGGAAATCAAACCACTTGAACCGTTTCTTACCTCAGTCACCAACCTACGCAGGCTTTCCGGATGTTGTCTCCAAGGTGGAAGGCGGCTTGTTCCCTTTGGTGGGGTGGACCCCAGTCTGGGGGGCAGCTGAGAGCCGCTGTGAACTCATGAGTTTGGATGTCGAGACTGAACTGAAAAGGCTGTTCTAAGAGCATGCCATCCACATCCCCCTCCCCAAAGGTGGAGAGAGCTGCATTTTCTTTGGGAGGCATTTGGGGTGGGGGGGTGCGTTTGCTTCTGCACTTCATAAATATTAATACAATGTGTCCTCTCCCCAAAGGGGCAGGACTTTAATTTCATTAGGGGGGGGAAGCTCTTTACTTACTTAATGGCTTTTATTACTGCCTGAACCCAAACCGTTTCATTAGCTAAAGTGCTGCTATAATTCACAAGAGTAGAGGCAAAGTGGGTGGGGTGCAGTGGGGTGGGGTGGTCTGCAGCGCTCTTCCCATTGGCCAACTGAGGCCGGTCCAGATACGCCGGGCCGCTCCATCAAAAGCCGGGACCGCAGACTGCTGCACCCGTCTCCCTTTGTCCTGTCTGGAAGCCAAAGGACTTTGGACCTGTGTCCATCTCATCATGCTTCCTTGTTAGGACAGGGCTGTTGTTCTCACCGAAGCCCCTACACATGAACCAGGAGTGCTGAACGTGATGAATGTCCCCCCCCCCGGGCTTCTGAAGGCTATTGGCCTTTCTGCTGATCCCTGCCCCCCATTTTTGGTACAATGTTCCCAAATCAGTTTTTAGTAACGTGTAAGACATCAGACTCTCAGTTTCAGCTCCTTCTCAGGCCCAGTTATCTCAGACGTTTATAACACCAAATAAACCGTGATGCTACTTGCTCCGCCCCAATGCGGCGGTTCTTGCTCTGGTCTGGAGGATGGTGGGATTTTGCTGGTTTTCACTGCAGCTGAACCATTAATTACTTGTGCTTGATTGGCCTGACTGCATAGAATGCATCATGTTTTTCAGTCGCATGAAATAAGATTATTGCCAACTGTAAAAAGGAAAAAACAAATTCCAAAAATATCAAAGGTGTTTCTACACATTTTTCATCTTTGCCCATTGATGTAAATGAAACAAACTTAATACTTTTTACTTTTTCACCAGAGTAGCTTATTAAATAATTGAAAATAATCGACTAGGTAAAACAGGAAACTGAATTAGTTCTGTTCCACTTGAATTTCACAAATGAAAAGTAAACAATTTTCATGACTGCTCATTAAAATCTTGCATTAATGAAACAAGACCAGGATCCACAGTCTGTCAAGCCTGATGTGAAACACGTGCCACAATTGATTTATTAAAAAAAAAAAAATCTCAATCAAGGCTAAGTAATTAGGAGTCGGGCTGGAGCAGGGAGAGGCAGGAATGGAAGTCTTCATGCTCTCCCAGCAAAGCTCATCAAGTCTTCTTAGTTACTTAATGGCATCTTCAAGGAATCACCTACAGCCAGCAAAAAGCACACTGCGGTACTTATTAACATGCTGACAACCATTTAGACATCCCCCCCCAAAAAAAAAAAAAAACACCCCCATGACATATCACAGCTGTAAAGCTGCTCCAAGCACTTTGATATCACCAAAATAGTAACAGTACTGTGCATGCATATAAGGAAATGCAATAACTCAGATTGAGAATTTATTTTCCTCGTATATCAGGAAACATCAAGCATATTTATTCACATTCTGGCAAAGACCCATTTAAACATGGACCACTGAGTTTCTTGGTGAGGTCCATCATTTTTTTTAATTCGCCTCATAAAATATCCTTTACAAACATTTTAGACATTGCTACCTGCTGGAAGGTACGTAGATGATTACAGCAGCCGAAATTGTATATA
>JAODKE010000125.1:8181194-8197986 GCA_026779605.1 Mormyrus hasselquistii
CAGTGCTTTCGGTAGCTAGGTTTCAAATCTGTGAGACCTACTGGGTCAGATGTCCCTGTCTGTGAGACCTACTGGGTCAGATGTCCCTGTCTGTGAGACCTACTGGGTCAGATGTCCCTGTCTGTGAGATATACTGGGTCAGATGTCCCTGTCTGCTCGGCTGTAATTCTACAAGCATTGCTGTGAATTTTGTGGTTCTGTGCAGGTCAGAAGCCCAAGGTTTGTCATCGCCGCCCTGATCCTTGGCACTGGTGGCACATTCCAGTATGGATTTCACATATCTGTGCTCAACTCGCCATCGCCAGTGAGTCGCCCCGTTCTGCTTACTTTCTATCACATCGAGGTCCAGTTAATGGAAGTGGCTCTGGAGGTGATGGGCTGTGTTGCTCATTATGTTTTATATTGTTAGGTTAGGGTGAGTGAGCATGCAGGTGGTTTGGGGTGTGAGTTTCTGGTCAGTGGGACAGACAGGAGCTTGTTTATCTCACACGGCTAGAGTCAAGTCGCCTTGTGAAAAGAGAGCTGGCATCGGCACGACAGCATGTCCGCTGATTCCTAAAGGATATTCAGGTGCAAAAAGCATGATAGAAGAATGTGAATGTGTTGAGTTGCCCAGAAGTACAAGTGCAGTTTCATGGTGATGATGTAACGTGCGCATGGCTATTACATCATTAAGCCCCTCCTCATGTGACACTCTTTCGGGTCACTTGATCTTGTTTTTTATATGTGCGAAAAGTTAAATTTTGCTAAAGTGAGTTAAGCTATTTTCTGAAAAAGACGGAGGGGGCAGTAATGAGTCACTGACTCCTTGGTGACACAAGAGTTCTGCGATTTCTCTAATATCTCAATAAATACAACACACAATAGCATTTGGGTCTTGGCTGTGCTTATCTTACCTGACTAAATCTTAATATCTCATAAGGCACTTTTAGATAAAACTGAAGAAATTCCTCTGTGTCTTGCCAGTAGCTGTTCAAGTGGTACCGAATGATACTTGTCTTATTAAGTTTGCCTCAGTAGTCAAGAAAGCTTATGCCTCCCAAGTGAGAAACAGGCCAGGATCAGCGTGACAGTTACAGGAATTGATGATGCTAACTCTCTCCTGGGTTTACGGTGTAGTTCATTAAGGAGCTGGTCAACAAAACCTGCACCGAGCGCTACAACCTCTCCCTGGAGCCCTGGCTTTTGAGCTTCATCTGGTCTTTCATTGTCTCCATCTACTGCATCGGGGGAATGCTAGGATCTTTGTTCGCTGGACGGTTGGCTCATGTTTATGGGAGGTGAGTGCTGGTAAGATCAATTTTGGGATGTGGTCCAATCAGCGCACTATCTGTTCCGGTTGTTACCAGTTACCAGTGAAAGTCTCAGTAGGTGAAATGATACAAAAACCTCATCCAGTAACCATCTAAATATATCTATCAGGAAGACATTGTCAGATGCACACTAATATTTCTGTTAAGGTAGGTTCTTTTACAAGCCTCCTTTGAATTAGCCTCAATGCTAAAGCGATGTTGGATAAATTGATCTACTAAGAAAACAGAAGTAAAATCCTCTACATGAGGGTGTCAATGCTGGCATTTTGCTATTGTTGCAAGTTTCTATAAGTGTTTTGGTCCATTGTATTAGAACGATTCTAGGTACAATTTTAAAACTGGTAGGTTCCACTAAAACCTGTGTATTAAAACTGCAGTGAGATGGATTTCATGGAAGGGCCTGCTCTTCTCACTGCTTTTCTAGAAAGCGGTCCCTGCTGTTCAACAACACATTAGCCATAGCCGGGGCCACCATGATGCTGCTCAGCAGGGTCGCAGATTCCTTCGAGATGATCATGATCGGGCGGCTCCTCTATGGTGTCAATTCAGGTTGGTGTCCACAGAGACAAAAGCCACACAAGCGGTCAGTTACAGCCTGTGAGGAGAACCTGCAACCTTACTGGGTAAACATTATGGAAAATGGATGGATGGTAGTCTAGTTAAGGTTGAAATGATCTGGAATCAATCCTAGTCAGCATTTGGTACAAAGTGGGATTTGGTGCATACCAAAAATCCTGACGGCAAACCAAAGCCACCCCTTCACTTGAACGGCTTGTCTTTAGAAACGTGAGCATCCATAGGAAGCTCAAATGGATGTGTGTATATTTAAATGTATGTCTCGAAGACATTGGCAGCTGTCTGCAAGATCTTGGTACAAGAGGAAAAGCTGGTAAAATGATTAACTACCAAACAATGTACAGTGACTGAGTATGGTACAGGGTTTAGTGTTTAACCCTTCCAGCACAATGTATTACAGAAATTGGAACAACAGCAATGAAGCAAAAGAACAGTTTTAGTCTTTATCACATTACACCAGACTTGATCTGAAATTTCACACTGAAGAGAGGCTTTGATGTAGGATTCCACCAAAGTTGAGGTTTTCTTCTTTACCAATGCTCTACCCAAAGGATTTGCCCTGGTAGTTCATACATTGTATGTGGTGGAGTGCGCCCCCAGGACGATGCGCGGCATAGCGGGTGTGTCTGTCGCCACTTTCGTCGCCTTGGGGAAGTTCTTTGGACAACTATTGGGACTCAGGTGAGATGCCAAGGCGTTTTCCAGAGTTAGCTTAGCATTAGCAATAGCTTAGCATCAAGGTGGGAGCATTTAACTATTATCTTAGCATGTGTCAACTCTACAGTGCGCTGACTTATTTAAACACCAGTTGCATGCATTAGCTGCGGAAGTCTTTGTGAAGAGGACATGTTTACATGAAACAGGAGCATGTGACAGGGCTTTCCTCACAGGGAACTGCTAGGCTCAGAGGACCGGTGGCCCTGGCTGCTGGCCTTTTCTGGCTTCATGGGTATCTTGCAGCTGCTCACCCTGCCGTTCCTCCCAGAGTCTCCACATTTCCTGCTGTTGGACCGGGGGGACCGGCCCGGCTGTCAGAGGGGTAAGGTCTCATGTGCAGCTGTCATTTTTGATGAAGCTCATTTCCAAATCAAAGGTTAGCACGGACCAGTTACATGAGCTTTACCACACTACAGCAATCAAAACTACTGGTTCTGGAATACACCAGTTGCCTCTCATTTGTTCTCTCATCAACCTTGTATAATATGTAAAGTGTTTCCCAGTCCTGTGTTCCCCAGTCCTGTCATTGATGTCATTTCGTCATGTTGCCTGTGCCCCTCCTCACTCCATCCTCCCATTCGGGTCCTCCAACATCACGTGCATTTCCAGTTGTTCTTTTGAATTTAATAAAACCCCTTTTTGTTTGCCATCACCCCTGTTCCCATGTCCTTCAGTCCTCCCAATCCCACATTATTATTATTGCTGTAACTTTGCTTAATGTATCCAAAATATTTTCAGCTCTTTACACACTTATAAAATTTGTTAAAGTATACAAGTTAGATAAATCTGAAGGTGATCTGGATCACCTCTGATGTTTATTTGTCCCCTGTCACCACAGCCATGCAGCAGCTGTGGGGTAAGGGAGACCACACCTCAGAGATCGAGGATATGCTGCTACAGAGGGTGGCTCTCCAGGGGGTGCGATACCGGTCTGTGTGGGAGCTGATCCGTGACCGGACTGTACGCTGGCAGCTGCTGACTGTCATGGTCACTTGCAGTGTCCTCCAGTTCTGCGGGATCAATGCAGTGAGTATCAATCAATCAACTAACTAGCCAATCAACCAATCAATCAACCAACCAATATATCAATAAATCAACTGATCAATCAATCAATTACATTAATACTAATTAAGATGTGACTTACACACGGTTTGTCACATGTACAATCAAATTTCAGTTCTTCACCAGAGAGATTGATTGATTGACTAATTCCCTTTATTGCTATTGCAATTCACCAAGTCACTAGTCACAAGTACCAGTGAAAAACAGGCCATCAACCCGACCATACAGGTCAGGAAGACAGGGTTGATATTGCAAAGAAACAGATTTGGATTCATTTCAGTTATGTAACAAAACAGATGATGAATGCTGGCTACCTCAGAGCTCTGCTGGGACTAAACTGCATGCACCATCAAACCCTGTTTTCTTGACACTTTCAATCAATGATATCTTTTCTCAGTGTAATTCAGCCACACTCTGTGCTGCCCTCCAGGCCAAAGCGGTTGTGTCCCCCACCCCAGGTCTACATGTATGCCTTGGAAGTCTTCCGCACAGCAGGGATTCCATCTCACCAGCTGCAGTACGCCACCCTGGGAACAGGCCTCTGTGAGATTGCCATCTCTCTGACCTGTGTGAGCCTCTGTCTTTGCTTCTTTTCTTAGCTGTGACTTATTGGGAATGATTGGTCAGGATCTCTAAAAGCAAAAAAAAAAACTGTTTGACGTATTGAAAGATTGAAACATAAGATTAAAATAAATATTCCACAATCCTATGTTTAATACACCCTTGAGCAAATTAAATGAAAACAGGTCTGAAAACAGTGTGTAGGCACAGTGCCTCCTCTGTCCATCCACCCAGCTCTAACCCCACCTGAGCAGGCCTGCCAGTCCGTGGTCACAGTGCTGCCTCTGCTCATCACACTCTCTGTCCTGTTGGCTGTGCAGACCAGCAGATCCCTGGCCACTGCACGCATGTGTTTGTGACAACTTGTTTCAATTATTTTGCATAACTCTATGGAGATTCAATGCCAACTGGACACAATCCATAAAGCATTTATTTTCTCACAGGCAATGATAATTGAGAGCACAGGCAAGAGGGTTCTGCTGATCCGAGGTAACCTGATGATGGCTGCCGTTCTGGGACTGCTCACTATCACCCTCAACCTGCAGGTGAGCTGCAGTTCTCAGGGTCAGCATCCGCCTGTCTTTTATGTTGTCCTCCCCATTTGGCCAGCAGATGTCGCTGGCCATCCTGTCCTCCCCACTGTAAAAGTCTTCAGTGTTGCCCCCTAGACAGCCACATGCTTCAATGAGCTGAGTGTGTGGCTACCTGTAAATTGCTCAGTCGTATGTTCAAACTCCCCTGTTTTTCTATTTTGTTTCCTAATGTTTCATTGTATCCTTTTTGGTGACATGTATTCTTCTTTGGTTGTGCCTTGGTTTTGTTTTACCTGCCTTCATTATTTTCCTAGTGTTAGATTCTGTTTGCTTGTTTCTCTGTCAGTTTCTTAGTTTCCCTGTTGATCTCGCAGTACCTTGATTTAATTATTAGTTTCACCTGTTGTTTGTTTTCTTGTGCCAGTTCTTGTGTGTTCAACCCTGATTTCTTGCTGTCCTGCTCCCTCTCTGATTGGTTAATTGTTTCATGTCTCAGTCCTCCTGCGTCGTTATCCAGTTCGTTTTGTGTATTTATGTTCCTGCTTTGGTTCAGTTCCTATGTGGGTCTGTGTATTTCAGAATGTTGTTTTAGTTTTGTGCTTTGTTCCCTTGCGCCCTTGACGTTTCGTAGTTAGTCTTTGCTTTTCATTTTTGCTTTTTGACCCCTCATGGTCCATTTGCTTTGTAGTGTTCCCAGTGTTTTCAGTTTCTGTTAAACCTCTGCGTTCCTGTGAGCCACAAGTGGATTGTCCACTCCGTTCTCCGCTTGCACCATTCCGCATCCCTGTGATCGCTTTTTCCATCAGCTTTTTCTAACTCCTGGATGTTTTGAGCTTTATTTTAAACAAATCTGTGTTTGTGTTTCTGTGTGTTCAGGATTGTATGGTTCAGCTGATGTGCCCATTTACAGAAACAGGTGTTCTGGATGCCTTACTGCAGCATGATCCTCATCTTCGTCTACATCTTCTTCTTTGGCAGTGGACCAGGTATGTATATCCCAAACTGGAAAACTACTCAAGATGTTAAAACCTTAGAGCCAAGCTTTGTCCTAAATCCAGGCTTCATGGTTACATTGACCAAGGTGTCTGGGAAATGCTGTTGTGCTTATGCCATAAGCTCATGCCTTTTTGGTTTAATAAGCTGCTTTGACGGAACAATGAAGAGGGGCATTGGATGTGGGGATGGGAGCTGTCAGAATGGAGACCGGCTGAATAAAATGCTCTGTGTGTGCATGCCTCACAGCTGGCGTGACGGTTGCACTTGCAGCGGACATCTTCAACCAGGCCTACAAGCCTGCAGCTTACACTGTTGGCACCTTTCTCAACTGGATCTCCCTCTTCCTCATCGGAATATTGTTCCCTGTAATTGTAGTAAGTACTTATTCGGGGTGGGCTCCTTGGGGGTCCGGAGCCCCTCCCATTATGCTAATGGTACTGTAATTCAGTCAGATCAAACATTCAACTCAATTTCATTTGCGCAGTGCATTTTCACAACATTACATTGTCTCCAAGTGCTTTACATCATCCCTGCCCAAAGCCCCCAGTGAGCAAGACAGAGGTGGCAGTGGTAAGGAAAAACTCCCTAGAAGGAAGAAACCTTGGGAAGGAATCAAACTCAAAGAGGGAGCCCAACCTCTAAGGGCCAGCAGGAAGTCAAAATAACAGGATGGCAAACTCCTAGTTTACACAGTCAAAACTTTTAGATTAAGTCTGTGTGGCAGGAAGGTGACTGCAGGCTGGTGTTGCTTCTGACAGGACGAGCAGCGGAACAGCAGCAGGGCATGAATCTCATGAAGGATTTGAAGAGTTCTTGGCCACCAAGTCCGGATGTCTAAAGCGTTTTTGACATTTCTAACTGATCAAACATCTTCGTGTTGTGATCAGCCATATCTGAATAGAACAGATAGCAAAAAATAGGCACATTTGTTCAAGTCGTACTGAAACCACACTAGTTTTCATAGGATCCAGACATCCAAATGTTTCCACTCTATAGTTTGGACCATAAGTCATCCATTGAAGTCTGCATCCTTTCCTCCATGAGGAGAATCTAAGTTCATCTCTGCAGGCAGTTTTTCTTACATAAAACTATCCTGACCATTTTGTATATACAGGTTCAGCAGATGACTTTAGGAAAGCTCTCCTCTGTCTCCACAGCAACACCTGGGTGAATTCTGTTTCATCGTATTTCTGGCCTGCTGTCTCTTCTGTGCAGCGTTTGTATGGCGACACCTCCCAGACATAAAGAACCGGACGATCCTGGAAATCACAGAGGACTTCCGAAGAATGCACGCTAGAAAACGAGCTGTGGGCAAATGGTGTATGTCTGAGGTCAAAACCCAAGCAATGAAATCGACAAAACTCTAACAGTGATTTTGGATATTTTCAGCATTTGAAAAGCAAATGTGCACTGGTGTCATCCATCTAATCATGAGTTTTATGATTTTTTTTTATTATTATTTACACCAAACCTCCATCTTTTAGAAAACATCAATAACTGAATCTCTTTTCTGTAGCTCCACACATAACAAACTAGTGGAATTGGATTAAGGCGAAGTGGGGCCAGAGAAGGGGTGGTTGAGGAGTCAGGATCACATAGCCAGGAAGGTCGAAGCTTGGGTGGTCAGTCCGAGGATGAAGACTTCAGACACTGAGCAGGAGCAGAGGGAGTGTGCAGGGCGGCAGATCAGTGGCCTGTACTGCAAAGCGGAGTTACTGGATTATCGGGGTAATTTGTTAGCTTTAAGGTAGTCTGGGCAAAATGTAAGTGAACAAATATGAAGTCCATTGAAACTATGGTACCTTAAATCCGACAAGTTACCCTGATAAGACAGTAACCCTGCCTTGTAGGGCTAGCCGAAAGACAAAAGTTAGCTTGCTCAGTAAGTCTCATGAGAACACTCGACAATACCTTGCGTCACATTTCTCCTGCATTATTAACATGACATTAATATAATCCTATTATAGATGTTATTTTGATGTTGTGAATATAGGAAACTATGCAAAATCTTAGTCAAAGAAAATGGTCTGTAAATGATCTCCACATTGGTATAAAACTGATATTATGTCTGTTAGTGTGTCAACCTGAGAACCCTAATGTCACCCCAGAATTTTGTCAAATTTAATGAATACCTACAATAGCTGAAAGACCCTGAGGAGAGGTTTGGGAGCCAACGCGGACTTCATTCTTGGAGAACAGAAGAAATTCTTATTTATTTTTTATAGCGTTACCGATAATTTGAATATGTTCTTATGTTCAATAGTATTTTTTCCTGAGCAAATATGCAGGTAATCCCCAGATGAACAGCCTTAAACATCCGACTTCCTAAGGCTTTTTACACACTATTGTATAAGCAGTATTGACTCCATGAAACGTTTTAAAGATAAAAGCAGACTGCATGCATGCATAGGAACAGCATGATAACTGCTGTTGTCTCATGCTGCCCTCTCTTCCTCCCTTATGTAATAAGACAATTTATCTATCATCATCTCTCCCACCCCACATGTCACGCACACCCAGCAGTTGTTCTGTAGAAAGTCTGCCCAGTTCAGGACTATGACATCATAGATCATTTCCAACCTGGGGTAAGGCAGAGATGCAAGCCCATAATACTGGACCTTAATGCTGCAGCAGCCAGGCTGTTTTTACATACACCCCCCCCTCCCCCCCCTTTGCTGCCACACTAGGACATGGGTGGGAGGTCCCTCTTACATTCAGCTGAATGAGGAGGGGGTTCCTTAAAATGTCATTCATACTTCTGAAGTGTTACCACCATGCTGTTCTGCATCTGTGGGTTGTATTTTGATCTGGGTCCAAACTATAAACATCAGCAAGACTTTGTGGGGTCTGACGTGCAGGTTACATGATCTTCATTTATTAGCTGTATCAAACCATTTATTAGCTATATCCGGGTTTGCTTCGTTCCTTGAGCGTAAGTCCAGACGAAAGCAGCACAGCCTCGACACCAAACACAAGGCAGGTTATCGTGGACAAACAGCCTTCTATTTTTATAAATGATGGGTTTAATGGGTAGGCTCTGGTGCAATCAGGAAAAGGCTTTGTTCCGCGGTGATCGCGTGACTGGAATCAAAGCCATCGGTAATCAGATCACCAAAGACAGTGGCAGACTGCGCTCCACAGGCTTACGCAGCGATGCACTTTTTAAATATTTTTCCTTATCAACAGAAAACTGCAAAAAGTCCATTATAATTTTACCCATATGTATAGTACGAGAGCAAAGCTATGTAATAAAGCTTTTACTAACTTGTATATTTGCTTGTTGTTTTCATTTATGCATCCCGATATTTACTGAAGCTGTTTATAAGAAGTTTCTTTTACCTAAAGATCACAAACGTAGTAACTGGTCCTTAATTTAAAACACTACATCCTTTACCACTACCCCACCTAGTGTCGAAAGTAGGGAATTTTTTTTTAACGTTTCAATATCTTATGAGATCCGCTGCTTCCTTCTGTCCTCGGAAAAATGGCTGGTCGTACGTGTCACTTGTGCTAAATGGCAGCGTTGCTGTCACAGCACAGGAACGACTCATGAAATCGATCTGCGCGGGATTAGTCAGATATGCGGTGTCCACGTGAAGTGTGGCCTAGGCGTGTATTATAGGGAGCGGGCTAAAAATATAAAAAGGACGGCTTTAGATCCTGCCTTTATGGTGCTATCAGGGTCTGATGATGCTCTGGGTGTAATTGTATGGCTCCGCGCACGCTGCCAGGCTTTCGTAGGGCAATTTCAAAGCCCAATTTAAGGAATTTGGGAAACTGGATATGTAGCCCACGTCACTCATCCCCACCAGCTGTATTGTTAATAAACGTAGAACCGGACACCGTCGCCACAATTGCGACTACAGCTGTATTTATTTGACTATTAAACAGGAGCATAGGACTTAGGTGCGTCTTATGACTTTGCTCGCGGCAGCATTTGCTTTCGTGCCGATAAGCAGAAGCCAGGATGCCCCTGAGAACGTGCCTTTGCTTCGGCTGTCCGTGTCCCCCTTCGCTTGTGCGCATTCCTGATAACATAATCTCTGCGTGTAACGCGGATCCACGCATCCACTCCATCCAAATAAGACAGCATAGGGTCCACACCCTCGCCGCTTTTCAACACGTCCGGACCACACCGAGCTTGGGGAGGAGTTGTTTACAGACGAAAGCCCAACAAGAGGGGACGTAATTCACTTTTGTCTTGGCGCAGCCCTCTTATCTCTTATAAACCCCCGAGAGCCTGCAGTTTGGACCGTGGTTGTGAACAAGAGGAGACGAGAGGTCGTGAGAAAAGGGGAAGGTTTCGACATGGGGAGCATTTCCACCGAAACCGGGGAAAATACCGGCGCGTCGGTTCACAAGCCGCTGCCATCGGATCCCAAAACTGGTTCGCTGAAGAGGGATTACCAGCACAGGTGAGGAGTCCGATGCACCGGGAATTAGGAAAGATCGCCGCTACTGGAGCGCCCCATTCAGTGACACGTAATAAGAATACCTGCCATTCATTTTCATCATTCACAAAAGATTCCCACGGTCTAGAGTGCCTGATTTGAGGCAATCTATTGAGCCCCGCATATTTAATATATTACATACACCAATTGATATGCACTGATATTCAGTCTGATTTAATCAGTTACTGTTTGCTGTCATTATTCTGTTTTCAGAACCGTGCAATGATTTCACTAAATAAACTTAGTTTCCGAGGGAAGTTAGTAGCACCACATGATCAACGCGTTTTATTGCTCAACGAATATGAGCTAAAAGCATCATATAGGCGTTATTTCATACGCTCGAAATAAAATAAGCGCCTTGAATGGTAATCTTTGTGTTATGACATAATTCGTGGTTGGTGATCTTGATTCAAATACAACTTCGAACTCTCTGAACTCAAGAACTAAAATCTGACCCCTTGCACTGAGAATAATGACCTATCGTCTAACACGTCTCAGGGCAAATTAATTTACGATTTGAGGAGGAGGTACTTGCTACTCGCAGATAAGGCGAGTCTCGTGTTTAATGGAAGTTTAAATGAGATTAGTTAATAATTGAATAAATCCGATGCAGATCCTGTGACTTTTGAAATATTCACAGCGTACAAGAAGATTGTGTTGTCATTTCTGCCGGTGTGTCTGTGTTCAAAGTTTACAGGCGAAATATTATGAAAAATATTATTTTTGCAGCTTTGGTTAAGCATATCCTGCGAATGTGTCCAGGATAATAGGGTCATCGGAGCGTCGTGGATGATTCAACCTGGGGGGGTACTCCCCTGCAGATAAGGATAAGGGTTAGAAGATGGATGGATGGATCCTTAAACATACATCTTACATTACATGTCAGCCTGAAAGCACATTCTTGGGGTATGATTTCTGACATACATCTTGGACACATTTGGTGCTTTTGTTTGGACTGCGAGTGCTGCATTCTGTTACATCAGGCTGGCCTCTCTGATAAGTATTGATTCGGCTGAGAGTATAATTTTTACGAGTTTTTGGTAGTAGAACAAGCAACGTAATTAATTTTCTACAAAAAATTAGCTGGTACTTTGGTATGATGGAAATTGCAATATTGTGGTTCTGACCAAAGCTGGGCCAGACACTCTGTGTGGGGTAACGCTGATGTTAAAAGCCCCATGGAATAGTGTCTGCCGGAGAGGCACTGCCTCGCACCCCTGGGCACCTGCCCCCTCTGCCTGCCTGCCAGTAGGTGCATGTAGGTACCCCATCATGAACTGGCACTTCACACGGCGGTAGGCCGGTAGAGGGTGGATGGATGGAAATGTCACTATTTTATGCTGGATGGCAGTAAAGAGACACCCCAGGGGCCCCTGTTGGGGGGCTGGCCCCCGCTGCTGTGTGTACCGTGTAGGTGCGTGTCAGACCAGGCGGCCACCATCTTGTAAATCATTAAATAAGCTGAACAGTATTGACCCGGGGGGGCTTTACCTCCGAGGTATTGATAGGTGCATAGGATAGAGTCCGACCTCAGTTACCTGGGATAAAAACACTTTTAATACTATCATTATTATGAATTATTACATGCATATTATATGCAGAACCTTTAGAATATCTTGCATGAAGAAAGATGAGGTATGTAAAGTTTTAATTTATGTCCCACCTCAGTTTGCAATAAACTAAAACATCTTTGAGCACTGAGCCTGAAAATTGAGGAGCTCATCTAAAAAAAAAAAGAAATTGTGCATTTTAGGTGCGAGTTCAAGACATGGCAAGTACACAGTCCCCATGTAGAACACAGAAGTCCTGCTATCTTAGTTATTTATCACAAAGTGATACTAACCTAACCCCCCTATCAAAAAACAGGAAAAACCCAGTGATAAACTTTACCTTGAGTCTGTCACTGTAATGTTTTTATGCATCACTTATTAAGAATGTCATTGTGGTTCTCCCTGGTTTGCCCTGAGCCTCTTACTGTATTCTTCTTTTCTTATCACACGCTTTCATGCTACTAGGATGCAAAGTACAATCATATATTTATTTCAAACAAAAACAGGGTGTTCCCTTAGCATCATGAGGGACCCACCGCGCCTCTCTCACAGCCCACTGCTGGGAGGTTCTGCGGCCTCGAAGCCAGGACAGTCAGGCTTAAAAACAGTTTATTTCACAGTCTGTATGACCGCTGAATAGGCTGCCCCTCCACCCCAGCATATGTTTGGGTCTGTTAAAAGGCTCTGTATGCAAATCTGTTTATTTATTGCCCATTTTACTTCAATGCCAAACTACTGTACCACTGTGAACAATCTTCTGTCTCTCTTCATGTCTTAAAATGTCATGCCTGTATTATGCTTGTATGTTTTAGTATTTAAATTCTCTTTGTTACTTATTTTCATTTGCACTATGACCAACTGCACACATGACATAACCTGAAGCTGACAACAAAAGATACTTCGACTATTATGTAGCATATTTTAAATTCTGACACAATTGGAATTTCTGAATATTGGACCTTAAGCCTAAAGGGATGCATGTTCCACGGGATCATGGGAAATTTGGATCCCGACACTTTTGGAAATAGCTTAATAAATTCTCAGAGGTCCCACTGGACTGGACCGATCATATGGAATATGGATTTCCTGCTGGTAGACATTCTGCTTCGCGGAGCTTGGTAGGGATGTAGTTTAATTTGCAGTTTGACCAAGCTGACCTCTGCTCTCTGTCTAATGCTAACTGCACGCCATGACGTTTTTATAGATGTTATAGCAGTTTGCGTCTCCAGAGCGTCTCTATTCTCCTGCTTCCTCACCCTACAGTGCACGGACAGCAGATGATCGTCAGCGTGGGCCCCGGTTCATCAACTGCGTGGGGGCGGTTGTTTCAGACCCGCGGGCATCTTCGTGGGTTCGTGTTATTGTCACGGAAACAGGGCGGACGTGTGGCACTAGCTGGATCGGTCCCCACTCTCGACTCCCTCCCTCCATAATTTTTTTCCTGTACCTCAAGACAGAAAAATCCCTTAGGGTGAGACTGTCTGTGACCTCTCAGATGTTTTCAGTCGGCACGGAAACGGAGGCAGATCACAGCATGGTGGATTATTCTCAGTGGAGCTGCTGATGGCGCATGTTCCAAATCTCAAATTGACTCACCCCCCCCCCCCCCCCCTACTGTGTTAACATGACAACGCAAATGGCTCTGTGCGTATGGGGAGGGTGTGATAAAGCCAGGGCTCGCTGTAAAGATGCGATAGACACCGACTGCAGAGTACGTGGCTGAGGGCACTAACCCCACCCCCGCCTGCCACATGGGAGCCCCGCCCCTGCATGGGCTCCTCCCACTATGACGCTGCTGTCAGATGATGTTGAGGGCACTGGTACATTACATGATCCTCATCTCGGGTGCTGGAGCTGGAATTATGCGTGACGCCCTGGTACTGTGTCAGTGGAAATATCTGCTGAAATCAATGTGATTCATTCGGCTGTAAATACCAGTTAATAATGGGCCGGGCTGTACTGTGTAACTGTAGTGATAACTCCTGCTAATTGTAGTTATGTAACATATCACACTCATGCTATTGATATACATTTATTTAATTACCTGACAACTTTATTGCAAGCAATTTACACATTCTGACTAATATGTATTCCTGGGTATTTTTCTGGGTTCTACTTGGTTCTACCTGGCTACTCTGCATTAATGAGAACTAGATCCCTGGTTTCGACCTTCAGGTTATGTGTCACTATGATGCATCACCTGAGGACAAACAGCTGCATGCTAACTGACGCAGTAATTAGCTATTAGCTAATTAGCTGTTAGCGTCTCACAGTACTTAGTATGGTGGGGGGAGCGGGGCTGGGTCATGCTGTAACTGGAGGTCTCATCTTCTCAGTGGGAGTGCAAGATAATGTCATGGGAAGACCCTGTTTACTCCCCCTGCAGAGAAAAACCTTCCTTAGCTGTTCGACAAATCATACTGTTCGGTTAGCGCATAAAGTAAACCGAATTTGCAATTGCAAATATTTAATTAGCAATTAATTAGTAATAAGTAGTTTGGTTTCAGATTCATTTATGTAATTTCAGTTTCAGTGCTTCATATTCATTTTAATAATTCATTCAATATTATTGATTAGATAAAAAATATGAAAAGTAGGATGTTAGTTTAAACTGAATCTATAAAACAGCTATGAGCAGCTTGGTACATGCTAGCAGTGCAATGCTAATATACCTTCACTGTTCATCTGGATGATCAGATCTGTATATAAGGGTTTGAATGCATTAAAGCTGTCAGATTTAAGTGGGCTGACTGGTTTTCCTTCTGGGACCAGCTGAGGGATCCACAAGCAGCTGTCCGTCCATCCATCCATCCATCCATCCATGCATCCACCCATCTTCTGTAACTGTCTGTCCTATTCAGTGTCGACGGGCTCCGGAGCCTATCCCAGAGACTGCAGGCGCATGGCAGGGAACAGCCCAGGAGGGGGCGCCAACCCATTGCCGGACACACTCACACGCTATTTACTCACACATGCAAACCTTCAGGCAGTTTGGAAGCTCCAGTCAGCCTCAGCATGTTTATGGACTGTGGAGAAAAGCAGTGCATCCAGAGGAACCCTCACAACAGCACAAGGAGAGCATGCGAACTCCACACGTGCGGAGTCATGTCGGCGGCTCGAACGCTGCTCCCAGGGGTGTGCTGACCACTGCGCCTCTAAGCCATTCCCTATAGCAGCTAGTTAGTGTGAATAGCGTTCGGTGTAACTCGTTTATAGATTAAATCTTTGCAGCGCTTTTAATTGAATCATTACAAAGGATTATTTACTGAGGCATTTTCTGGCAAACTAGTGAAGGTAGCTGTAATGCTATGATACTAAAAAGCTCTGCTTCATTATAAGCTTAAAGACAGAACGTGATATGGACGCTTGTGCAGCCGGTTTAATTAGCCAAGCTGTCCCAGGAGCTTCTCTGCCATAGAGCTTTGAATGCATCACTCAATTCTGTTCACTCTTTCAGTATTTTTGTCAACCGGAGCCTGGCGCTGGAGAATGTGAAATGTTTCGGCTTTGACATGGACTACACCTTGGCCCGTGAGTGCAGGCGTCGCCACTGTTACCAGAGGCTTAATTATGCAGTTTTATTCTGTAAAATGAATGACTGTCGCTGCTGTTTTCAGTCCCCACAGGATAGTCTCACTTTTATAAAAAATCTGTGGAAATTAAAAATGGCAAGAGTCTTGTATTTTGTTTGGTTAAGTAAGGTTAGGACTGGATAGGGTTAAGGGTGTCATTGGTAAGATTAGGATTCTGCCCGCAGAAATAAATGGAGAGTCCCCACAAAAACATGAATATGTGGACTGTGTGTGTGTGTGTGTGTGTGTGTGTGTGTGTGCCATTCTCAATGTTTTTGTTAATTTCCTTTGAATTCTGTGGTTTATAGTACAAGTTTATACTGTTGGGGGTGGTTTTAAATCCCAGCCTTAAGGCCATGACCCCCTCTACAGGCTGTAGAGCACTGTAGGGCACTGTAGAGCACTGTAGGGCACTACGACCCAGTTGCATGTACTAATGTATCTATAGATCCTTCTGGCCTCAATGACAGCCTATGTATCCACTGCAGAGTACAAGTCCCCGGACTACGAGGAGATGGGCTTCGAGCTGCTGAGGGACAGGCTGGTGTCCATAGGCTACCCACATGAGCTGCTGCAGTACACATATGATCCCAGTTACCCAACACGGTGAGCGCCCCCTGCAGGACAGGGCTTTGCCTCTGTTTTACCACCATTGACATGATCCAGGTTTTTTGCTGATGAACCCGTAAAAACAAGCACATAATAAAGAGATGGTTTCCTTTAGCCTGTGACAGCAATCTTATGCAGACTTAATTATATATTTGTCATATTTTCATATTTTTTTCAAATAGCTATTCACACCTTTGCTACAGTGTGTTGACTGTTGACAGCTTATAGATAACTTTCCCCCCCCCCCCCCCCCCAGAGGCCTAGTGTTTGACACCATGTATGGCAACTTGCTGAAGGTGGACTCCCATGGTAACATCCTGGTGTGTGCGCACGGCTTCAGCTTCCTCCGAGGGTGAGGTGATGCTGTAAAATGGCAGCGTACGATTGGTGCCTGACAGGCACATGAAAAGCAATGTGTGTCCAGTATGAAATGCTAATTTACGAATATTTTCTAACAAATACTGCAATTAAAATTATAGTACAGCAAAAACCGCCACGTGATTTAATTGCTAAATAATCCAATTATTACAAGTTTTGCAGATTTCATGCTCTAATATTTTTATCCCATGGGCTAATGCGTGTGTTGTGATGTTGTGAGGATGTTAATTATGAGTTAATTTTAGAATGGTTATGCTAACTCCTCATACCATCAGCTATGACTACAAACCCACAGCATTCATGTGCTGACAGCGATTTTGGCAAATCGTACGGCTTAATAATAACAAGCTGTTACATGCCAGAGATGTTGACAAGGGTTAGCCAACACTAGTGAAGCAAGGACCCGATATGACAATGAATTCTGACATATTTGAAATGGCACAGCAATAATGGAGATGCTTCTCTGAGGTCAGA
>JAODKE010000125.1:8204350-8216621 GCA_026779605.1 Mormyrus hasselquistii
CATCATCATCAACATCATCATCATCAACATCAACATCAACATCATCATCATCATCAACATCATCATCAACATCATCAACATCATCATCATCATCATCATCATCATCATCAACAACATCATCATCATCATCATCATCATCATCATCATCATCATCAACATCATCATCAACATCATCCCCCTCCCTCATCGTCATCCTCATGGTATGACACACAAAACTGTGACAGGTGACCCCAAGGAGGGCAATGGAAATATCATCCATAATAGCTGGATTAAAAGTGACACAGGTGACAGTTTTTTCATCATTAGCTGATTGCTGGTTGGTGCCCAGAAAAAAAACACTGGGTCTTGAAATCTTAAAATATCCACTTATAAATGAATAATATGCATTCAGTGTTTATATAGATTTCAGCTTTTACTGTTTCAGAAATATATTTTGTTGCTCAATCAAATATTTAAAAATAGCGGCAACATTTGTTGCAATTTTTGTAAACCTTGAATTAAGGTATTACTATTTTTGACATAAAAAGTTACCTACAAAATAAATGCACGTCAGCATAGTGATTTTTGTACATAACTTACGAGTATCAATTTCATTTTACAAAACTAAAAAATAAATGCAAAATATAATTTGATGATAAGTATAAAATGTATAAATAAAATATAAATATAAAAAAGATGATGAAATTGGTAAATTGCTCTTTGCAGCATTTTCCGTTGTCTTCACTTGGAACATTTTGTTCACTGTTTTGCTGCCCCCTGCTGGACAGTCTTCAAAGCTACAGTCTCAGTGGACACGGTCCCATGAGCGTACTCTGCCTGCAAAGTAAGCTGCAATGCAGCAAAACGCGTGTATTGCTACATCAGTTAGAATTAAAACCAAAGATGCCGCGGAAAACAAGAAAAAAAGTAAAACGCCGCTATCAGAACTCCTTATGAATGCAAAACGTGAAACTGGAATTACGCCAATATTACTGTACGCAGAAGATAGTTATCTGACTCCAAGCAGCCCAGGAACGTCCAAAGTGCAACTGTGAGTGTTTATTTGTATAAAGTACAAAGTTTTATGCGTCTGCACCTATAATGCATTCCCGATGTAAATAGGAAATAGATATATACGTCAGGATATTTTTATACAGAATTTAATAAAAAGCGGGCAACATGAATTTGCCGTTGACCTGGGGATCACGCCAAGGTCGACAGACGGGTAGGCCTCCCCTGGTATACAGGCCATATAACACGGAGTTTGGGGCGGAAAGACCTTCCTCTTGGCCAGTTTGTGCCTGATAAAATGATTTAGATTCATTAATATGAATAAAAACAGTGGTGTAAATGAACTGCAGTTAGAACACATTTCAATAATAGCTATATATAACCGAATCCTTTTCCTGCAGATGTTCTAAACTAACCCTGACATTGCTAACGTTGTGTTGAATTGTGTTCAGGGGCAATAGGTGGCAGTATTATGACACGTGTTGAAATGATAATGAAATTTATAGTATATTTGGTATTCCTGCTTTTAAGAATTAATAAAGCCAAAAAAAATATATATATGAAAACTATTTTGGTGTCTGTTTCCTCTCAGTGGACTTACAATACTACAGTGAATTTAAGTGTTTATATCATCATCAATCGTTACTAATTAAAAATATATGTATAATGCCGCTTAATAGGAATTATGTTTATAACGGAACCTTACGAAAAATTTGCTTTGTTTAAGGAGATTTTACGAAAACGTGTGGGTAGTCGTGTCGGTGAATTGGTAGAAAGGGAGCGTGGGAGCGTCCGTGTTTTCCATTTTTAGGCACAGGGTCTCCCTCCCCCAGGCACAGGGCTCGTCCCTCAGTGTGCCGCTCATTCGCTGTGTTTTTGCAATGTCCAACAGTAACAGGAGAGGGCGCCTGTGCGCCCAGGTGCTGCTCAGGTAACAGTGGGAATTCTATCCATCCGTCACTCAATGACATCATATAAGTCATATATTGATCGGGAAACATTCTGGGTGGGATGCTGGCTTGTAACAGGGTGCCCATCATGTTTTCATGCCAATCCCACAATGCTAATCGGACTGGTGGTAGAATCCCACACATCACAATGAGACTGCAAACTTCACTCACGGATACACACAGACACACAGACACACAGACACACACACACACACACACACACACAGACACACACAGACACACAGTGCAGCTCATGAGAAATGAGGCAACCTACTGAACCACTTAATCACCATGTCACACAACCATCGCCTGTCCCTCAATATCATTAATATGCATAATATTTGTTGAATATCAGTATTTAATTCCCAGTCTAATCCCAGTTTTCTTCTTTCGTTACAATGTAATGCCATTTGGCTGACATTGAGGTGGATACGGATAGCATGTGACTATGTCTGTGTTCTTACAGGACAGTGAATTATTATATAAAACTAGAACAAAATGACGCCGTCACTTCACTTCCAGCAATGACTCCCTGATTGTCTGTCTGAACCCACTAAGTCCCCAGAGATTTTCTTGAAAACGTATCCTGTGGACACACTGGGTTTTGGAAATTCGCTCTTCAGTCAGAAGCAAGAAGCTGATCATGGACTGGGAACAGCTACCTCCAGATTTGTATCGATTGCGGAAACAAGAGTATTCAGCAAGATAATAATTCTGGACGTAGAGGCGCACCTTTCTTCCGAGTTTGTGGATGTGATTGAAACGGAGATACTGCAGGAATGTGCTGTGAGACATTCCTGCGCTTCTCACCAAAGCTCACATTGTTTGTCAGCTTCCCGCTCTTTGTTTTCTTTGAGGTCGGCGCCTTTTCCTACTGACTGACTGGCTTGTTTCAAAACTCTTGCATAACATGACTTTTTCCCTCTAAAGAGACATCGGTCTGATTGTTTCTACCCACCTGATCAGCGGAACATGACATCATCTTCGCAATCTTTTGATCCATGTTCGAAGACAGGAAATCGCAATGTCCTTCCTAGTTTCAGTGAATAATATGCCAGCCCCTCACTGATGAAGCATGTCCCTCAGCCTGTGACCTAACTGTAAACCAACATCAACCCATTTCCTTCAGTGGTTTTGTGTCTGTTTTGTTTGTGATTTGTTCTTGGAATGTTGTTATTCTGAACTGCTGATTCTCACGGTGAGTTACAAAGACAATTGGATTAAGTGCTGAAAGATTACAGATTTGGGTTAATCAGAGGTAACTTGGCACACACTACATTTTTTAGAAGACACTTTTATCCAAAGTGACAGACTTTTTAGTAAAGCAGGGTCAGGCAGCACCTGGAGCAATTAGGGGTTAAGGGTTTTGCTTAAGTACTTAATAGTGAAATCACTCTGTTGAGCCCAGGGAGTTGAACCAACAACTTTCTGATCACTGGCATCTACTGAGCTGCACACACAAGTTTAAGTTCAAGGTTAGGTTCAAGAGTTCAAAAATGATGATTCTCAGCCCACTTCTGATGCAGACATGAACCCTGACTGATGTCTTGAGGCAGGAGAAGACTGCAGCTCCTCTTGCTGGGAATAAAGAATGTCATGGCGGATCTCTTATTCTAAGTTCTTTTTAGCAATACGGCAATCACAAACATCGCAACCCTGGCCACTGTCTGACAAATTACATATACATTTTTTTTTACATATAAACTTCTGCATGCCGTCTTTAAAGTGAGTACCTAAGCATTCACAGCCAGTTATATCTTCCATTTATTTAGTCAAATTTAATTACACAATTAACTAAAAAAGTAATAAATGCTCATATCAATAGGGTGACTGGTAAGAATCATAAGACAGTCATATGTCGGTTAGACAGAAAGAATTGAAGTGGTCCTCTGAGATGATCGGAATCCAGCTCTGCAGGCCCAGAGGCACATCCCTGTACGCAGACGGCAATCTTCCCAAGATAAGGCTCGACAGGAACGTGGCACATTGTAGACAAAACGCTGTTACCTGAGATCTTAAAGCTGTCAGTGGTGTGCCTCTCCTTTCAAACCTGCCATTTGTCACATTCTGCCAGACTCAAAATGACTTTTTAACTTTATTTTTTATTAATACATAGCCTTTTTTTAGATAGACCAGCATGACTTACTTGTTTAGACGTTCTATAGCTGTTTCACATTAATGGCACATACACAGTAATGTTGATTTAGAGATTTATCATCACAGACTACAATAGGTGTTGTAGTAAGGCTTAAAAACAAATGACACTGGGTCAAACATCACCCTGCCCTGACCAGGAAAGTCCAGGTAAAGCTGGGAGTTGAATGACCTTAAAAGGATATTTATGTGATGCAGGGGCTGTGCAGGTTTTGGTAGGAGAGGAAGGAATTCAAGAGACAATGAGATTAAGGCAGAGCAAGGCGAATGGAAGACTGACGGCTTGAGGGAGGTGAGGGGCGTGGTCTAGGGAGGTGTGTGGGCAGGGCTTATAGACAGTCAATACAGTAGCACACATGGTCACACGATCTCCTGGCACATTGGTGCCTCTCAATGACTAAGCTCCATTGACACAAGGTGCGCGGAGTGGGAGAAGAGGACAGAGATGTATTTATACAGGAACTTTGGGCACTTTTTGGAAACCTATATTGAGAAGAATTCCAGCATTGATGACTCAGAAGATACTGATTCAGGGGGGCAGGACTCCTTGCTGGGAGAGAGGGTCGCGGATAGGCCGGGCGTACTCCTGAAGTCGGAGTCGGAGGACTCTGGGGTGGAGGAGCCAGTATTCACTCCTCAGGGCTCGGAGCAGAACTTCTCACTGGACAAAGATCCCGACTTGGCGAAGGGGCCGCTCTCGCCCTCACCTCTGCCCTCACCCTCACCAACCCTCGCTCCCACCTTATCATCATCCACAAAGCTGAAGGGACGGGAAGGTTGGCACAGAGTGCGGACCCATGTCGAGCTAGCTCTACAGAGGACCAAGCAGAGGGGCTCCGGAAGTCAGTGTAGAGTGCCTCGGCTGCCCGTCAGCCTCACGATCATCCAGGCCCCGTTAGGTCAGAGTTTGGATGAGGGGCCTCTGCAGTTGGTGGACGCTGAGCCCTGCCAGCAAAGCCAAGGCAGGTCAGAGGTGAGGCCGCCTCGCTTCACATTTCCTGCAGACCACCTGCTCACTCTTCATCCTCTTTAACATCTCTCTCACCCTCAATTATTTACAGATACAGTAAACATCTCAGCGTTGTTTACAGTCTCGTGGTAGCTGGACGGTGTCAATCTCATTGGCAAATGCTTACCGCTTCACGTCAGGGAACCCTTACGTGTCAGAAACCTGTATCAGTGTTATGCTTTAACATCTGCTGGACAACACAAGCCCGATGTCACCTGAACGCCGTCAATGACTTCCCGGCAATGCAATACGGCATTAAAGTGTCGTATTTACAGACAGGCACACTTATGGTTTCAGCTGTACAATCAGCTACATCTCGTTTCCTGTCCTCTGCGAACACAGCGGGATGACTGGCAGACATGAGACTGCAGGTGAAAATGTTTCTGCCAGCTCATGGCATAGGGCTCTGCCGCATTTTATCCATTACGAGTGACAGGCAGCACGTCCCATTAGTAATGATAACTTTTAGCTCCAGGGACGAGAATAAGGAGAAAACATGATAACCGAGGTTCTAAAAGATAATGAAGACCTGATATTCGTACGTTCTTCAAAAAAAAGAGTCATGATCGCTCGTCGTGGTCTGAAGCGCGCTACGATCTAACAGAGTTAAACACAAGCAGATAAAAAGAATTCTCTATAGTCACTGTTGGGTCATTGAGGTTATCAGTGTTCTTTTGTTTTCAGGTGCATATTTTGACTTTCAAACAGAACCAGTCAATCCAGGTGCTGAAACTCCGAGGCATGAATGGAATTGGGGGCGGAGTCTATGTGTGTGACTCACATGCTGCACAGGTGTGCAAGAGCTAATCATCAGTTGATTTCTAGATACTGCAGATGCCTCGTGCACGGAAACACATCGCTTTCCCAAATTTGTCACAGCAGTTCTGGGATATCTGAGGAGAGGGTTGCATAGATATAAGGAGGTCGGTTTGCTTGGGGTGATGTCACATGCACATGTTCACAGGCAAAGCAGAAAGAGCACGTAGGGAAAATTGTATAAATGCTCACTCTGGCTTTAGGTCGTCATTTGCGTGGGTCCAATAGATTTTTGCGTACTTGTTGTGGATTTAGCTACTTAATCTGTATGCATTGTAAGGAAATTGTGTGCAATAACATCTTTATTGTTTCCAAAACATATTACTATACTCTGAAAAATCTTTCTGATGCAAAATACCTGAATCTTTCCTCCAGGCAAAAGATTCATGAGGAAGAAAATTGTACTTGGTCCCTTCCTTAGCGGTCACTGTGGCTTTTATAAACTGCTACTGGGAAAAGTCACTGGTCAAAAGGACCCAAAAACATGACGGATAAACAGCTTCTTTCCCAGGGCTGTCACCCTACTGAACGCAGCCTTGTGACTTAAATATCGCTAAAATATGATTATGAAGTGTGACAGGTAAGGAATTTTAATATGTGTAAAGATGTACAGAAGATCACAGCGCCAGGAACGCCGCAATTAATTCCCTGATCAAGCTGATTCTGATGACAAATCCATGACACCGCAGAAATTCCTTAATTAGCATCTAGCTTAATTAAAATCCCCCATTAATCCATATGTTGTGTTTTTGCATGAAGCTTTTTTGCTGACATAGATCTGTGATAGGAGCATTAGAAAGGCCCCTGCTGAGCTGACAGGCAATGCTAACGCTCATCACTCCCACAGACCCCTGTAAAACTAGCACTCCCAGGTGCCCTAAAACTGGACCGACATCATTTGCTACGTTTCTAAAACCCACATCCTGCAGTATCTCAGTCATGTGGGCCCAGGGACGTCATTTTGGGCCCTTCTGTCTCAACACCACCCGCGCTGACTGGTGGTGACTAACTGGAAGCCGCCTACTAGATTTCCGCAAGGCAGTTAGCGTAGCTACTGCAAACAGCACTTTGCTAATTCTGCGTGCTAGTAGCTGGTAGCCTGCCAGCAACTTGCAGCACATCAGCAGCTTGTTGCGTGCTAGTAGCTGGTAGCATGCTAGCGAGGTGTGAAACGACCACAGCTTGGTGTTTGTAGACCCCGAGGACGCTGCTGCATGTATTTGCTCTATTTCTCTCACTCTTCTTGTTCGATATGAGTGTGAAATTAGCCACTTTAAAATAGCAAAATATTCAGGTCAGACTGGCAAGGATGGACACTGCAGATAATGAGCATTTGAGAAAGTCCTTATCATCCTTACCACGTTCTTTCAGTGTTAACCCTTAGCACCGTTTTGTTTTTGACACATTGCCGGAAAAAGGTGACTTCTGTGACACCTTAAACCAGAACGTCTCTACTTTTATCAGCAGAAAAGGACTACAAGTAGGACACATTCCCAAATGTAACACTCGTCTCAAAATCAACCTGTACTTGATTTTTCTTTCTTGTCCTGAACACCAGCTTTCAAAGTTCATTTCTTTTTCTGAAAAGCATGTTTGTACATAATTACAAAATTGTGGGTGTTTTACACAGTTCTGCAATTCTTAGTTCCTCTTGATCTCTAAATCGGGACCAAAAGCCACCAGATTAAAATCTCTAAGGGTATTTTGCATCTTGCAAAATATGCTTTGCATAACCTAAAAGTACTGGTGTTCAGCTATGGTAGCAATTTATTTGTTGACTCTTTGTTAATATACAGTTGTATTGGACAGACTATGGCCTACTGTGATGTAAGCAATGCCATTTATGCCTTCAGTGTTTTTTCTACCCAAGAGTGGTTTAGCTAATGTGACATCGAAGCTAGATCAGTCCTGTGAAGCATCCAGCTGGACAAAAATGGAAGCTGTATTAAATGTAAAAGCACTAATACAATAAAAACCTAATCCAGAAGGAAGCACGTCATCTAGAGAGTCTCTCTCTGTCTCTCCACAGGTGGACAGCCAGGTGTGTGATGAGAAGGCTGACCCCGGGATCCAGCTCTCCCCTGGGCTGTCGTACCTGGATGAGGTCTGCAAGCTCCTGGAGGAGATCGCCAGGCTGCAGGCAAGGAACCAAGACTTGAAGCGAGAGAGGGATGGACTTCAGTACCTGCTGAGAGACAAGGACAGACAGGTGGGGGGGCAGGAAAACCACCCTGAGCTCTGAGCCTCAGTAACGGCAAAAACAAGATCAGAAATTTGACTAGTCTCTGGTTCGAACAGGGGTTGATGTCCGGACAATGTCTGTGTGGTGCTGCTGAGCCTGAGACAGCCAGTGAGGGAGCAGCGCAGAGGCAATGGGGTCCCATGTCAAGCGGACTCGCCCCCACGGAGCAGCTCCTCTTGCCGGCATTTCGGCGGCGCTCCATGTCCGATTCAGAGGCCCTCAAAAGCGACGTGGGTAAGCGATGACAATTACTTGATGTCTTGGATGTGCTGAAATCACTGTTCCCAGAATGTTGTTTTTTTTTTACACATATATGATCGTTCCTGACTGTCGGTTAGAGTAAAGTCTGCTTGGCCTCCATATCACTAATAGGAATGAAGCTGAGGAACATCTGGGTTTGAGCGACTTGGAACTGCTGCTGGAGTCTTTTCTGTCTCCTTCATTTGCTCGGAAGATCACAAGAAAAGTGTTATTCCACATACTTGATCATAGTAATACTTCTACATGTAAATAAAAGTAAAGATCTGATGTTATGTGGCCTTACGTGGCCAGTGGTATCCCCAGACTTCATCTTGCAAGACAAAGGAGAAATCCTCTGAAAAGTATCCAAAACTCTTTACACACTTCAGGCAGACTTCAGGTTCACCTCAGGCTGTTTTTACTGGTGTACTTTCAGTTCAGAGCCTCATAACTCCAAGTACCTTTTGAATAACAAAACAACTTTTCATTTGACAGCAGGTAAAGAATTTTCAAGTGAAAAATGCACCCTGCTCCTACACACCTTATTCTGAAACTTGTACATTTTTGGGGTGTCTGTCTCATAGAGTAAGAGGTAAATATTTTATATACAAGAGATGAATTTGACCCTGAAAACAGTAGCTTAGATTTATGCCAAAGTTAAGTTTGCCCATACTCTGAACTAATACTCCTTTTGGGCTTTCCATGTAGCTGTAATTGCAAGAGTTACAGTTCATAAGAAAAGATCTTTTTTTTGCTACCCAAAATGAAAATGGTTAAAATGTGTCGTATCTCAAGCAGAACGTTAAAAGTTATACGTAATTCACAGGCCAAATTCCATCAAAATCAAAAACGGCAATGCAAAGGCCATTTGTTGAATTTAAGCGGATTCCTCTGTTTTCCTCGCATCATGAGGAATGCAGACAGGTAACTATAAGACCTAAGAAACCAAGATTAAAGTGCATCTGGCCCAGATCAGTGTTTCCCAACCCGGCCACTGGGGACCCCCCAAGACAGTCCCAGCTCCTGGAAGCGGAAACATGGACTGGAAGTCGTGTTAGTCTATGGAAGCATCTGGGGATTTGGTTGTAGGAGCATCATGGTATACAGGAAGGAGGAGTTTATGTGTGCATGTTGGCCCTGCAGAGCGGTGGAAGGAGACACAGGTCCATGGGAGTATGGGGCAGCTGACAGAGGTGGACAGCAGCAAGCAGACAAAAGGCAGACAGGTATGGACTGGATTTACTGTGATCGCTCTGTGCGATGATTGCTTGTGTGTGACCGCACGATGGGTTTGGCTTGACAGGACAGAGTCAAATGGCAAGCAACAAGTCTGAAGGAGACCTCAAGAGAGTTTCAAGATCCCAGAGAGCCTAACAAGGAGCCCGGCAGGTATTTAAGAGTGGCGGCTGTTGGGTTAACCTACGAGCCTGTTAACATCTCATGATGCTTAACCTACTATGGCACTGTGTCTTTCTGTTCATCTATAGCAAACATAAACTAAAGAAGACGCAGCGCTCTCCATTCAAGAGAAAGTCCAAGAACAAGAGTGTCAAGTAAAACGGAGCCATCTAGCACCATTCCCTGGTTGTGCTGGTCAGGGGAGCCTGAGATTCAACGATCCCAAGCAGACCGATCTGTATCCACAGCCTCCTGCTGATGATTATTAGGGACTCTGAGCATGTCTTTCTAAATGGAAGAGCTATTCAGGAATATCGATGAGAAGCTACGAAGCATCTTGATGGAGTACTTGCACTTTATTTATAGCTGTTGGCATATGAATAGCTCAGTGCTTAATTCGGGCTGTAACCATCCGGTTTTGAGGGGTTTCTTTACAGCTATATGACTGATATGTAGAAGGCTGACGATCATATGTTTAATATGTAGAAAGATTTGTGTAACGCGTTCACTTTATTTGTTTATACGATTGCTACGATTTAAATCTCTTACGTTATACCCGTATTTACTCGATACAAGTATATCCATATATAAACACACATATACACGCAAATAAACGCCCGAATATTGATTCACATCACGCGGGCGATCAACTGAAAGCACAGCATATTTTATAAATACAGTATAATGGTAACGTAACAAATCATATCATCACTCCAATTAGTCACGTAGTATTAACCAAGTTCACACAAATCCATTTGTCTGAAAATATCTAATCATGACTGATTACTTACGTGTGTTATTTTCCCACAGGCGGAAAATTTTATATTTAATGAAGCACATATATGAAATATTTTAAAGGGTAACAGTTCTGTTTCGTAATGTGAGCTAAATTATTAAATCAATAAATTATTCGAACTTGTACTTTATTCTTTATTTTTTTAATTAAAATATAAGCACAATATAGCACAATGAGCAGATTGGTATATCGTTCCCTTTCATTGTAATTTAATAAAAAAAAAACGACACGCATACTCATTTGTCAAGTATAAAACTATCAAATTGAAAAGATAAAATTGCGCCATGCACTTGCCCTTAAGATAGCTGCGATCGTTTGTGCTGTCAGCCTAAGATGACAAACGTCACCAGACAGAAGTCTCCGTTGTGGGGGAGGGTATGGGGGCTATATGTCACAAGATATTTGGAAAATTTCAACCGCAATTTAGCCCTCAAAAAAACACAGCACTTACAGGGGGCGATCCTCAGCTAGGTACTATAAAGACGTTTTTTTTTTTCTTTCATTTTTTGATCCGTAGTATCGCTTTATTTAAGAATGGGCTGATGAGGCAGAGATAGCCACGGCCGCGGGCGCCCACTCACGGCTGAGTCAGAGAAGGACGGGAACGCGTGTGCGCGCCTGTGTGTAAAGAAAGGAGGGAGGAGCTTCATGTCAATTATCACTGATTTCGCCACGCCCGCTTCCTAGCCCTGTTTACAGGAAAAAGGTCGGGGGCGTGGCGGGATTGTGATTTGTCATCACAGGTAATAGTGATTAACATTTGACATGTGAACAGCTATTCTGTTTAAAGAGGAAGCCATTATCCTCGTGTCTGGGGGAGGAGGGTCGTGTGATTTGCCACATGTAAATATTACAGTAAGACACAGAAGAGATCATCAACAATAGATGAAGGCACTCTGACTTTGGAAACCTACATTAAGACACGTTAAGATGCCAGCAGGCGTGAAGCTAAACAGCCCGTCCCCGTGCCGATCGCCATTCCATCAGTGTGTTTCATCCTGTAACCACGGCACCCACGGAAAGGCCGGATGCTGAGACACGTGTGCTGACAGAGCAGATTCCAGCAGCAGCGATGAGGCAGAGGGACCCACGGACCAGTGAAATCAACATTTACTGGATATGAACCCTGTTGGTGACAGTGACAAGAAAGTCTTCGTGACACAGAAAATACTGACTCCTGTGCATAGGTGACCTTGGATTGTGTCTGTGGTTTATATTGAGTTAGGTTAAAAAAAAAGGTTAAAGGTTAAAGCAAGCATACAAAGCAAAGGTCACAGTTTATATTGTTTTATTTAAATCTGTCGCCTCATTATTTTATTCAGCATATCCCGAAACTATGCTTGTGTGTAAAATCATTGTAAAAAGTATTACAATAAGAGCTAGACAGAATTAAAATTATTAAGCACTCAACTGGCAGATATTATGTTTAGGTCCTGGTTCTATTCTGGTGTTATCAATACTTGAATGAATCCCGCCCTCCAACATTACAGTACTGTGCTGTTTTGGTTGTAGAAAAGCAAAATAGTGATGCATGGATTAGTGTGACGTAGGCCTGGAATGCTGGGGAGGTGGGGGGGGGGGGGGCAGGGCCATAGTGCCTCTGGGGGGGGGGGCTGGGAGGCTCAGAGTCTCCTGGCAGCTGGGTGTATAAGGGGCGGCCCGCCCATGTCCTTTGC
>JAODKE010000125.1:8223424-8238998 GCA_026779605.1 Mormyrus hasselquistii
ATATTTAATAGCGCTGGAAAAGACTAATGTGTAGAGGAACTAAAAAGGATAAGGATACACACAGCAGATGGGAATTATCTAATAAATGTATTTATGTATGGGATGCATCTCTCCCTGGATGAGTTTGTCGCTCTCTCTGATCTCTCTGGAAGGAGCTTGGAGGCAGGGATTTTCCTCCAGGCCCCAGGGTTACATTGAGAGCAAGAATAAGATCAACGAATTGCTCAATCATCTAAGTCATTCCACCTAAAGTAGGAAGCAAACAGTTAAGCTACACATCCAGAGGTCTGTCTAGCAGGAAATCTTTATCTGATCACTGGTCCAAGCTGCGATGACGGCGGATGTGAGGAAGTAGGTGCTTATAGGCTGGTTTGCTCCGCGTAGCTGGGCTCTGCTCTCCAGGGAACTTCCGTTTCATCTGGGCCTTTGTGGGCCCATTAGCTGCTTCCGGCCAGTAATCAGTCCTAAAGCCAGGCGGCTATAATCACACATCCTGATGGTTCCCCTCGATGGCAGCATTTGGACAGCCCTGTCCGTCAGAATGCAAGCATATTATCAGATCAGATGGCTAAACTTCTTAAGCACGTGACGTGTGATCAGATCAGTTACATCCAACTGGATTTGTCTCACATTAAGTTATTTGCGGTTTTAGTCCTGGGAATGTCCTGGGGGTGCATGATCAATGACCGTTTGTGGGTGGGATTAGGACAAAGCGTCAGCCACATCACACATGATAATTGATGGTATATGAAAGTCCCGCCCACTGTGGATCAGAAACCATCCAATCACAGGCGTTTTAAAGACCATCTGACCATAGTACCAAAAACATCTTATTTTATTTAAGAGAAATGAGGGTGCCTTTTATAACAATAGTTAAAAATGAGATTCCATCAAGGCTTCCAAGTTCCTGCTTTGCTGAATGAATGTACCTTTTGGCCACTTACCACCTGTTACATGAACTACATCACGAATAACGGTGTCCTGATAACTACAGTCGCAAATGTGAAAATGACTTCACGGGGGTGAACAATTAGGGGCCGACGGGATAGTTTTTGGGAGCTTTCTATGCGTGTGTGTTTGGGATGGATGTCCTATAAAGAGACCTGCAGAACTGCACTTCCCACACGAGAAATTCCTCCTTGGCGGAATGAGAATCTACTCACTTCATACCAGCTGGCATTTCTGATGAAATCAAATCCTGCTTTTGGCTGGGAACGACCAGAAAAGAATTCAGGTTAATGAGGACAGCCAGTTGGGGGGGGGGCAGCTGGTGCAGGTGAAATGCCCCGCTTTCTAAACAGACATGTTGAAGGTGGTTGACCAGGAAGACTCCACCCCAACGCTCATTAGTACTTAACAGGATGGGTGAGGAACGGAGGAAATTAGTGGTGGAGCTTGACTTTACTCCTGTACAAACCGAACGTTTGACAGAACATACCATCACGATATAAAGGCGGCCTCATTTTCCAGCACTCCGACACCAAGCATTTATTTGCACTGAATATAGTAAGATAAAAGGTGTACTTTTGTTAATTAAATTCACAGTAGTCACTGACACGTAGATAAATACAGCCCTGCTTTAATATTCCTTACGTGAAATGAGCGGTTCAGTAGCCAGTACTTCAGTAAGAATGTGCTTTCGGTCGCACGCATTCGTTCGGGGACGAGTGAAGATCACAGCACGGGGGAAGTAGAAAGAGAGGGACTATGCGGGTGGGGGGTTAGAGGCTGGGGGCCTTGACGGAGGGGGGGCCGCTAGCCGAAGTAGGCGTAGAAGAAGACGGCCACGGTGAGGAGGATGATGGCATTGGCGTTGACCACGTTCCTCCAGACGGGGTCCTCCGAGGTGTCGGTCAGCTTCTTCTGCAGCTCAGCCTGCTCCTCGGGGCTCAGCACGGGGGCTGCGCTCTGCTCAAAGCCACAGAACCAGT
This sequence comes from Mormyrus hasselquistii, assembly GCA_026779605.1. Classification (NCBI taxonomy): domain Eukaryota; kingdom Metazoa; phylum Chordata; class Actinopteri; order Osteoglossiformes; family Mormyridae; genus Mormyrus; species Mormyrus hasselquistii. The sequence goes on from JAODKE010000125.1 coordinate 8,225,356, forward strand.
TGTAGGCCTTTCTCCAGCAGCTGGGGTCCTCGGTGGGCTCTGGAGACACAGAGAGGGACAGCGGGGTGACACCCACACCTCTCAGCAGTCAGCGTAGCATAAACACTTTGCAGCTTCCCCGCTTGTGAGATACCGCAGTTATACCTCAGGGCAGCGTCTCCCAATGTGGTCCTCGGGGACCCACAGTCAGTCCATATTTTTGCTCCCTCTGAGCTCCCAGCCAGAGAGTACACATTTTTGCATCCTCCAAGCTCCCTGCCGGATAGTCCGTATTTTGGTAGGGAGCTGGGAGAGGGCAAAAATGTGGACTGTCTGTGAATCCCTGAGGATTGGGAAACGCCACCTTAGAGTTTTGAGAGTTCATTTTTAGTAGAATATACAGCTCTATTAACGAGTCTGATTATAAATGTAGTCTGACAGGATGTTTTTTTCCCATTGCAGGCACTTAGAGCCTCATATATCTCGTAACATCATTATAACCTCGATTTAATCTTTCATAGGGATTAATGCTCCTAGTTAAGTGAATTAAACCAGCAACTTGGTGCAACTGGTTTGGAAATGCGGGAGTCAGCCTGTGCAGTGCCAGACGCAGGAGGGAATCGCAAAGCTGCACGGTGTCAGCGACACAGCTCACACTGAAAGCTGTAGCTGTATGCGAACAACATCCCTTGGGATTCACACTCATGCATCCTATCTCCTTGCTAAATAAACACAGGCAATATGTTTATCCTTACAGAACAGTTGTAAAGTTAAGTGGCTAAGTGTAATTGATGCTAATTACTGGTTTGATGAAAATGTATTTTAAGGTCCTGAACAGAAATGAAGGACACAGCATACGTGGATGTCATTGCGGCACGTTACAGTGCTCCACCTACTGGCCATGAAACGCGACGGCGCCTCACCTTTCACCGTCATGGATTTATCATCGCTGGTTTTAGCATCCCAGGTGTCTGCGTCCAGGTCCAGCCTCTCTTCAGTGCTGTTCCGCAGACTCCAGCAGAGTCGGTGTAGCTGGATCACAGGGTGGATGGGGAAATAGACTGACTTAGCTAGAAGGGCCAGAGGTCCAGCGATTGCTTTTTCTGATACTCCAACCCATAGATTTCACAAAAAAATCTAAATTAGCTACATATCTCCCGCTAATTTTATGGTTATGTTCATACGTTTGCCGTCCAAATCTATCTGTCGATTTAGTCAGTGTGGTTTGTTATTCTGAATTCCATGCCTGCAAAACAAAGGGTGAGGAAATCAATGGGAAAAAAAGTCTGCATGGGAAGCGAGGGTAAGCTGAGATGGGGGGGGGGAGTGCATGAGTGAGCTGAGAAGGGGGCCGCTGGCAGGGAGCGGCAGAGGGGCAGATGGGCTGGGAGGTGCCACCCAGCACGAGTAACGCAGAACTCCTCTCTGCAGCGTCGCTGTGGCGCCGGCGCCTGCCGCCAGCACCACGAATAGATTTATTGCAGGCTTCGCCATATGGATGATCTGAAGATCCCTGTCCTTGATTTACTGCTGTTTTATACAGGTGGGCCAAATGAGAAGGGCCTTCAAGGGTCAGGGAGGCCACGTGGGTCCTTTACCACCCAGCGGTCAGGGGAGTTCTGGGCGGCCTGTCGAGTTACCTGGGGCATCCGGTCAGGTGACCTAAAACCCAGTTTAATGTCCTAGATGGGACGGTACAGCCAGCATGCCAGTTGGCCACCAGGGGCTCATCCGGCTCCCAGTGAGAGGAAGTGTTTTTCACAGAGAATGCCATCCACCAAAATGTCTCCCTGCAGGAGCCATTTTGTGTAAACATAGCCAGTCTGTACCAACGTCAAACATTCAAGAGTCATTTTTTTTTGGGACCCCATTTCTGATGTACATTTCATCTCTTTCTAACACGAAAGTGGATACCAATCAATGGCCAATCGTGTCTTCGGGGGCGGGGCCACCAGTTTGTTGGGTGGAGTCAGACTCACATGCTTGTCATCGATGGGCTTGGTCATCAGAGATATGGCCAGAACGAGCACACAGGAGATTCCGAACAAGATGAGGGCAAAATAGAGGTAATGAACACCGCAGATGATCTTGGGACAGTTGCTGGGATTCACACAGCTGCCCGTCCCATAGGCAAACTCCGTAATCATCCGAGCCAGCCCAATGAACAATCCCACCAGCATCCCATAGAAGGCCCCCTGGTGGAGAGATAGGGAACTCAGGTCACTAAAGCATGTGTTTCCAATACAAGAGCCTAACTTTGTAAGATGATCAAATGAAGAGGAAGCAGAAGCAACAGTAGGTGACATAATGGGCTCCTGATTCTTTGGTTTGCAGCTCCATGCGACTCTTGAACCTTCACAGCAGTAATCAGTAATCTATTCATTTGTATACATGGATTTCAAATGGTAAGCAGCTTTGAATGCAGGTGTCATGCAAGTAAATAAACATAGAGGTGAAGTCAAGAAGATGTCATGGAATGACTGGTCATAGAAAAAGAGCCCTGTGCTGTTACGAAATGTGTTTAAGATGTAAACCTTTCTCTACCATAGATATACAAGCAGATTAAGTGGTAAATAGTGGGACCAGATAAACAGATATAGGCGGGTGGACAGCGGCATGAATGCATGAAGTGGTAAAGCAGGAGGTCTGGAGTTTGGTTTGGAGGTGCATTTTGTAATGAGAGGGTGCAGAGCTGAATGATCAGTCTTGCATCTGACCACTGATCTGGTTCTGTGACGTGAAAGATGTTGGCCTGTGATGTAATTTTTTGGGCAAATGCCAAGCACTGGGAGCACGAGACGAACTAGGAGAACTGGAAGGACTGGAAGGACATGCAGGAATGCAGAGAGTTCGGAACAGAAATTCACCGGCTCATTGACACGCTTGCAGAAGATGGCCAGCAGGAAGACGGCGGCGATGGGTGGGCCCAGGTAGCTGGTGATGGACTGGATGTAGTCAAATAGCTGACCACTCTGTGCCGTCTGGACGATGGGGATCCAGGCAATACTGACAGCAATCAGGCCTAAGATAAAAACCCTGTACAGACAGCAGGTGGCGCACTGGTTAGAGATATAGATTTACTTGGAAAACTTTGAGTACCCTCCAGTAAGTAGAGTAAATGGATCAAGGTCAAACTGTACGCTAGTGAAAGAATCTACTTCAAAGCAAAATAATACAAAGCAAAGGATCCTGAGATTATTTAAGTTTAGAGTTGATATTGACACATCTCTGGTTCACCTTCAGAGGTTCACACCATCCCGCATAGGTAAGTTACCTGCCAGCGATCATGAGTTCCTTTTCAGAGGCAGAGGGGCGGATTTTAGTGTAGATGTCCATGGTGAAGAGCGTGCTGGCACTGTTAAAGATGGAGGTGAGTGAGCTCATGAGGGACGCCAGCATGACTGACAGCATCAGCCCCCTTAGGCCTGTGGGGGGGGGGTGAGGGGTGGAGAATTAAGGAAGGAAGTGAGAGGCCAGTAAATGAGGTGTTGAAGTAACAATAGCAGCTGTTCTGTTTTATGTTGGGCCTTGACCTCTCTGACCTGTTATTTTTACAGTGTAACTGATTTTTTTGAAGAGGCCGTGTAAGAAGCTTCATACTCTTGCTGAGCTGAAGAGTGTGTGATTTCCAAAAAGATGGCATCCATTGCGTGCGATTAGCCAGCAAAACAACCGGCGCTTCCGTTTTTATTGTTACCCGTTGCCGTGTGAACTAAGTCACTTCCCTCTGCAAACACGGCGTGCGGACGCTGCCAAACGTCGGCATGGGGGGGTGTTAGAACACGGCATGCGTTACACAATAACTCGGGCTCCAGGGTGGGTGAGGGTATTTTGTCTGTCATTCAGATCTCGCCACAAATCTCAGGGTGTCTCGTGCTCCAGGCTGCCACAAGTTGGCCACAGGTCCAATTTCCCGTGACGTCTTGCAGAAATTGCAGTGATATTTTTCAAGCCTGGATGACAGTGAATCGACTGACCAGCTTCCCAAATTCAGCAGAGCACGTGACTCAGTGGAGACTTTCAGGCATGTGGCTTTAACTGGCTAGGTAGGCATGCATAAACAGTTACTGGGCAGTTTACCAAACATGGTCATCCAAATTCTACACAGTGTTCTCTTTGGTCAAAACAGGCGTGGAAAAACAGGGGAGATGGGCATTTATAAGATGGGCATTTATGAGATGGGCACAAATCCTGCAGAAATATTTGTGGACATCTGAGAACTCTTAATAGAATTTGAAAACCGCTGCTCCAGAAGCCCCAAACCCGCTGCCTATTATAACAAGAAAATACATTTAGAAGGTACATTTGTCTGTTGTACAGTATCTGGAGGCAGAATATTTTTTTGATGACATCTTGTTGCAGTCTTGTCTCCAAACAGAAGTATTTCTACACATCTGATCTTTATCGAGTATTTGGGTTTCTGAAGCTGTATGCCCATGTGACACTCAGTTACTCCTGGTGCCCATGTGACACTCAGTTACTCCTGGTCAGTTTCCACTGAATGGCTGATCCCCACAGTGGGTGGGATTTTCTAAACGCCAATCACAGGCCATTTTCTCTCAACAGCAATAGGCAAAGTAAGCAATCATAAGTGGTTTAAACTTGCAGGTAATCGCGAGCACTTCATAATCCTGCCCACTTTGCTTTATTTCATTTGTTTACTTGGCAAATCTTCATTTGAGTGCTTGATTTGTTCATTTAACGGAAACATGCCCCCTATTGGCCGGAGGACTCTCAGTGACTGGTGGTTGTGCTGAGTTAAGCCCGTACCGTTCGGCATGAGGTCCACTACCATCTTGGGGTAGGCGATATTGGTGCAGCCCACGCTCGTGCCACAGTAGGCTGCACACTTGTCCGGATCGATGCAGGCAACTACATCTGCAGGTGAGAGAGTCATACATCAAAGACTTGAGGCCTGGTCAATCTGTCAGATCTCACCCCAGCAAACACAGAAGAATGAGACGAGGCTGCTGTCCATGACGATGCGTGTCACAGTATCGTGACACTGCCGGCACACGGTGCACATGAACACAGACATACAAACACCCCCCACCACACCACCTCCAGCCACTAACCTGTGTACAAGATGCGGCTGATCATGCCAGGAAAGACCATGAGGAACATAGGTAGCAGCTTCAGGTAGCCACACAGGATGCAACCAGCCTTAACGTGAGACATGTTCTTTGCAGACAGACAGCGCTGCACGATCACCTGTGTGTGTGTGTGTGTGTGAAGGGGGGGGGGGGGGGGTTAAGACATAGTAGAGGACATTAAGAGCAGTTTCCATAGAAGCATGTCCTTGTAAATCATGATCTACAGAAGGGAGATTCACACACATGTCCTGCTACATGTCTCATGCTAAATGCTCGCCACCTGCTCCTGTGCAGTCAGTACCTGGTCCGTGCACCAGTACCAGGTGGCCAGGATGGTGAGGCCGAAGACCAGTCCGGGCCAGGGCATGTCACCGCTGATGGGGTCCCGGAAGATGTGGAAGGCGTCTGGGCGGGGTGTGTAGCACGCCTTGCTAATGTTGACACTCACGTTGGCAGGGATGGAAGTCATGTACATGTCATGAAAGTTGTTATAGCCCCCCACTTTATCAAAGGCTGCAGAGAGTAGAGAGAGAGGGAGAGCAGGATTTTTTTAGTGCAGGTGGTGGAGGAGGTTTAATGGGAGGAGCAAAACAGGAGGTGCGAGATGGGAGTAGTGAGAAAAAAGCTTAACGCACCGTATCCCATTAGGATGAAGGAGCCTATGACCATGATGATGGTTTGCAGGGTGTCGGTGTAGATCACCGCTGCCAGGCCACCTGAGCAACAGGAAACGTCACACACATCACAAACGGTATATAGGTCCTGGGATACAGCCAGTGCAGAGGCAGATACAACAAATGCAGTTACACACAGCAGAAAACAGTCAGTCAGGAAGCAGTCTGCCATTCTCACAGAGAAGAGCTACACACAGGGTCAGCAGGGATATGGACACCCTGGCAGATTCAGGGGCCCCAGCACTTAACAGGGGCCCACATTGCATTACAGTAGCCCCACACTGTGTTACAGGAGTCCCACACTGTGTTTCAGCCCTGGGAAGCCCCACACTGCGTTACAAACGGGGTGTCCTACATTGCGTTACAGAAGCCCCACACTGCAGTACAGAAGCTCCTCACTGATATACAAAAGCTCCAATCTGAAGTACAGTTCCAGGATGGCCCACACTGCATTACAAAAGCCTCTGACTGCAGGACAGCCCCGGGAAGTCCCACACTGTGTTTCAGAAGCCATACACTGGGTTACAGAACCCCCACAATGCGGAACCGAAGATCCGCACCGATGTACAGAAGCCCCACACTGTGATACAGTCCCAGGAAGCCCCACACTGCGTTGTAGAAGCTTTACATTGCATTTCCGGAGCCCCACACTGAGTTATAGTGCCAGGAGTAAATTTCCAGGCTAACTGCAGAGCTGACTGCAGATCACATGGACTTTAATCATACTCATTCACTCTTTTGCCGATAAGTAAGTCACGCTTTCACAAGGCTTTTCTTAAGTATGCTGTTTCCTTCACATCCGTGCATGTTACACCCGTCCTGACTCTGTACAGTGCAGACACGTCCCTGAGGACTGTTCCTCAGGCATACTGAGGTTTTATTGAGGGCTCAGTAGTAATCAGAACATTAATGCTGTGCATAAGTTAATTAGTAGAGGGAGAACAACTGACTTGTCTTCAAAGTCTTTGAAGGGGAAACTAGAACTCAGGCAGTCTAGAGGTATAAAAGACTGGATTTATATTTACTCATAGGCATTATATCTAAAAACTGAGAATCTGCTCATCTTTACACACATAGGCATTACAAGACCTCTGTTACTCTGTATGAATAAGCAGATAGAAGGTGAATGGACAGATGGATGGACGGATGAATGGATGGATGGATGGATTGCATTATAATACAGATAGTCCAGATGTACAGCACAGACAGAGAAAGACAAATAAAGATGCATAAAAACAGATAAAGACAGTCTGTGATGGTGGGTAGATCATGTGACCTGTGACCGTGTAGAGGGCAGTGATCAGCAGCAGCAGGACCACGGCAACATAGATATTCAGGTCCAGGGCCTGGTTGATGAATATGGCCCCGGAAAACATGTCTGCCTGAGGGGGTTGAGATGGAAGGGGACACATTAGCTTGCAAGACGTCAGACAGCATGGGAAGTGATGGGCTTTCACAGGAGAGCACTGGAATATCATGAGAAGTCCATTAGGCTCTGGAACACCAGATCCACTTTAAAAACATTTCAAGCTCAGCGGTACAGACTAAGTAACATAATGGAGGAACATTTGACACAGTGGAGAAAAACCAGGGCTGTACCAAGCAGCATAGACGGGGATGAAGTTCCTGCTGAAGAATCTGACACTTTGACGCTTCATTAAGAGTTCAGATTCCATGGCTTCTAAAGGCCTCACTTCAACCCAAGCTGATCTAGTCTGTAGCTGCACCAGGAGCTGCATTGGACTCACAGAGATTTTTGTGAAGATGTAGAGTAGCAAGGACAGCACAGAGAGGTAGATCCGAATGCGCTGCCCGCCGAACCTCTTCTTCAGGTACTCTGGCATGGTGATCACCTGCAGGGAAGAGTGCACAGGCAGGGAGTGGAAGAGGGACACAAACGTGACATAGCAAAGGGAGATGGGGCAAACAGCCAGAGACACACAGGGACTCACCCCAGCCTTGATGTAAATGGGCACAAAAAGCCACCCCAGGATGATCACCACGATGAGAGCCTGCAACATGCACATGTCACACATGCTCAGTCACTTAACACCACCTACATATCCTCCCACTGCAACATGCACATGTCACACGTGCTCAGTCACTTAACACCACCTACATATCCTCCCACTGCAACATGCACATGTCACATGTGCTCAGTCACTTAACACCACAAACATATCCTCCCACTGCAACATGCACATGTCACACGTGCTCAGTCACTTAACACCACCTACATATCCTCCCACTGCAACATGCACATGTCACATGTGCTCAGTCACTTAACACCACAAACACCACCTACATATCCTCCCACTGCAGCATGCACATGTCACACGTGCTCAGTCACTTAACACCACAAACACTACCTACATATCCTCCCACTGCTAAGGGGAAGCTAATTGGAAATTAGAATGGAATGACCCTGACTGCTTACTGTAAGACCACTCGAAGTGCTTTAGATAAGGGCATCAATATGAATGAATAAATGAAATGAATAAATTAATGAATGACTGAATGAACAAAAAATGGAGGAATGAATGAATGAATGAATAAAACTTGATTGGTGATCAGAAGGTTTTGGATCCCAAATACTTGACTTGAATTTGAAATGTTATCGTTGACATCTGACATTACAAAGCAATGATTTTCAGCGATAAATATACTGAAGAAATATGGTGGTAAACAGATGTGGAAAGCTCAGAAATCACGAATCCAGACCAAGACTTTGTTTCAACCAGCCAGTTGAGTATAAAGTCACAGTCACAGAGTACTCAACTGGCTGATTGAAACAAAGTCTTGGATCTGGATTTGCACTTCCTGAACCTGAACTCTCCACCTCTGGTAGGACATGATGTAGAAGAACATGGCAGCTGGCACTCACGTTCCACTCGAAGCCCCCGATGGCAATGCCCGCCGCCGCGCCCGTTCCAGCCAGTCCCACAAAGTGCCCGGATCCAATGTTGCTGGCGAAGAGCGATGCCCCGATCTAAGGAATTAGGGAGGTTCATCACGTGTCCTATTACAATTAGATATACCATTGTAACGCCACCTCCTTAACCTTAGTACAAACTGTACAAAACACTACAGCAAGCCTGGTGTAGTTGGGCACCCCTATTCCAAATAAAATGGTACATTCCATGCACGGAACCTCATATAAGGACTATTACTGCCCTCTGAGAGAGCAACATTACAAACCGCCAGTCATTTAACCTGAGAGGAGCTGAATTACATAAGTATAGATCTGAGTTTAGTCAACAAAACATAAGGAGACATGCGCTGCAAATGTAGTTTGATTATACAAGCAATGCATTTCTCAGAAGTTGTTTATACCCATAAAGAAATATGGCTCCGTGGAACCCTGTTCATTCCTGACCATGCGATAAGGGATCAGAGATGTCTCCATCTTAGCCTCATAGCGACGGTCCCTTAGCACCAGGGCTGGAACTGTGATCATGTGGAATCGGACTACAAGTTCAACGGAGGCTCTGATTGGGGGGTGTGGACTGTCAAACTCAGGCCTGTTACCTGCGGCGGGGGAAGGAGCATTCTCTGAGATTTAGGGGGTGTTTCTTTTGGTTGTAATGCGAAGGCATTACTTCTTCATGAATCTAATCTCTGTGCGACTGGTTGATCCTGCCCTTATCCCTGATCCCATCAGTATGGTATTTTTTATTGCCATTTACTGACTTCAGAGGATACTTCCATGTCAGATAACCCCCATTCTTTGGAATGGGCGTCATTGCTGACGTTCAATCTTTCGATTAGGAAATGCAATTATTTAGACTGGAATTACCATGAATATTTTATAATCAGCATTTGAACATCTTCTAGCTAAGGTTCGGTTGTAAAAACATGACTCCAGGCCGATAAAAAGCAGGCATTTATGACACTTAGAGGTAAGTGTTTTACACAATCATCGTTAACTATTAATAGATGAAGGTGAACACTCCATCTTCCTGGTAAGCTCATGGGTGACTGGGATTATAAATTTGTGACTATTATGTAAATATATATTAAACACATGCAGTTTTAGCTGTTAAAAACCCGACATTCTGCCTACAGTGTATGGTGCTGATCACGTTAGACTATGCTACAAGCTTGCTGCCTGTTGCCTTGTTTGGGGATTGGTTGCGAGTGGGGCCATGTGATCGAGCGGCTGGCAGGGGTTCAATGGCAGAGCAGAGTGCTGAATAAAGCATTTTTACAGCCAGCTTCATAGCAGCACGCAAAGCCTGTGCTGTGAGATTCTTTGGGTGGTATTCAAGCCGCCTGGATCCCATCCCAACACTATAGAATGTGAAAAGGGTTTTTTTTTTTTTTAAAAATTAAGCTGTTCATTTAAGCAGGGATCTGCTTGAAGCAGATTTTAATATCATGTATGTGTGTAGAGGAGAATCCAGTGAAATCCAGTCATGCGGCTTAATGCATGATCCTACCACGGCTCCGCACTTCTCCATGCCTTTTCCCCTCTTTCTCCATCTTGTCTTCATCCTTTTTGCCACTCCTCCACCCACAACCTTCTGCTCTTCCATCTCATCTGCCTCACCATGCTCATCATCACCCCCTACTCACCGGCCACCACACCATGCTGCGTCCAGCCAGAAAGAATCCACCCACCGTGCCCCGACTGGTGCTCACCATGGCCTGTCAAAGAAAAGGAGGCAGGACATCCATCATGCATTTCCATGCCACTCATCACGTTGACAGGTTGATTGCAGCTAAACTTAAGGAGAGTTTAAATCTAAATAACACTGCACTGCAGTAGTTACAATATGGTCGAAAAACCCACTCTGACCCTGACCAGGAAAAACGGTTAGAAGAAGGATGGATAGATAGATGGATGGATGGATGGACGGATGGATGAATGTGATGATCTTATAAATAAGAATTAATATAAATAACTTAAGAAGACAATGAATGACAATGTGGGAAATCATTTTATTACTGAAACCACATTTTTGTGAAAGGCATCTTACAGTACACTTTTTCGCAGCTGTGCTGGAATTTACCAGAACGTGCAGAGTAGGTTTAATAAATATAGTGGTAATAAATATTTGTTTTCAGATTAATATTTCATCATGAGACTTAAAGAAACCTTTGGCCTCTGGTTGGAGGTTATGCGTTTTATTTATTACTATATCCACTTCCACATACCCAATCGTTCGTCTTTACCAAGCATTTCATAATAAAACCTTGGAGTTAATTACGAAATGGGCCTTGACCTTAAGTGACATTCGCCAGCAGTTTGGAAAACTGTGTGCTTGTGCTATATCATATAGCCTATATGCCACTGCATTTTCAGCTTCTTACTGTGCCTAACCTTAGTTAGGCATAGGCTGATTTGATAAACTTTGTCCTCATCAGTAATTTGTGACTATATAACAGTTTTAACAGATATTAACTGCAATATAGTAATAATATGAATAGATTCTAAAGCTGCAGTATGCATCATAATGTCACTTGTGAGTAACTGAAACGGAATATCTGTGAAGAGACGTTTAGTGCTGTAAGATTATAAAAGGCAATACTATCCTGGTAAAGTTCTCTGAAGTGTGATGTAAGATTTGTTTAATTATTACCTGCATTTTCTCACCTGGGGTGTAGAAGCTTTTCACCATTAACTTGCCGTGTCTGATGTTACCACCTTAGTTCCAGCGTAAATTAGCAATTAAACATCAGAAGAAGTAAAACTCTGGCAGAAAACCAGCAGTTTGCTTACTGATGAGGGAATCATGCATTATTCAAAGTGTGGAATTCTCGTGAGCTGAAACCGGTGTCTGTGGTGCTGTCTTAGCTTGCACAAAACCGTGTCTGAAATTGTCTGAAACTGTCACAAGGTAAACCCTTATAAGATACAGTAAACTGATCAAAGAACTTCAACTCTCGTCAACTATATATTCAGAAAACCATGACTGAAAGGCCAAGAGGGAATACATTTCTCAAAAATACTGCTTTCTTAATTAAAACCAATTGTTTTGGCAAAATAAATTCATTTTAATTTCCATATACAATAGTCCAAAACAATCAATATTCATGTGAATGGGACTTTTGATTTGTAGCAAAAAAGGAAAAACAAATGTAGATTTCACATGTGTGCAGAACAACAACAACGGCCAGGTCATTTTTCTAGATAAGAATGCTAAAAGGTATTAGGGATTAAGGACATATTTCCTGGCATATTGAGAAACAGCTGCAAAAAGCTTGTTAAAATTAACTGAGCCCTCGATCGAATATGACCAGATGTAATATGGATACCTTGAATAAAATGCGGTTGAGACTGAATTGTGCCCACAAAGGTTTTATTGCGATTTATAACAATGTTTGACTCCTGTTGGCCACCACAACGTCATATTAATGCGAAAAAAAACTGGTAAACGCTCATAGCCACTAAACCTGACGGCTTCTACCGTGTATCGGCTGTTACCAAATGTGCAGCAGAGCCATTTGTGGTAGCTCTGTTTGGCACGTATACTCAGCGCCAATTGAAACCTCTTCTAAGGATGCACGATTACAAGAACACACCATGAAAGTCAGAGTTCAACATGCCGATTAATGTTTCTGTGACACTGATGGACACCAGCAGACTATTAAGAGAAAGCATTGTTTTCTTGGACTACCTTGGAGCACTGGGTTGTAGGTTAACATTCTTGTTGACCCAAGTTACATTTTGGTTAATTTGAATGGAGGCAATTTAAAAGGTTGGATACTCACCCATACCCCGACAGCCAGGACTACCAGAAAATAAATCACAATCACCGAGATGTCGGCTGCATTGTTGATGGCTATGTTTGATTCTTTTTCAGCTGCCCGAACATAGGAGAATCCAAAGTAGTCTGCTGCCATGAGAACAGCCTTCGTGTAGATACCTGACTCCTGGTGGGCTTCCCTGCTTCTCCTATTGTGCCAGTTTCTGCTTGTTCTGTGCTTTTGTATTGAACCTGCAGGACCTACTGGTGTGTGTGCGCAAATGTGGGAGGGTGTGTACACGGGTGTGTGTGGTATTTTTTTCATGCAGATGACAGTCAGTCAGTCAGTCAATGTGTACCAATGAAGTCGAAACTTCATCAATGATCAACTCATCAGGAAATTCTATGTATAAAATTCCCAGCTGCCTTCCAGTTAGGGGGGGGGGGTTACAGGCAGTCGTCGGTTGAGCTGAGGATGGGGGTTGATAAAGTGGGGCAGGGTGACACAACCCAAAAAATGGATTCATGGCAAGTAATGGAGAAAAGAAAGATCCAGAATGGATTTGCACCTCAATTCAACACTGATCAACAGCTATAGTGAGGAGGCTGTTCTGCTTGTGAGGAGGTCGGTTGTGAACTTGCTTTCCGATTGAATCAGTCTTCAAGGTTTAAATCCCAATTATAATATGCTGTTATAATCTCGTATGTTGTATTAAAACTGGGTGCTTTGAAAACTAAACTCCATGAAGGACTAAGGCACAGTATATAAGTACAATTTGAAATGGGTGGATACAGTATATAAGGAATCGGTGGCATGAAAATGTATGCAGCGCCATGTGTGCGTGGTATGGATTAACATGGGTCACCTTGCAGCCTCCAGATTCCAGTAACTTTTCTCCCACTGACCCAGTGGAAAGCGACATGACAGACTGGGCAAACTCCATCACCGGTGCCTCTGTTCCTGCTCGGTGAGGTAATGCAAAGCAAAGACATGCTGCTGATTTTATGCTGAAAAACGCTTGTCTGATCAGTCTGATATATAAACGGGTGCATCCATTCTTTCACCTTCCCTTTTATTATCCTGAGCAGGGCTGTGTGGGGGGGGGGGGGGACAGCATAGGGCACAGGGCAGGGGTACATGATAGGCAGGATGTCAACCCAATAATCTGATATTTTATATAGATATTCCCACCCCAGTGAAGCCGCTG
>JAODKE010000125.1:8323591-8335851 GCA_026779605.1 Mormyrus hasselquistii
GCCCACCGCAGCGACCCGGCATGCCTCCCCCGACACTGCAGGATGATGTAAGGGGGGGGCCCCATATAGACAAATAGTAATCTTTTTTCTAGGGACAGACTGAAAGTTTAATATATCTGATTTTTAGATAATGCTATGAATACCCAGTGTACATTATGCAATAATTTCCTCAAACTGGGCAAAACAGGCATTATTGGTTAAAGATAAATCAATACTTTAGCTAAATAGTATTTTTAAAAGCAATGGAAAGTATTCGACATTTACTTTAATTTTATTTCAATTAGTTTTGGAAGCAAAATGTATAGTTTTTGTTTAGTTGTAGTTTTTTGTTTTATTTTCATATGTTATTTTATTTCAGCTTACAAAAATGTTTTCTTGTAGTTATAGATTTAATTTTCATTTACTATACTGACCATGCATCCAGGAAGCCCGTCTTGGGGCGCGCAGAGTGGGGATCGTCATCACTGACGGACAGGCAAGACCCAGTGAGGCTGCAGATGTTGGTCAGGGTGGCCCATGCTTCCGGCATCGAGTTATATGTTATTGAAGTGTTGAATGACAGTGGACCCTCCAGCCATGCTGGTAGGCATTTCACAAGCTGCATTCTTTGTGCTGCATGACTTGAACTGAAGTCTCCACTAGCAGCCATGGCGCCTTTTAATACTGGCATTGAGGCATATGTACAATCAATAAGAAGACTGCCAGAATATCTGCATATTTCACACACCCACCATTTAGAAATTAATCAAGTCTTCAAGGTTTATTGCAGAGTAAGCACCATGTGAACAGTACGGTGCATCCGGCTATACTGCAGTTAATTCATTTTATTTCTTTAGCCAGCTTTATCACCTGGCTTCTTAACTGTTAGCCCTCCACAACATATGAAGTCTTACTTTAGGACAGGGGAGTCAATCTCCAGTCCTGGGGGGCCAGAGCCCTGCATTTTTGGGCTTCCCCTCATGTAACACACCTGATTGAACTCCTTGTGCTAATTACCACACAGATCTTGAGCTGAATCATTTGTGGTGTAACAGGGAAAGAATTAAATTACACAGGGCTCCAGCCCCCCAGGACTGGAGTTTAACATCCCTGCTGTAGGAGTTTCTCTTGTGTGGTTCCTCAATGGTGGACTGAGCTACCAAATCACATCTGGTCATCAAATTCCCCCTCTACATTTTGGGAACACCTCCACTAGCCCTACAACACTCTATGGTCCCTCAGCTTGCAGTTTTGCACTTTGTCATTGATTTCAATAAGTGTCTTGCTACAGATCCAGCCGCTTAAAAATTCCCTTCCAGTCTGGCTGGCAGCCAAATCCCAGCCAAGTCCCTTTCAAGCATCAGCTGAAAGGGAGAGCCCCCCTTCTTCTAGGAGTGGGCCTATATTTCACCCTAAACCCGCCCATTCATTCACTTGCAGAGCGAAACCATTAGATGGTGCTTTCTTTACAACAGTCCTCCATGGCCTTGCTCCAGCCTATCTGTCTTAGCTGCTACAGCCTTATACATCAACCCACTCTCTCAGGTCAGCTGATCATCTGCTCCTGAGTGTACCCAGGACAAAGCTTAAACTTAGAGGAGACCGTGCTTTTGCTGTAACTGCTCCCTGCAAATACTAAGTACTGTAAATAGGCTTTGGGAAGGCCATTCTGATTTGTGTTGTAATCATTTTCCTTGTATCAACTGTCCAGCCATTGATCGTTGATAGCTGTTGATTGATTAAAGAATTTGTATGTGATTTGGAGTTCATGATCCTCACCTGCTGCAGCAAGCTCATCCAGTGCTTTTTTAATGCCATTCAGTGACTGATGTTGGGAAGACAATGGATATTGACATCTCCATGTTTCCTGGATTACTGACCGCAAATCTTTTCAACTACAGGGCTTTACACTTTACAGTATTTACATTTACATTTAAGACATTTAGTAGACTTATCCAAAGCAACGTACAAGGTATCAAGGTACAATAAATCTCACTTCAGCCTGACACGCAAAGACTTTTACAATCTTTAAATTGCATTGTCATAGCAAAGTCTTCGCAAAAAATTCAGGCAAGTGAAAAAGATATCTTCAAAGTATTTAATCAGCTCAGTTGAAGGAACAATCAGAATCAGTCTTATTGGCCAAGTATGTGCACACATACGTGGAATTGGGCTCTGGTTTTCTTTTGTTCTACATTTTACATGTACATTTACAGCATTTGGCAGATGTCCTTAGCCAGAGCGACTTACATAAGAGTTCTCTGTGAACTTAAGACAGCAATAAAGATACAGCAACAAAACAAAACACACAAATACACAACAAAAACAAGAGGGCTATAGTGCAGTAGTGCAGAGTGCAAAGATGCTAGTATAAATATGTAATAAATATGAAGTGGATAATAGGTTTACAGATTGCAAGGGAGCTGGAAAAAATACTGAATAAACATGGGATGGATAATTGGTTAGTATACAACAAATACATCAAATTTATTTCTGTATGGCGCATTATCACAACATTACATCGTCTCAGAGTGCTTTACAGCATCCCCACCCAAAGCCCCCAGTAAGTCAGCCATAGGCGACAGTGGCAAGGAAAAACTCCCGAGAAGGAAGAAACCTTGGGAGGGACCAGACTCAAAGGGGGAGCCCATCCTCCAGGCGCCTGCAGGGACAGTCAAACTGTAGAGATGGCTAAGTGCCATGCGATACTGTCCAAACAATAAAGTTTGACACAGGAATGGGAAGCAGGCAGGAGATAACAAGCCATTGCCAACGCTCCATCCAATCACCAGGCAACCAGCAGGCAGGCAGTCGGTCATACATGGAAGATGACACAAGCAGAATGGCGAGCTGGGCGCACGGAAGTCATTGGTAGTGGCGATGTCACATGTCGCAGGGCGTGCTGGATATCAAGGTCTCTAGTCAGCACCCCCCAGGAGGAGTAGGGGAAATGGAATATGCAGTTAGTCACAGTGGGGGAGCCTATATTCAGTGCTAAGTTAGGTGAGTGCAATATGAAGTGCAATGTGCAAGCTCCGGCAGATATGGCTATGGCAGCATAAGTAGGAGGGAGAGGCAAGTGGGAATGCAGGCATGGGGAGTCCCTGAAATGTCAGCACTCCAATCCCACAAGTGATGTTTAGCTGGAGTGACAGCAATGACAATTCAGTTTATCCAAAGCCAATGGCACCGATCCCCACCCAGCTCTACACTTCATACTATAGGTCTAACTGGGAGTGAGGAGTTAGCTAGAGCTAGCACTAGTGTCCCTATAAGCTAAACTAAACAGGTGTGTTTTTAGTCTAGACTTGAATATTGAGAGTGAGCCTGAAACCTGTACATCTGGTGGAAGACCATTCTACAGCTGAGGAGCTCTACAGGAGAAAGCTCTGCAGCCTGCCGTAGCTCTTTCTACCCTAACTAACAGATATCCCGCGCCTTGAGAATAAAGCAAGCGTGGAGGGTTGTATGAGATCAGCAGATCACTAAGGTATTCTGGTGCAAGGCCATTCAGTGCTTTATAGGTTAATAGGAGGATTTTGTAATCAATTCGAAACTTAACTGGTAACCAATGAAGGGAGGATAAGACTGGTGTTATGTGATCAAACTTTTTAGTGTTTGTTAGAACTCTGGCTGCTGCATTCTGTACCAGCTGAAGTTTATGCAAGGATCCAGACGGGCAACCAGAAAGGAGGGCATTACAGTAGTCCAGTCTGGAAGTTACAAAGGCATGTATTAATTTTTCTGCATCACAAAGTAAGGGCATCTTACGAAGCTTGGCTATGTTCCGTAGATGATAAAATGCAGTTCTAGTAATACATGTTATGTGAGCATCAAAACATAGATCTGAGTCAACTAGAAGACCAAGATTTCTAACCACTGTGTTAGGTTGTGTATGGAGGCCGCTAATGCTGAGGTGGTGAAACTTATTTCTTGCGGCTTTGGGACCAATTTCCAGTACTTATGTTTTTTCTGTGTTTAACATTAGGATATTTTTGCCATCCCCCAACCGTAGTAGACAGATGTCTGACCCCACGCCCCACTCTCACCTGTGTGTCTGCTTCTATTTTGCTAGTGTGATGTTTTGAAGCAGAGACCAATCTGTGCCCCTCCCCCCACTGATATAGCATCTGCTTGAAGGATCTGGAGGCCCTGCAGACTGAAGCTCCATGCTGGCCACCCCAGAATGACCCTATTTGTTGCTGTGGCGTGTTTGAACTCTGGTCAGAACGGTTGCACTGAATGAGTGTGGGGCATGGTCAGGCTCAGAGCTTGGGCAGGGGGCAGAGCTGGGCCTAGTTAAAGAGCTTGGCCAGGGTGTAGAGATCCCTCTGGGGGTGGAACTTGGACTAGGAGCGGGTCTAGGGTTTGGGCTGGATGCAGAGACAGACCTCTGGGCAGTATATTTCTTGCTCACAGGCCCCATGCACAATGAGACAGTGGAAGTGTCTTGGCTTGAATTGTCCCCTACAGGGAAGAGAGGAATTCCTACTAGTGTAGGTCTCTGATCTACGAAGGATGACAGACCTTTGATAAAGCACAACATCTCACATTAAGGTAACACGAAAACAACACAACAACGCTTTAAGCAACTTACATATTCAGCCATAGTTCTACTGATGCTGTGTCCTAAAAATTTGGGAAAATTAGGGAGACAATGCGACCTGTGACAGGCAGATGGCCAATGTGGCAGTGAATGAGGTTTGAATGAGCCAGTCCAGGCACCTTCAAGAAGCCGAGGTTTGTGGCTTTATTAAGTGCCATCTGGACAGTGCCGAGAAGCTGCTTGGCCTCCTCCTGTCCCTCTTGGAGCTGTGAGACCTGGGATGAGTAGTCTTTGCAGGATCTGTGGTGGGCCGTGTCCAGCTTCCTCATTGTCCTCTCCGTATCCTGCACCAGGAGCTTGTGCGTTTTCTCATATTGAGCTTTCACCCTCTTGACTTTCTGGAAGCTCTCCTGTAACTTTGTCACTCACTCAGACAGCTGAATGAAGCTTTAAGATCCCGGAAACTTCAGAGCAGTCTGGCACACAGGCACCATCCTCCCCCCAATGCACAGAGAGGTCCGCAGGCTCTAAGCGGCAGCTGTCCTACCTCTGCCTGCTGCTTATCTGCCTCCGTCATGCTCAGACTCTCCGCCATGGCCTGTAACTGTTCCTGTATCCCATCGTTCACCCTTTGGTCAGCAAACCAACACCATGTGAGAAGTGTGAGGTTACCCAATGCTGGAATGAGCTGCCAAACCACATCTGGTCATCAATGCTTCAAGACCCTTTTGTTCCACAAATTCGTTTACTAACCTGACTCTCTATGTTCTTCTAATGCTATTATGTTGCACTTTTCGTCCTTGAATAGTCATATCAGGTTCAGGGGGCAGTGAGTCGCTCAGTGAATTAGGCCTCGATGTCTGTGATCAGAAGATTCCTGGCGCAAACCACTACCTGGGTAGAACAACTACACATCCAAGAACCCTTAAGCAAAGAAAAGCATTCTGATATACTTGTGCAAGTGACAAATAAAGGAACATTTTAACTGACTAGACATGCTCAGATGAATGGAGTTCCATCTCTCTTCTTCCTTTGTTAGAAGCTGTTGTGTAGCTTTTACTCCAGCATTGCTGATACTTGTACCTGGACATTCATCGGAAGCTCAGCTTAGTTGCACTTATACCTAGTTGAATCCCTTTCAGCATGAATGTTTGTGATGTGTTTTTAGTCACACTCATACGTCACTTTGGACAAAAGCATCTGCTAATATGTAAACACAATTGTCTAAGTGTATTATTACTTAATACCTCTCATTATTCTTTTTCAGAGTTGTGGTACTTGAATCTGGTCACAAATCCACATATGAATGGAATTAGTCTTGTCACACATTCATTTTTAATTGGCGTTGGTTTGGACTTGATCACTCCTTACGCAAAAAAAACAATGTATATGTCTTCAGCCTGTATGCAGCTTTGCAACCCCCCCCCCCCAAATTTCTATATTAGCTTCAGTGTTTTTCAAACATTATTCATACACCCATTGATGCCCTCATCATGTCTGCCAAGTTAGCTATTATTTGATTGATTGATGACAGTCACCCAGGGAATGACCCTAGTCAGTCAAGTGTACAGTTAAAATTGTTTTACATAGTAGTGACAGCTATCTGTCACGCCTCAGTAGGCAGGGCCACTCAACAAAGCTTTGTTCCGATCCCCTATTTAACCGGCACTCTGACTAATCACTGTTCGAAGTATCATTGCTCTCATGCGTCCTACTAAGCATTATACCTCTTTTGTCCTCTGTGCCACGTCTTCTGCCCTGCTTGCCCACCTCGTCTTCCTGATCCCTGCCATGCTTCATCTGTGTTCCCTGGTGTCCCTGTCATCCTGTCCTGTGCTTCTTCATAGGATTGATCTCTCCGGCTCCCGACCCTCTGCATTCCTTCTCGACCACCGCTCACTGCCTGCCTCTTTGCATTTGTCTCTGATTTGGTGTTCTAATAAACCTTGGAGTCTCCTGCATCTGGGTCAGCTTGCTCTGTTCCTCCCTTAACGTGACAGAATACTTCGCTGTGAGAATATGGACCCCGCGGTGAATCACCTCACCACCCTGGTGTCACAACTACTGGAGAACCAGGCGGCGCGAGCCCCACTACCCAGTTCACCTCCACGCACCTCTGCTCCCATCCCCGTCGCGACTCCAGAAAGGTACGACTGGAATCCAGACACCTGCCAGTCATTCCTGATGCAGTGCGGGCTCTATGTGGAGGAGAACCTCGATCGCTTCCGTGGTGATACTGCCCGCGTTCGGTTTGTGATCTCCTTGTTACCCGGGAGGGCCAAGGAACGGGCAACTGCACTCTGGTTAGAGGACAGCCCCCTTCTCCATTCAGGGGTTTTCAACATGCCTGCCGAGAGGTCTTCAATTATCCTGCCATGGGAACAAATCTGGGGGATAGATTATGCAATCTACACCAGGGAAACAAGACTGCAGCCGAGTTTTCCCTGGAATTCTGAACGATCGCTGCCGGATTAAAATGGCCAGACGACTGCCTAAAGGGGTTGCACTGGACAGGGTTTAACCCCGACCCGCGAAACAAGATGGCTACAAGAGGAGATGTACACTCATTCGAGGACTGTGTTCTCCTGTCAACACGGTGAGGGATTGCCATAGACACCGACTCCAGGTTGAATCAGCAGGAGCTTTTTCCACTGCCGCCAAGAGATTGGAGCCTATGCAACTGGGAAGAGCTCCACTGATCGCGGCAGAACGGCAGCGCTGCTATGATCAGCGGTTGTACCTTTACAGCGGAGAACCTCAGCACTTAACTCAGAACTGCCCCTCTCATCCAGCTCGCCACCGTGGGGACGTCAAGGTAGGAGTTTTGGCTTTCTTTAATATCATTCAAGTACAGATGACTGTGCCTCTTATCCTGACTGGTGGGGGTGAGAGGTCAGCTGTCCGGGCACTTCTAGATTCAGGGGCTGATAGCGACTTAATTGATCTGCACCTGGCCAGACAATTAAATTTAGATTTAAAGCCATTACCCTGTCCACTCCGCGTACGGGGAGTCGACGGCGCCCTTTGGAGAAAGGTGACATTACTCACCGCACGGCCCCTGTCTCTGTTCAGATCAGTCTTTTCCACCATGAGCAAATCCAATTCTTAGTACTCACAGCCACTAGAGATGTGGTGATCCTAGGCCTTACCTGGTTGCGGCGGCACAACCCACAGCTTGACTGGTCTTCCGGAGAACTCGCCGGTTGGTCCCCCGCATGTTTCTCTCAGTGTTTACCTATTCCGTGCAAAGTTTCCTCCATAGAGAGTCCATTGCCAGATTTATCCACCATCCCGGAGGAGTATCGGGACTTTCCTCAATGTATTCAGTAAGTCAAAGGCTTTTCAGCTCCCGCCGCACTGGTCCAGTGACTGCTAGAGGTGCAGTGATAACTTACTGGAGGGGTATTATTCGCCCCTCCACCTCTCATGTAATGGCCGGGTTATTCTTCGTTAAGAAAAAAGATAGGGGGTTGCGACTTTGTGTGGATTACCGAGCACTCAATGTGATAACTATATGGCACAGAAAACCTCTCCCTCAAATTCCCTCTACGCTTGAGCAATTGAATACAAATACCGGGTTATGCCGTACATATTAGCTAATAGTCTCTCCATCTTCCAAGCCTTTACGAATGAGGTTTTCCAGGGAATGATCAATCATTTCATCATCGTATACATAGACGATATTCTGGTCTACTCGCCTTCGCGAGAGGAGCACATAGTACATGTTTGACAATTCCTGCAGAGACTCCGAACCAATACTGTAAGTTGTTCGCTAAAGCAAAAAATGTGAATTTCATTGCACGTCTCTCAAGTTTCTAGGTTATTGGATCCAGAGAAGGTGGCTATGAATGAATAAAAGATCCGTGCAGTCCGGGAGTGGCCCCTTCCCCGAACGGTAAGAGAGATGCAACGCTTTTTAGGTCTTGCCAATTTCTATCGACGGTTCATCAGAAACTTCAGCATGATCTGGCTCACGCGCGTCAATCGGACCCCCTAGGAAGAAGGGGCAAAGCATCGTTTTGTGCTATTCATTGACCACAGAAACTTAGAATATCTCCAAAACGCAAAGTGACTTAATGCCCGACAAGCCCGCTGGTCTCTCTTTTTTACCGGTTTTGATTTTAAGGTCTTCTATCTCCCCAGAAAGAAGAACCTCAGGGCTGACGCTCTTTCTCGCCTACACGATTCACCCGATTGGACGGAGGCCGACACCCCAATCTTACCTCCATCATGCTTTGTTCATCCCATCGTTTGGAATTTGGATGAATCCATTTGCGCCGCTCATCAACTACATCCTCCACCTCCAGCTTGCTCTGTTCCTCCCTTGCGTAACACTATCCAGCTAGCTATAATAATCATTGTTACACTTTATTAATCCCCATGTCCAAAATTATTTTTTTCATATCACAGACCTTGGTCTCCAGAAAGACAGAGTCAATCAGCGTTTAGCATGTCTGGAGTAATCATGTTTACAGGTTTTAAGGGACAGTTGATGAATGGGGTCAGATCTGGCTTGGGTAATATCTAATTTTTATTCTCAAAAGCAGTGTTATTCTGGTAAATTCCAAGTAATTAATGTATAGGTTGTCATCGACTTACGACCTATGCAACTTACGACTGATGAACCTTACGACCATGCTGAGACCGATATGTGGCCACAACTGCGCTGAGTCTGGCAGCACAAGTGCTACAGCTAGTTTTCAGATACAAGAATCTTAGCTCTCACACATCACCTTCTGACTAAACCCTTTGAGCACTGGATGGCTACCCATCATCTATATGTTTAGATGAAGTTAAGGGGGCACATTTAAGGGGGCACTTAAAATCAATTATGTTATACTAGGTAGCAGTAAAAATGATGTGATCATTATTATCATAAGACCCCATCATGCACGTTTAAGATGTTAAATGCTCACAGGACTTGTGTTTCTGAAACGCAATATGTTGTTCATGAAGTGGCAAAGGCCCAGTCATAATAGATATCATGCGAGGTGTTACGTAATTGTATGTGCACTTTATCTTTACCTACTCTGTGCATATGAGTTAAAATAAAAAAAATCTTTTAAAGGAACTTTGTATTGTTTAATGCATATTCTTTGATTCCAGAACAAATTTTAAATATAGTCAAGGTACAGTCATATTACAATGAAATTAATAATTACTACAGGATGTTGTGGGGGTGTTTTCTGTTACCTTTGTGTTTGTATTTCTCAGTTGAAAATATTTATTTTATATACAGTTACAAATATTTATAAAACATTTGAAATAAATGAATAAAGGAACAAAGAACACTTGCACACAGGTAATCAGACATTGTTTGGCAAGAACACAGTTTTTATGCAATCAACCTTTCATGTGATTTTTAGGCTAAAATGGACCTGAAAGATGGCAGTACTCCACGCCAGTATCTTGTGAATGAGAGCAACCTGCAGTTTTAGGATATGACCATGGTGTGTCACTATTAAACAACTTTTAATCCTTCAATATTTCTTCTTTGTCCTGCCACTCGTGCTTGGCAGTCAAATGTCACAGCACCTTAGCCCTACTTTTCATCTTAGAGGTGCTGATTCCATAAGATAGCTCTATGTATCCAATTCGCACCTCAGCTGGGTTGTGTGAGCGGTCTGGCCTCCCACCTATAAAAACCTTCCCCAGCCTTATTCTCAATGTGGGTCCTGGCTATTGTTCGAACTTTACCATGCACACTTTGTATATGTTATTCACTTTCAATAGCAAGAAAAAGAAAATCTTTGTATAGACTATAAGAGTAATACAAATGCAGTTATTTGACTTGATGATAGTAATAAACACCACTTTACATTATTTAGGTTTATTTGCTTCATTAACATATTTGTACAAAGAAATGTTTTTTACCTGGTGTAGTTTCATATTTTACTAGAGAATTTTTTTAAAAAGCACCTTACTTTTGATTACAACAGTAGTAGCGTTTGTCTGAGTGAAATGTAAACCCGGCCTCTCTGGTGGCAGTTACCTGTCCCCTCAGTGTTTGGAGACCAGGATGAGCACAGCATGTCTGTAAGCAGTGCTGGAGATGCTGTGGAGAGGGTCAGCAGCTTCAGGTTCCTTGGGGTCACCCTCAGTGCCAGCCTCAAGCTTACAGAGCATGTTGCAGCTGTCACTAAAAAGGCCCACCGACGCCTTTACATCCTGGTATGGTGGCTGCACTGCACAAGACACAGAGGCCTTGCAGAGAGTGGTGAAGACAGCGCAGAGGATCATCGGCACACCACTTTCTGTGATAAAGGACATTTACACCACGTGCTGTCTCAAAAAGACAAAGCACATCATGGAGGACTGTAGCTGTTCAGAAACAGCTTTTACCCAGTGCTGTAAGACTGCAGTGCAACACACAGTAACACAGATCAAGAGAGGATTCTCTGTCACTCTCTCCTTCTCTCTCCGGCAATAAAAATTCTGTGCAATGCTGTAGCATACAACACTTTACATGGCACTGACACTTTATGTTTTGCGACTCATACTTACTTATTTAGATATTTATTGAAAATCATACTAACATATTTGTATATACCCATATGGTATCAGCCTACCACTGCATGTTCTACAGGCTGCTGAGAGTTATTATAGTACTTTATACTTAGTATTACAGTACCATTTTTTTTGCACTATTATGTCTTCTATGTTCTTTTTGAAGTCTTATATGTAGAGATGGTACCCAAGAATTTCATTGTGCTCTGTACTCTGTACATATGATAAATTCTCATTCATTCATTTATTCATCTAAACATTGATCCATTCTGCACATTAATTACATTTATTCTGTTCTGTGATTGGATGGAAAACCCATCCATCCATCATTGTAATCGCTTAATCCCAACTGGGGTCACCAGAGCCTATCCTGGAAACAATGGACGCAGGCAGCAACCAACCCTGGGCAATAGCCAACACACCGCAGGGCACACACACAGCCAATTTAGACTCACCGATCAACCTGCCCTGCATGCTTTTGGCCTGGGGGAGGAAACCAGAGCCCCTTGCAGAAATCCACATGAACACGGGGAGAGCGTGCGAACTCCACGCAGAAAGCACCCATGACCAAACCCAGGACCTTCTTGCTGTGAGGCAGCAGCGCTAACCACTGCATTACCATGCCACCCAGGGTGGAAATTACAAATTCTCAATTTTGGTTCTACTTCAGTGTCAACAAAATCAAAATTGTATTGCCTTCATCTCCGTTTTAAATGAATTGGCCACAAAAAATATAATGTATAACCTGCAGAAAAGACAAATGTTCAATACGAGGAATCAATGGGTAACATAGTGGCGCAGTGCTTAGGACTGTTGTCTCACATTTCTAGGACCAGAGCTGGAGTCCCTGGCCCAGTGTGTGTGGAGTTTGGATCTTCTGCCCATGTCATCGCGGGGGGTGCAATCTCTGGTTACACAACGCAGTCCAAAAGCTTGCTAAGTTGAATTGGAGTTGTCAAATTGTCCATAGGCGTGAATGATGTGTGAGTGTGTCCTGTGATGGGCTGGTGCCCCATCCTGGGTTATTCTAAGCATTGTGCCTGAAGTTTTTGGATAGGATAGAAGATGGATGGATAGGTATATCAAATCCTTTTCAACAAGCTCTTTTTGGAGCTGATAGATTTCTTTGGTGAAACCTCAGGTTCTTTTTGATTGAATGATGAGGCAGGTTCCTTAAGCATAAGCAGTTTATTAAGACAGAATGAAGATGTTACAGAAAGATGTTTGA
>JAODKE010000125.1:8335951-8346981 GCA_026779605.1 Mormyrus hasselquistii
ACAGATGAAAGCGAATGAAAAGCTTGACAATCCACAATATGTGTGTGTGTGTGTGTGTGTGTGTGTGTGTGTGTGTGGATGTGTGTGCTTGTCTGTTGACAATCAGCAGTGTTGTTCTTGGTCTTCTGGCTGATTAAAGTCTGTGACACTGTGGCCAAGCAGCATAGGCTACTAAGGGAGAGGTTATTAGCACATCACCTTAGCGCGTTAGATCTCAGGCACATAGTCTACTCTTTTGCAGTGGCTAGCATGAATCCATCTGCTTTTACCACACACTTTACCTGCTGCATTTGTTATTAACAGTACCTGATATGGGCCCTCCCACTTAGCCCCAAGCGGTTTCTTGATCAGTACCCACTCACCAGGTACCAGAGTGTGACCTCCATCGTCGGGCTCTTCCTACACATTGGAACTGAACGGCAACGGTGAACTTAATGCAATAATCAATCAGGCTATCACTAGCAAGGTGAACGTCTGCTTTTTTCAGGTCTGTGCTGTCGGAAAGATGCATCGGACGGCCTGTGATGATCTCAAATGGGCTCAAACCAGTCTTTTTGTTGGTCGTCGCTCTGATGCTGCAGAGAACGTTTGTCAGTGCCTGAGGCCATGACACTCCTTCCTGATGATATTTGGACAGCCTGTTTTTGATGACTCTGTTCATCCTCTCCACTTGTCCCGATGACTGTGGGTGATGAGCGCAGTGGAGTGACCATTCGATGCCCAGGAGTCGGCTGATCTCTTGACAGACTGCTCCAGTGACATGTGTTCCTTGGTCTGAGTCCATCTGGCATGGCAGGCCCCTTCGTGGAATGTAGTCTCTGACCAGTGTCTTTGCGGTGTGAGTGGCTGTGGCCTTGATTTTTTTGAGCCATTTATCACAGCTAGGAACTACAATCGCCTCTCCAGATTTGCAAATTTTACATATTTTGGACGATGTGTAAACCAAAAATATGGCCTATAAAGAATACTGAAAATGATTTGGATTACATAAAATTTGTGTCAGTTGTTGGTGTAAATGCATACTACTGTTTATCTTTAATATTAAAGTTATTCTTGAAAAATAAAATACTGCCGCATCTACATACCTGGCCTTGGGTATCACCACACGTCTTTGTCTTGGCAAGCAGTATCACTCAGCTGTTAGCTGGCTTTCTGACTGTAAAATCTTGCGTTCCCTGCCGTCACTTTTCTATTTTTAACAATGGGCCCGAGTATCATTCGCAAATTTGTTACGATTGTGGGAATATTCTGCCCTTAACCCTTGTGAATGTGAAGGGGTGACTGTAATATATTTTTCCTGACACATGTCGAGCATTTTGATTTGATTTTTTTAATCGGGAAGATTGTATCATGGGTTGCCAGGCGCGGGTGAAGCGAAAAGCTCAGGAGGCCGGGATGCAGGTGCGAGTAAATGGGTTTTAATGAGATCAGCCAAGGACAAAGACAAGTTAACAAAGGAGCAGGCAAGCTATGGCTGAAGACCAAGAACAAGACTAAGGCCAACAAGATGTACATGACGGGAACAAGACAGAGGAGCGAAGCTGAGAGCCAGACAACAGTGCATGCAAGTAGGGGGATGAGGACAGCAAGGGCATGGATAACAACAAGCGCTCAAATGGAGAGCCAAAGCATAACCCTTACAAACAGTATGAGCAGAGAACAGAGGCATCACATGAAGGGGATCAGGGCAGGGCAATATAACAACAGGGGGCTGGCCTTGCAGATTCAAGAATTTTATCTTGAGAAGGATTGACAGCCTGTTAGCCCACTGAGGCACAGGTGTCCGTTTAAGCAGAGTCATGTGATAAACACCGTGTTCCAAATTATTATGCATATGCTGTTTTTGTTCAGTTTTCCTAAATAGTCAATGCCATCGACAGCGAATATGATTTAATACGATTTTTTAATTGTTAACAATTATATTAGGTTATATAATAACCTGGATTTTATCGAACAAAACTATCAATGAAGACAGCAGTATTTTTTTGCAAATGACTCAAAATATTCCAAATTATTATGTATAACAGTTTCAAAACATCAAGTAGCTTGTAAAGAACTGAAAATGGACATCTGTCATATATTTGCTTCATGTAGATCATTTTATTGAAAAACAAATGGTATTTCAATCAAAAAGCATCCTTGCCGATCAACATACAAGTTAACATAAGAGCCCCTCCTTGATATCACCTTAACTGTCTCGTCCATTGAGCTTGTAAGTCCAAAATACAGCTTTATTCAAGCCTCTGGAATGTCCTATATCGAGAGGTTCTTGGGTTCATTTATAGCTTCAAATACCTGCTTACTGCCCATCAGTGGTTTATTAATGGCTGCTCTTTTAATACGATGCAATTGCCTGACAAACTTTCCTTGATGTGCCTGATGTTATCTCATCTTTCCTCTCTGAATCACACACAAATTTTTTAACAGTACAATGATTTTGCTTAAATTTTCATAACATGCCAAATGTTTTCATTCCATTCGCAAGGCATTGCACCATTTCACACTCTTCATCTGCAGATAGATCCTTCTTTTTCCCCATACTGCATGAAAACTGACTTGCTTAATTATGTGGGACAACCTCCTTAAAAACGTTTCCCTTTAATTAGGCTCTCCTAGGAAACTAATTATCAAACCTGTCTGAGATTGACATCAGTGATCTAAACAGACTGGAGAAACAACACAAGCAGAAACTTTCACAAAAAAACTAAAACCAAAATGTTTATTTAACATGCATAATTATTTGGAACACAGTGTATTATTCAAGTTTCAGGGGGATGTTCCACAAAGCAGGATTTCTTGGTTAACCTGATAACTTGTCGGATTTAGGGCAGTCTGGGCTAAATGGACTTTATCTTCATTCACTTACATTTAACCCAGACTATACCGTAAATCCAACAAGTTATCCAGTTAAGCAAGAAATCCTGCTTTGTGGAACACCCCCTAGAAGACCATCATGAAGCTAGATTTCTTGCTTAGACGGATAACCTGTCAGATTAAAGGTACCCCAGTTTAAACAGACTTTATTTTTGTTAATTTATGTTCAGACCAGACTACCTTAAATCTGGTAAGTTACCTGGCTAAGCAAGAAATCCTGCTTTGTGATACAGGCCTCAGGTTTATTCTCACTTCTCTGTGATGGTGTTGTTTTACCTTCTCTTTACAAGGGAAGTGGACTTCACCAGAAAGAGGTTTCAGGAGATGTGTGAAAGTCCAACATACATACAAGTCCAGGAGCTTCCTGCCACATCACGTGAATGTTTCCATCTATGTGGTTGAATCTCAGGGGACTGTGAGAAGGCAGGACACTTAGAATGAGTACAGTGAGCTGCAGAATTCGGTTTTGTAAGTCTAACCTCTTTTTCTGACCTATATTTAATGGGTTCTTCTAAAAAAGAAGTAATAATCGAAGTTAAGGCTGTGAGAAAGAAGGAAAAAAAACAGACATTTTGGGGGTCTTTATTCTTGACTTGATTACACAATCAGAAACTGAGGAACAATTTTCAGTAACTAGTTCCCTAGACCAGTATTTTATGAAACTCAACAATCTGCTGCGTTAATTGCCATGGAGCCCCAGCACAAGAATGATAACTGAAATCCTGACACACAAAAATGTAACCCATGATCACTCAAGGACATATTATTTTCAAACTACTCCCTTTATAGGCCTATAGATAGAATACACCATATTGCTGCTGTAACCTAGTTCTTAAACTACAATATAAAGGGTGTTAGTTTTTAAGCACCAGTAATTAAATAGTAT
This sequence comes from Mormyrus hasselquistii, assembly GCA_026779605.1. NCBI lineage: Eukaryota > Metazoa > Chordata > Actinopteri > Osteoglossiformes > Mormyridae > Mormyrus > Mormyrus hasselquistii. Next base: position 8,339,712 of record JAODKE010000125.1, read on the forward strand.
GTCACCGTTCCAATTAGCATACACAAGAAGCTTAGAAGGCTATGGTAAATTAGTTTCATTTCCAGTACAGATGATGATAAATTGAGCGAAGAGACTACAGTCTTAGCAACTTGTAACAGTTTGTTATATGGAATTATATCATTGTGCAGGTTCTGACAAAAAAATGTCAATTCTACAGCCGTGGCCAAAAGTTTTAAGAATATGAATTTTTACAAATGCTGCTGCCTCAGTTTTTATGATGCCAATTTGCAAATATTCCAGAATGTTATAAAGAAGGATGAAATGAATTCCAATTTATTGCAAAGTCCCTCTTCGCCATGAAAATGAATTAAATCCCCCAAAAAATAATTTCTACAAAAGGAAGGAAACAACATTGCTGCTAGTAAGATTGCACCTAAATAAACCATTTACTGGATCATCAAGAACTTCAAGGAGAGGTTTAATTGTTGTGAAGAAGGCTTCAGGGCGCCCAAAAAGCTCTAACAAGTTGATTTATCTGTGGGATCGGGGCACCACCAGTGCAGCGCTCGCTCAGGAATGGCAGCAGGCAGGTGTGAGTCCATCTGCATGCATAGTGAGGCGAAGACTTTTGGAGGATGACCTGATGTCGAGAAGGGCAGCAAAGAAGCCACTTCTCTCCAAGAGAAACATCAGGGACAGACTGATATTCAGCAAAAGGGACAGGGATTGGACCGCTGAGGACTGGGGTAAATCATTTTCTCTGATGAATCCCCTTTCTGATTGTTTGTGGCTTCCAGAAAAAAGAATTGTCTGGAGAAGAGAAGAGAAGAAGGTGAGTGTTACTATCAGTCCTGTGTGATGCCAACATCACAAATTCATGTGTGGGGCTGCTTCTCAGCCAAGGGAGGGGGCTCACTCACTGAGTTGCCTAAGAACACAGCCATGAATAAAGAATGGTACCAGATCATCCTCTGAGAGCAACTTCTCTCAATGATCCAAAAACAGAGATGAACAATGCCTTTTCCAGCATGATGGAGCACGTGCCATAAGGAAAAAGTGATAACGAAGTGGATCAGGGAACAAAACATGGACATTTTGGGTCCATGTCCAGGAAACTCCCCAGACTTTACTCCCATTGACAAATCATGGTCAATTCACAAGAGGCGGGTGGACAAACAACCCACAAATTCTGGCAAACTCCAGGTATCAATTATGCAAGAATGGGCTGCCATCAGCCAGGATTTGACCCCGAAGTTGATTGACAGCAGCCAGGGCCAATTGCAGAGGTTTTGAAAAAGAAGGACCAACACTGCAAATATTGACTCTTGGAATAAACTTAATGTAATTGTCAATAAAAGCCTTTTTACACTTTTCAAATGCTTTTAATTGCACTTCAGTTACCATAGAAACATGATAAAAAGATCTACAAACACTGAAGCAGCAAACTTTGTGAAAACCAATGCTTGAGTAATTCTCAAAATTCTTGGCTACAACTGTATATGAAAAACACGTGGCTTCAACACAGACCAGTAGCCGCGTTGGGAATGATGTGCTTTTACCAGAAATTGTTTGTGTTACCATAGGTAAAAAAAAAAAATGAATATTGTTATTTATCTACAGAACTTAACAACTCAAGTGACAAACCAGTATTAAGATATCTATGATGCATCTTTCAGTGCATAAGAGTAGATTTAAGACTTTTACACTTTTAATTTATTTTTTGAGATTATATTAACCTAATAGTAAATTGAAAGAATAATTTGCATTTTAAATCCTTATTGTATATTTCTCAAAATAGAAGAGAAAGACGGAACGCTGAATGTAGTTCTTGTTATACGGTTATTATATGACTGCAGATGCTATTACATACTGTAGGTGTCAGTAGTTTCTAATAACTATTAACTAGAGAGCCGTCGTACAATATGGTATCATATTATAAGCCTATAAAACCTCCCGAAACTGACTTTTTTTTAGCTCCGATTTTACCGTATGTTGTATTTCAGTAAATAACTATGCTAATGAAAAGTGAGGTTTGAATCCAAGAGGTAAAACAGCCTTAATCAACATATTTGTTGTGAATTGTTTACGTGTATACAAGTTAGAAGCAGTGTTCATCTACGATTAGCAATATTCACTGGAGAAAGCATCTGCTGGAAAATTATTAAATTAAATTATTACCAGATTCCTCCTCCACCCACAAATGTTACAGGATATAGCTAGTCATTTTCATGTCAACCAATCATCTCTGGGTAATATCTTCTAAATTTGAATTAGAAGCAACAGACAGAAATAAATTTCGTCCTCTGAGATAATGTGATGTGTGTAAGGGACATGGTTGTTAGTCACGCTTGAAGGGTCAGAGATTCTATCTTCTCTAAAAATCGCCAACAGTTGAACCTTGAATTGGTTCAAAATAAAATGGCAAGTAAAGGTTTAATTGGGGTACACGCATTTCACGCCGTTAGACAAATATATATAATCGTCGTCAGGATTAATGGCAAAACGATGATATTGTTACACTGTTGGTTGTGGGCTTCAAACCTAAGACTGTCTGGACATGAAAAGGTAGTCTAAACCCACACGTCACACAAAACGTTCTAGCAAATAGGCTCATCATTTGATCCATTTCGTTAAATAAATCATATTATATAATTCAAAATATAGTTAAAAGATAGGCTATATCCATTTGTTTATTTCCCTTATCGTTAAGGTTCTTTTAATGTGTAGTCAGAGTGCCACGAATTCGATGACGTCGCTATAAAATACATTTCCCATACACTTTTTCAAACTAAGAAATCGTCAAAAGTGAAGTTGTTCGGGAATTGTAGGGGTTTTAAAAAATACCTGCTTGGCAGTAAGACGCTCGTCGCACTGCAGTACCCACAATTCAGTGCGTTTATCGATTCGATGCCGCCATGTTGTAGGAAATCCGCTTGCGGTGGATTACAGTTTAATCCGAAAGAAGACGAAGAGGGACTGGGAGGCAGATCGGGTCAGTACCGTACCAAAGCCAACAGGCAGAGAAGCAGCTGAACGAATCAAATGGACATTTCGTGTGTTATTTTGTATTGTTAGAGTAGTAGGTTTTTCCTCAATGAGGAAGCAGCTAAATTAGCTACATCTTCACAGTTTTTCCCCTCTTGTACCTCCGCTGGCTTCGTCGATTCTGACAGAAATTGACAGCAGCTGGATAGCTACTAAAGGACACCGAATGCAAAATAATAAAAATAAAATTAGTCACAATTTCGTTGACAGAAGCTGAGTTTCCCCCTTTCCCCTTTCCCTCAATAGTTTTTTTCATCTTGAAACCAGCCTAGACGAGGAGTCCCATTTCTGGGAGGGGGGGTTGGTGTCCTGGGTCTACTATTCGGGACCAAAACGGAAAAGATCACCGCTAGCTAGCATAGTCTGCTGGCAAATTTACATCGCCGGTTGCGCCGAGGGACGGTCTCAGCTCGTTAGCTGCCGGACGAAGTCCGGAGATGTCAGGAAAGGAGATGAACAAGCAGTCTACCACCGATCGGCCGATTAAAGGTAAGATGCCGCTGCTCAGCAGCCGGGTCTCTTTCTTCGTCGGGGGTTAGCGGAGGTTTCTGGTCTATAATACTTTGACATTCACCGGTCTGCCTCCAGATCGGGGGTGGATCTAGACCTGGGTGATACGACCCCTCGGCTTCGTCGGCCAGCTGGACGCAATCGACGGGGTTTAAACCCTGTTATTCGCCGATTATCTCCACATTTGTCCTTTACACACCCCTCTGCACACACACGAATGAATTTCTTCGACAGGGCGTTATCCAGGCACATAAGCACGCTACACCTCCGACCACGTTTCCCTTACACTTTAAATTGCCGTCCAGCTGCAGCCTCTGGTTTCCGGTTCATTTCAATTTTTATTTTGCTATTTTGTTTGATTTCTTTCCCGGGCGGGAGGGGAGGAGGTATGATTTAACGCATTTTTCGTAGCTATCCAAATGATTGAAAAGGTCCTGCTGTAGCCGCTGTAAGTTTTGTTCAGCAGCTGTCAAAGAAGTAATCGACACGCGTAATGCAACAGTAACACGGAAGGGCTGAAAAAAAGCGCCTTTGCGGTTCTCGGGTTTTTTCTCGGTTTTATTGGCGGGTTTATTCTCCTCTAAGAGACAGGAAACCTGCAGCCTCCGGGGCTGCGATGCGCACTGAAACGCGACTTGAATTTGCGGCATATCTACGTCGGGAGACCCCAGTATATATAGGCGCACATGTTATGTATGTGCATCCCCGGAACTCCGCATGGCCGTGCATATAATACGTTTGTATGTCTTTCAAATATGTCGTTTGCTGTCTTTGGCGCTATTGGTCAACTAAATTTATTTTATATGTCTGACATGTTACCTGATTATGAAGCAACGGGTTTATTTTATTATATTATTATTTTTTGCAGATTATGTCGGCCGTTTAAGGAGCCTAGTATTTGGTTTCAACTAAAGTTGGAAGGGGCAGGGGGGGGGGGGGGGGCATTTTCAAGGAACAAGGGAGAGAAACGGTGATTAATGCGTTTCACACGCAAGCTGGCGGGAGTCGTGACTACCAGCACCTGACGGGTTTAAATGCTGCAGTCCTGGGAGGGGATCTGAAGAATTAATTAAGCCCACCCCACCCCCTCGTGAATGTCACAGGTGAATTCAGTGCTGTCACCACTCCGGCTTGTGTAACTAAATGTCCCCGTAGGAGGAATTTAAACGTCTCAGTTATATTTAAGTCGTTTTGCTCTTCTGTGCAGTGGACTGCATGCACCAACAAAAATAAATCTCCCTTCCCATGCTGTCTGACCTCCGGTAAAACTAGTATTAATAAATGACACAAATTTGTAATTGAATATGGAGGCAAATATGTGAAGTGTCAGGCTCTTACTCTATCAGGCTTTTACTCTGTCACTCTTTGTTGCTTTAATTTGTTACCTTTTGCTTTAAGTTGTTCAGTACAAAAATTCTTTAGTGAAATCCAATTTTTGTTTTTGGCTATCTTGAAGACTTTTTATTTTTAAAAAAAATAAAATAAGGAATGCATTCATTAAGAATCAGACTGGATGAAACTGTAGCAATACTCACATGTTCCTCCAATTGGGCAAATGCCCGCTCTCTTGTTTATCATTGTATTCAGGGTCTGAATGTTTTTATGTGGCCGTTTATGGGGCATTTTTGTGGCGTCTAGCATGCCGCATACACACACACCACTGCTCCCAAGAGCGGGGGCCTGCACGCCTTGAAAAAGCACTTTCTTATATACCAAAGTCTGTGAAGGCCATGTAATGAGACCTCCGGCATCAAGGAGGGATAGAAAAAATAACAAGATGGTTTGATTTTGATTTTGTTATCTCCAAGGGCTTTGCGTGCTCCCGGAGAGGGCCGGGGCACCGTGTTTGATCTGAGCGTGTGGATTAGTTTGATGCTGATTTAATCGCATGGGTCGCTCATGGTGTTCCCATGAAGCTGCCTCTGCCTGGGTATGAATCCACCAGCCCAGTCATGTAAAAGCATGTCGCCATTCAGGAAGGCATCTGATTAAGCCTTGAGCTAAAAAGACTTGAGCAACTTCACCAGTGCAATGAGGTTCATGGCCAACTTGTGTGTTCATATTATGTAATACCACACAGGACGGTCACCTGGAATAAAACACATATTTTAAAGCATGGATCCAATGAAGTGAATAGAAAAATTCGTCAAAATAAGGTGGTCCTGTTTTCTTTGAATGTGCATGAAAGGCACTCCGTTCTGTCAGTGCTTCCCTGTCGGAAGCGGGCTAATCTTAGCATGTCATGGCCTCACCCCACCCCACGCCCGGCCCTGGGCCCCCACCCTGTGTCGTCTCCGTCCCAGGCTTGGCAGCACTGTGGGGAAATCCACACAGCGCTCCGGGCCGTGGCAAATTAAAATGTGGAGTTATATGTAAGGGCAAGTCTCGCTCCTAGGTCAGCATGTCCGTGTTGGGGGGAGTTGCTGCAGTTTTAAGGCGAATCCCAATCAGTGTGTCATCTTTGTGCCCGAAGGGAGGCTTGCTAGTCTGGATTACCTACACTAATGTCCACATTGCTAACCACAGTACACACCCAATCCCTCTTAGTTATTATTGGTTATATGGAGGACAGCAGCTCTACTGGTGTCAACTTACTGACACCCTGACAGACTTGGAACATCTAGAGAATTCCTTGAAGTAGAGGAGCGGTTGAGGTTGAATGTAAGACGGTAACACCCCCGCCCCCACCCATGTGCTCTGAGGTCCCGAGGTCAGTGCGGTACCGCATACTCTATCCTACAGTGGAATTTGGGGAAGCCCTGCTGCTGGGATATTGCCAGGAAGGGGACTGGAAGGGACAGCTCATCAATTGAGGCATGGAGGATAGCTCTATTTTGGAGTAACTGCTCTGGATGGGGTGCCATGGGAGGTGGGGGGCAGCACTGGGTTGCTTTTAGTGAAACCGGCCCGTGCGTACACACACACACTCCCCCATGAGTGTGTGTGTCCGAGCCCTCCTGTTTGTTCTCCGTCTCTAGTCACGAATGGCTTCCAGAGGCTTGTTCTCCTATGTGAAACTCCTGACTGAACCTCTTTTTCCCTGGTGGCTGTGTCTGTCAGAAATTTTCACTGCCTAAACTACTAGCTGTCGCCTGAAAAGAGCACAGGATCACATCAAGAGCTGTGCTAAAAAGGAAGGAACGAATGATGAAATGAATCAGCGTTGCGATTAAAAGAGACAAGGCAACGAGAGAGCACCAGGAGTCTTATTCTCCTAACTCTGCTTATAATGGCTCTATTTTTAAGGGCTCTGAGGCTGTGTTGTTGTCAAGGATGTTATATAAAAATAAACCGGACCGAGTTCTGGCTATTTTAGCTACAGCTAGCCTTGACATCACAGTGCATTGGGACATCAGACAGGCGGACGGCCCCCAGCAACCATGACTGTGCTGACTCTAGTCTGCTGCCACCCGAGTGAAACCTCATAAGGGTGCATTCAGAGAGGACTTGTTCAAGTCAGATGTTCAGGAAGCACTGATGTAGCCAGCGATACGCTAAGTGACTGCAGGGTTAAATTTGATAATATACACTTAAGAAGCTGTACGGGGGTTGGGCGCCCCCTTAGTCCCTCGCAGGCTGCCTCCTGGGTTGGGCGGGCGGTTGTCTCGGGGACGCGCGGCCGTGGGCCTTTGTGCTGGGGGGGCGGAATGGGCTCGGTCGCCTGGTGTCCCCTGCCTTCGCCTTTGGCCTGGGGGGTGGGGGGGTGCTGTCGCATCCCCTGACAGCATCAAATGCCAGCACCTTCAATGACAAA
>JAODKE010000125.1:8350443-8361684 GCA_026779605.1 Mormyrus hasselquistii
TTGGGTTGGGGTTCATGGGGTTTTTTGTTGAGAAAAAAACTATTAAAAGGGGAAAAAAAAAGAGCAGGGGGGGGGGGCGCCCCCCCCCCCCCCCCCCCCCCCCGCATGGCAGTGCTCAATAGGTCCTGTTCTTCAGCTCATCCCACAACAAAAGCAGACGGAATGGCACCTCTCTCCTCTCCTCAGCAAAACTCCCGTCCCGTCTCTCGAGACACAGCAGCACCAGCATGACCTCCAGTTTTCAGAGCCTCTTTATCTCGCTTTGTGTCAGAAGGACCGTGTCATTCTGGCTGCCACTCGCACCCCAGGATCTGATGGCAGGAGCTTAACCACATGCCAGTCAAAAGAGGGCCAAGAGCGCCCATTCGTAGCTGAAGAGGGGCAGGGAGCCGTCTGGAACTCTGCCTTTCGGCTGGGTTAGTGACACTCACCCGCCGTGGCCCCTAATCCAGACGCGCTGCCAGTGACCCAACAGCTTTATTCTAGTTTGCTAACAACCTTTAGCCATTTAAACAGGTGCTTATTTAACTTTATCAGTTTCTAACTGATTGTCCATGTGCTGTTCTGCACGTGAGATGTCTTTATCATGGAAGAGCGTTTGTGATACATGAATTATCATATGTAGATCTTTCTGGACAAACCCCCCCATTGGTCTGTGTGATCTGTGATGCTGAGTGCATCTCTGCCTTTTCATTCTGTCAGACACCTTGCTTGTGTCTTTTTTTTCCCCCTGCTGACCTTTTACCGCCCCCTCCTGTCTCCTGAGTGAGAGCCGCCATCCTGCCTTTGATGAAAGGGCGCAACATCCCTTTTGATTGTGACTTGTGCTTTTCGGTCCGCGGTCGGGGAGCAGGATGCCCCCCGAAACCACAGTGGGAGAGGGCATGGGGGCAGGGATCTAAGGCCGGCCTGAGATCGCGGGGGGGGCACGTTTCTTTCTGGCGCGTGGTCTTAAAGGCCATCGTCGGCTGCTGAACCCGCTCTACGTCGCATAAAACGCCAGGTTACGTCAGAAGGAACTACATGGTGAACAGACCCACCATGAGTTCAGCTCTCGATGATACCAAAGCTTGTGCAAGACCATTTTCACAAGTGTGTGCATTTCGGCTTACCTGTAATTTCAGGAAACCCCAAACTGTTCTGGGGAGGTTTTGTTCAGGCATCTGGCTTGCTAGTGCCCCTCGCCCCACTCCCGCTTCTTCAGGATTCCTTTCTTAGCCCCACCCCTTTTTTGCAGTGTGTGCTCTTCCTCTGGACCCTGAAGATCAACCATCCGACCACACTCTTCCTCCTCAGAGGCAACCACGAGTGCCGGCATCTCACAGAGTACTTCACCTTCAAACAGGAGTGTAAGTAGCGCCTCGCGCTCCGTGTGTGTGATTCCTCCGTGATGGGCAGCTTCAGGCCGCGTGAGGCCGCGAGGCCCAGTCATCAGGTCTGTGGCCCTGGACAGTGAGTAGAAATTCACACCTGCTAGTGGAAAAGCTCCCTGCCTCAGACCCGCTGTCCGAAGTCCGACTGGGTTTGTACATTCTTAGTCTGAATTTCTGCATGCATCTGAATATGCCGTCGATTGGGTCCTTGTGCCCTGTGTCCTGTGCATCTGACCATCTTCAGAGACAGTGACACTGTAAGAGGTGAGGCCTTAAATTTAGAGCGTCATTGGATTGGTCTGGGCTGGGAACCAAATATGTTGTGCTTCCATGGGGCCAAAAGTCTCTAGCGGTGCCCCTGAAATTGGTAGAGTCATGCTCAGCATGATGATGTTTCGGTCGACGTCGAACTGCATGCTCAACGGTGGCCCCGTAAGATTATAATGGAGCTGGAAAATTTATGTTGCCTAGTGACATAGTATTGCAATGTGTTACTCATGTGTTTGTGGTGAGGCTTGTGTAAACAAACCTACTTCGCTGCCAATCGTGTAAAATATAGCACTTACAATTATATATAGAATATAATACTTGATAATGAAAATAAACAACAATGTTACTGGTTTATGTATTTACTATATGTAAATATACATATTTTATGATTATTTTAGAATGTACTCTTTATACTTGTATAAGACATTTTGCCGTGAAACAGTACACTATACCAGCCAGGTTTGTGTAAGGACACTGATGTTCGCACAATGCTGAACGTTGTATTTCTCAGGATATATCCCCAGCATTAAGTGACGCATGACTCTATTGCTTTTTTTATTTTTAACTTATAACACCTTTTTTTTTCGCTGTTCTCAGGACATAAACCTAATTTGACTCATGGGTGTGTCTGTGTGTGTGTGTGTGTGTGTGTGTGGGTGTGTAATCATCTTAATGCAATGGTTTTTGTCTCCGCTTTGCACTAATTTAATGCCCCTCCAACTCACTCCGTGCCTCCTATCCCAACACGAACTCATTCAGATTGACCGTGACAATGTGCCATCAAATGTGGAATTAACTTCAGTTGCATAACAGAGAAGAGCATCTGGCGTTGCGCAGTCTGGGGCACTAGCACACCACCATCCTTATCTGGCCAATCAGTATGCAGCTGCCTATGTGACAGTGAAGGCCTGGCCTGCCTTAAGGCACTGACAGTCACAGGCGCACTGTCAAGCTTAAGTTTCTGTGTTTCACTTTGTGTGTGTGTGTGTGTCAGAAGTTAACCTTGTGCATGGGGTGCGAAGCTGCTTGCTGCTACATGGAGATTAACTTTTTAAGAGAACCGTGACCTTTATCACCAGAAAAGTTGCACGTTTGATACAAATTACATGTAACTGGAGATGGTGGGAAGACACAGATCAGTGAAGCATTGTGTTGATCCCGGCTGTGGGGACCCTCTGCCCCTTGCAGGTAAGATCAAGTACTCCGAGCGTGTCTATGACGCCTGCATGGAGGCCTTCGACTGCCTGCCACTGGCTGCCCTACTCAACCAGCAGTTTCTCTGTGTGCATGGGGGCCTGTCCCCCGAGATCAACTGTCTTGATGATATCAGGAAGGTAAGTAGCACCGTGCTGTGGGGGGAGGAACGCCCCAAATACCCTGACACAAAGTGGGGGGGAATCTATAACAAGGACAGCCCCCTGCCCCCCAACCCCAGTGTGGATTATTACAGAGTGAGCTGGGTTTATGGAAAGGGAAAGTGTGAAAGTGGAGGAGCTCCCATTGAGTCTGGCTGCTCTTTGTCCACAGTTAGATCGCTTCAAAGAGCCCCCGGCCTTCGGGCCCATGTGCGACCTGCTGTGGTCCGACCCCGGCGAGGACTACGGCAGTGAGAAGTCATCGGAGCACTTCACCCACAACAGCGTGCGGGGGTGCTCCTACTTTTACAGGTACGCTGGCCGCCCTGGGGCAGACTGCTGCCGATGGTAATGATGATGAGAATGAGGTTAGTGGAGCCCTTTATCCAAAGCAGCTTCCAGATCCCACAATATTATCAGTTTCTGGAGCAGACTGTTTTTCCAGGTTAATTATCTGTTTTATAAATGTATGATTAGGGTCATACGTTTTCATGTCAGACGATTCCAGCTCCCTCTTACCCGCTGTTGTGTTATAGTCCCTCCCTCTTGCCCGGCTTTCAGATGGCTGTGCTTTTCAGCAGTTGTCTCGTGATGAGGTAAAACCCCTGGTAGCCTCTGCTGTCCTGTTAACTGGCCTGCGGGGGCAGCTTAGGCTCCTCCCACACGTCTCGTGCGACGCTAACCAAACACAGGTGTCTAAACATCAACTGCAAAAAGTGCCTGACGAACTGCCTCTGCCGCTCGAGTGGCCGTATACCTTTGTCAGACTGCAGCTTACTGCATTTACAGCTCAGCCCTCCCCTTCCTCACTTTTGGAAGTAGGGGGCCTTGATGACAGAAATAGGAACCAATAATTGCTCAGGGCAGGTCAGGGTGAGTCGAGACCTCATGTGGGAGCAGAAACCCCCCCTGCTCTGGTCAGAACTGCAGTGCTGAAGTAGATCTGGTCTCCTCCTTTTCGTCTAAGTGCACCTTCCTCTCTTTCTCCCCCACCCCTGCAGTTACCCAGCAGTGTGTGACTTCCTGTTAAACAATAATTTGTTGTCAGTCATAAGAGCGCATGAAGCACAGGATGCTGGGTAAGTAAGATATGCGTCACTGAGACTCTGCTTAAGGCAGCAGCTGTATGTCTTTGTGCCGAAAATGTGGGTGATTTGTTTTTAGTCTGACCGGTAGATACTTCAGCTGGCAGTTTACAACACTATATGGAAATCCAGTGGCATATGTGTAGATAAATGTCTTTAAATGTCAATCTGCTTTAATTTCATTGGAATGGGTCATTTAGTTTGATTAGGAAGGGAAATGTTAAAGCGTCCTACATTACCTGTCATGTGGATTTATGCCCCTCTTCCTTAGCTACCGGATGTACAGGAAAAGCCAGACGACAGGATTTCCGTCATTAATTACCATCTTCTCTGCACCAAACTACTTAGATGTATACAACAACAAAGGTATGTATGATGGCTGCACGCCTGTTTTTATCCGGGGGGGGTTCTGGAGTGTGTGTGTGCGCTCACACACAATTGGGAGACTATGAGTGGGAGTCTCATTGCTCTCTACGTCAGACAGCATCTCCGAGTGCTCATATACGCGTGGGTGCCATTGTCCACCAGTCTGAGTGATGATGTCGCCAGGCAACATAAATCTCAACTGGTGTGAATCGGCTGTCCTACAAAATAGCATCCAGCTTTCCTGATGAGGCAGGGCCCCCCTTCATCTCACCTAAGTACCTTTAAGCATTCTGTGCTAATTCCATTATGTCATTTCACGCAATTTATACAGCTGGATACATACATACCAGGTAGGTTTAGAACTTATGATTTAGACTTCACGCCTGTAACACTCCAGGAGGAGAACTGAACGGACAACATGCTGTGAAAGGGGATTCATTTCCTTGTTTTTTGTGACTCTGTATTATCAAGTACCTTTTTTGCTGATTTTTGCTAAATGTGGTTGTACCCTTTGTATCAGGAAGCCATCAGCTTCTGTTTTCATATATGTGCTGTATTTTCCCTGAAGATAACCACCATTTGGTCCCTGTCATTCTTTATTCTGCCCTCACCTTACCCCATAGCCGCCGTGCTTAAGTATGAGAACAACGTCATGAACATCCGACAGTTCAACTGCTCCCCCCATCCCTACTGGCTGCCCAACTTCATGGACGTCTTCACGTGGTCGCTGCCCTTCGTGGGCGAGAAAGGTGAGCTCAGCTTTTTTGCTGTTTGCTACTACTGACCCAGTGTGGTCACACGATAGTCCGGGAAGGTTTTCTTGCATTACCGCTGACCCCATAATGTGACGTCTGTCCCTCCACCAGTGACAGAGATGCTTGTGAATGTGCTGAACATTTGTTCTGATGACGAGCTGATGTCAGAGGGAGATGACACCTGTGAAGGTATGTCACCTGTAACGTCACCTCGTGACGGGTGCCTGTCAAGCTGATTTAGAGGAATCTGCAGTGACTTTCAATGCACATTTCTAGTTAACAGCTGATCTTCTGTGGTTTTGAACAGATATCCTGAGACCAATCTCCCCTAAATCGTGTCACTTTTGAGCAAACATTTCCTGGATTTAGCTGATGATTAAAACAGAGCAGCACTGTAAAAAAAAAAATGTAACTCAGACAGAAAAATACAGGCTTTCAATTTCCTACTCATTTTTAAGCAAGCAAGCAAAATATTTACTATTAACCTGATTCTGTCACTGAAACTGCTTCTTTGCTGTCAGTTGCCATTTTGCAGAAGATAGTAATTTGAGGAAGTGTACCAATGAGAGTATAAAGCGGAAAGCTGTTTTGAGTATCAGATTATTTCTGAACTGGCTAACATCTGCTGCAGCTTATGCTCTAGTGGTTTTTAAGGTTTGTTGTTTTCCGGTTGTCCCGCTAAAAATACACAGGAAGGTCAGCATGTGCTGCTTTTAATGGTTGATTTTCTTTTCTTTTTGCAGTAGACTGGGGGGGTCGTTAATAAAGCTGCATATGTAGCCACCCTGTAGAATGTATGAGGCTGTATTTTGGGATCTTTGAGTTGTCGCCCCAATGGACAAAATCTAGACGTTCATGTTGAAGGGGGGAGGAGATTTGTCCCGTGCTATTATTTGATTTCCCCATGGGACTCAGCAGACTTCCAAAGTTTTAGCGTTCAGACACATTTAGAATGTTAAGGAGTGTGTCCATTGACAGCACAGCTTCCGCTAAGTCTGCTCACTGTGACTAGCAGCGATCGCACGTTCGACATCTGATGAGTTTCTCCCTGCCTAAAGGTGGCACACCGGCCGTGCGGAAGGAGGTGATCCGGAACAAGATCCGCGCCATTGGCAAGATGGCGAGAGTTTTCTCTGTCCTCAGGTGAAAGCAGCTCTTCTCTGCCTATTTCTGGCAACCTGAAAGCCTTGTGTAAGCCTGGCTATGCTTGTCTGGTTCATTCAGTCTGAGCCAGCTGGGCGTTTATAAAGATAAGTGCTCCACACTGCATTTGGTTCCGGAGAAATCCTGCCCTGTGCCATCAGTCTCTCACTAGGTCATAGTACACGGGCGAAGCAGCACAATTAGCTTCTACTCAGTAGGTTTTCATTATTAAAATCAAGCTGATATCAATGACTCTTGTAAGATGATGTAATGACATTGACTTGTTATTGGCTGATAATTCTGCTCCGCATCAGCGTGACCGTCTCACAGCAGAGGCACCTCCGTGTTTCCTCACTGGGTCTGTGGCCGTTTGTTGCCTTGTGTCATGGTCATTGCTGATGCCCCTGTGTCTGTTTCTCCCCCCCCAGAGAGGAGAATGAGAGTGTGTTAACCCTGAAGGGTCTCACCCCCACCGGGACGCTGCCGCTGGGGGTGCTTTCGGGAGGCCGACAGACCCTGCAGAGCGGTATGTTTGTACCCCCACTGCCATGTCTACTTTTGCCTTAGTGTGTGGGTTGAGAAGGGAAGTTTGACAAGGGGCCCCTGCCATAAGCGTTACCGTTTCTGCTGTCACTCTCTGTGTCAGTGTCTGCATCGCGCCGCTTACATCTGCACGCCTTTAACCAGCGGGTTCATGTTGACAAGTATTAAATGGATCAGTATGCATTCACTGAATCGGGGCTGTTTTAGGTAGTTTCAGTATTTAACTGAGTCAAATACAGGATGAGCTAATGACAGTAAAAAGTAACTATTTGTGCTGACTAAACAATTCAACAAAGATGGTGAAACGGCGTAAGCAGATCACCTTATTTCACTCTGCTCTCGGCAGAAAGGCCTGAGGGCCTAGCGGGGCCTCGGTCACGGGCAGAAAGGCCTGAGGGCCTAGCGGGGCCTCGGTCACAGGCAGAAAGGCCTGAGGGCCTAGCGGGCCTCGGTTACGGGCTGAAAGGCCTGAGGGCCTAGCGGGCCTCGGTTACGGGCTGAAAGGCCTGAGGGCCTAGCGGGCCTCCGTTACGGGCTGAAAGGCCTGAGGGCCTAGCGGGCCTCGGTTATGGGCTGAAAGGCCTGAGGGCCTAGCGGGCCTCGGTTATGGGCAGAAAGGCCTGAGGGCCTAGCGGGCCTCCGTTACGGGCTGAAAGGCCTGAGAGCCTAGCGGGCCTCCGTTACGGGCTGAAAGGCCTGAGGGCCTAGCGGGCCTCGGTTACGGGCTGAAGGGCCTAGCGGGCCTCGGTTACGGGCTGAAGGGCCTAGCGGGCCTCGGTTATGGGCTGAAAGGCCTGAGGGCCTAGCGGGCCTCGGTTACGGGCTGAAAATGGGCAGAAATGAGCAGAAGAAGCCTAATGTTGGCTCTGATTGGCCGTTTTGCACAAATCCTCAGCAGAGGAATAAAACCCGAAGGTCCAAGAGGGCTGTAGTGAGGTCGGTACCTGTTAGCCTCTGGGTAGAATCCGTGGGTCCCAAGCACCAATCAGAGCTGCCTGAATGCTGCTGCTCAGTATAAAGCTAAAGCACAGGACCTGGTCTGCCATCCCCCATTAAAAAACCAAAAAGTCCATGCCCTTTAAAAAGATGCGACTGAAGGTTTGAGTTTAATCATAACTGAATGTTTTTGCAGATCATCGCACCCTCGATGACTATTAGAGTTGCAGTTTTGATGAATCACGAGGCCTCGAGAGAAGTTGGTCGAACGTGCAGTTTGGCAGCGATTCAGCCGTGGCGTCTAATGAAACTCACCCCAGCACCCCCGTCTGCACTGATAAACTGTTATTACTTCATGAAGGCCCCCTTGTCTCGGGGATTGTGGGTGCCGTCGGGGCTCTGCAGTCAGGCTGTAGTCAGGCGTGAGCACATGAAACGCTGCGCTTCTCTAGAAACTTGAGCCAACAGGCTGAGCTTTTTTCCTCCCAGAATGCTTTGCGTGCTGTAGTACTGTACTTCTTAAAACATGGGTGTGGTGGGGAAGCAGAGGAGGGTGGGTGATGTAGTTCTCTGTCTCACAGCCAGCAATGACATGCTTCAAGGTCTCCTGCCTGCTCTTCCTGTCTCTGGCTTCACCTTTAACCTGACTGCCTAACCCCGGGGAGGTGGGTGGGGTTAGGGTTAGGCGACTGGCTGACTGCTGTCTGATGGTGTTGATAACCCAACTTACTGTTTCTTCCCCCTTCCCTCCCATTGGTTTTTTTTGTTTCGTTTTGGCATGGCACTACTACTCATGCTTACACAGCCACCGTAGAGGCAGAAGAGGCACGAGGTATGACAGCGGTCTGTGTGTGTGTGTGTGTGTGTGTGTCTCATTGTGACTCTTGCCCCCCTTCCCCCCTCAACCTTGGAGTTTATTGTATTGTTTGTGGTTTTATTACGTCGTGCTGTTTGGTGCTGTTTTGAAAACTGGGGACTCTTGCACGACCAGCGAGTGTTTCTGTATCAAGGTTTCAGCTGGTGTAGGTTCCTGGGTTCCTCAGAGAAAGAGGTTGCCATGGGCTTCTCATGGTCTTGGGATGTTTCAGCCTTGTTGATTGTTATTTTTAGGGTAAAGAGTCATGAACTGACTTGAGCTTACCACTAGAGCGTAATGGGAATGATTGGTGAGTTATTGTAAGACATCCCTGGATGACTGTCTCTGCTTTTAGAAGCTCTTCTTTGACCTAGATAGTCGCTCTGATGTTTGGAATTTGCATCTTCAAAGACTGAATTAACTTTTTATTCTGTTGTATGTCACCTGCCCGGCGGCTGCGTGCTGGGGTTCACCCTCTCTCCTCCCCACCCTGTCTCTGCCCCCCCCATCTCCCACCTCATTCCTCCCCACCCTGTCCGTGCTCCCCCCATCTCCCACCTCATCCCTCTCCATCTTTTCCCTTCCTTCTCTTCTCAGTCTTTCCCCTCATCTGTCTCTCCCTCTCGCCACCGGTATGAGATATTTTTAGGGTAATCATGTTACGCTACTTGGCCGGCACAGCGCTCTGTTTGTTTTCCATGAAGAGTAACACTTCTGGCTCGGCCTACGGCCTGTCGTTTAGCTTCAGCGAAGATGCCGTGTTCCGCCTCTCGCGTATGTCCGCCAGGTCTGTGGTGCTGCATGAGGCACGGCCAAGTTCCGCGTTTCTCCTGGTTGTGCAAGAGCGAACCGTTTTCTTCAGAAGCGCCCTGCCAGGAGGGCGATTCTGAATGACACACATCAGTGTCTTTTGTTTTTGTGGCTTTTCTGTCGTCTTGTGATGGTCCTATAAATATTATTGTTTTGTTTTTTTTTAAGTACCTGTTTGCCCCCTTCGGCCATTAGGTTTCACACAGAACTGTTTGGCTCTTTCCGTGTTCCGTGGCTCCTGGAGCAGTGGACCCGGTCCTCCCACCCACCGCCGAACAAAACGCAAAACGACTACTGGCAAATGTTTTCAATCTGTTAATCATGAGGCCATTCTGGTTCCAAATCATCATTTGTAGTTCTGCTTCCTGAAGGCACGAGGGGCAGCAAGTACGATGAAGGAAAAACAAAGGCGTGGCTGTGTGTGCTCACGTGGTCAGTGGTGACTCTGTGTTTGTGGCTGTCGCTGTGTGTGCTCCCGTGGTCAGTGGTGACTCTGCGTTTGTGACTGTCGCTGTGTGTGCTCACGTGGTCAGTGGTGACTCTGCGTTTGTGGCTGTCGCTGTGTGTGCTCACGTGGTCAGTGGTGACTCTGCGTTTGTGGCTGTCGCTGTGTGTGCTCCCGTGGTCAGTGGTGACTCTGCGTTTGTGGCTGTCGCTGTGTGTGCTCCCGTGGTCAGTGGTGACTCTGTGTTTGTGGCTGTCGCTGTGTGTGCTCCCGTGGTCAGTGGTGACTCTGCGTTTGTGGCTGTCGCTGTGTGTGCTCGCGTGGTCAGTGGTGACTCTGCGTTTGTCACCACTGCACTGTGCTCTTTGTTCTCGTTGGTCCATTCTGTTGTTCAGTCTCGTTGTGTCGATGCTCTTACTGTGCAAACTATTAATGAAATACGCCCCCCCCCCCAACCACGCTACCACGGCCCCCACCACCAAGTAAGTGAGATGCTTTCATTTTTTTTTTGTTTTGTTGAAAGACACCCCTGTTATTTGTACAAGAATGATGTAACATAGAATGCCCAGTCGTTCCTGGGGGGTGGGGGCTTCCCAGTCATTGCTGGGGGGTGGGGGCTTCTGTATGGTTCAGTCAGTTTTCTGAGGGGTAGAATAATAAAGTTGTCTCCTCTTTTTCAATCTGTTTGAGCCTCTGTGGGCATGAAGGCATCCAAGGTCAACACAAAGGTGGCATGTGCACCATCCACCGGGGTTTGCTTTACACTGGGGGGGGTCGAAGGCCACTTGCAACTGCAGTGTATCTCGTTTGATTAATGAGACTGTCGCTCAGTCACGTCAGGGACAGGGTCTGTGTTCCTGGGAACAGGGGTTATCGATGGACTTTGTATTCTTTGGTTTGCAGTGTTTTTCTCCTCTTTTAGAGATGTCCGTGTCATCGGCAGGGTGTCTAAGGTGCTGCTCGCATTAGGGGGCAGGTTTGAGGTCCCGCCAGTCCACTTCCCCTTGGTCTCATCCTCACCCTGTTTCTTTCCTTCAGCTATTCAAGGCTTCAACCCTCAACACAAGATTCAGAGCTTTGAGGAGGCCCGCGGTCTGGACCGGATAAATGAGAGGATGCCGCCGCGGAAAGACAGCGTGCAGGCTGACGGCACCTCCGGCAACCCTCTCGGCTCCGCCAACTCGCCAGACAAGAACGGCACCAAGTCGCAGGCGTAGAGCGGCTCCCCCTAGCCCTGCCCTGCTTCCCGCCCCGCCCGCCGCGCTCTTTTCTTCCCTGCCCCCCTGTTTTGTCCAGCCCACTGT
>JAODKE010000125.1:8362030-8383879 GCA_026779605.1 Mormyrus hasselquistii
AAATGTATGTATGTGGAAATGGGTTGGGCTACCATTACTGCAGTGAACATCAATAATCCTGTTTTCTAAGTTTGACTTGATCTCTGTCCATTGACACCTTTTTATCGATCGGCCGCTTGATCTTTCTTCTAGTGTCTTTCATGTGCATCGCGAGGGAACGTTATAAAATGATCCGGTGTGCGTCTACCCAAGAAGCAGCCATAGGGGTGATCCATTCAGGACAAGAGACTAAGTGTGATTAACGGCCTCCAACGTGCATTTGTTTACTGTGGCTGCATGTATGTATTTATGAAGTTCCCTTTAATGTGATCGTGTGTTTTATCTGAGGAAGCATGAATGGTTACCCAGAATTCCGTACCAGTGACATCATTACAGAATGTCTGTTAGCTGGTGTTTCTGAGCTCGCTATCCCTCGAGGGTCGCACGCTCTCGGATCTGAACCAGATCACAGTCTGTGTGTGCAGTGGTGGCATCATGGAGGGGCAGGTATACTGTAAGGTGAGATTGTGTGTCGGTGCCTGCGAACAAGGGAAGAGGGAGCGTCCGGCCGTTCAAAGTGCATTCTGGTCCCAGCAAGTCTCCTTGCCGAAACACAGCAGAGCCACGGTGACGTGGTTCTCAAGAGGGAGCTGTGGTCTATAGCAAGGGCCCATCTTTGGGTCAGCGGCCCCTAACCTGGTACCCAACTGAGCCAGTAGGGGGCGTCGGCTTGGTTTAGAGGGCTAATATTTAGGGGCAGATGGGTGCACACTTTGGCACATACACCTGCCCCCACACAGGTGTAGGTCCCGCTCAGCTTACGGCGGGGTGTCACGGCATGTGAAAAGCGAATCGCACGCATCGGAGCACGCCCAGTTGGCCGCGTGCTGTGGCGCATTTTTATTATTACTGTGCTTTTTCCTTTTGGTGTAATTCCTCATTTTCATCACCTCTGTTATTGCCGTTCCTTTTTCTACACTCCTGTCAGCCTTCCCACATGTGAGGCATTATCTGAATGTATCTTCACACAGTTCAGCTGGACGGTTTGCGTGCATATATATATATATATATGTATATATATATATATGTATATATATATATGTATATATATATATATATAATATAGAGTAAATATACTATATATAATGTAAAGTCTGCCTGTATATTTCAGAACCCCCTACCACCCAGCGCTGCCAGCCCATTGAGGCATGCTGTGCTGGCGGCAGGGTTTTCAGTTTGGGGGCGTCCTCTTGTTTGATTTTATGTTGCTGTATGTGCAGTTTGTTTTTTTTTCGATGTTAAATACAAAAGTTAAAAACATGTTTTCTCTTACGGCAAACCGATCTGCCGCATGATTCCTCTGGTCTTGATCTGCGAGGTTTTCTAACTTGCAAATATCCTTCTTCATCTTTCTTGGTGTGTGTGTGTGTGTTTCTGTGTGTGTGTGTTTTTCTGTATGTGTGTGTGTGTGTGTGTGTGTGTGTGTGTGTGTGTGTGTGTGTGTGTGTTTCTGTATGTGTGTGGTGGGGGGTGTTCTGTCTTTGTTCTTTGTTTTCCAGCCTCTCTTGTATGCTCTGTCAGGGGAAAGTGGGCTGTGTGTGTGTGTGTGTGTGTGTGGAAACCAGGCAGACCTCTCTTGCACAGGCATGCTTGTTCTTACTCGTAAGTTTTCATTGCCTTGTTCCCACAGGTCCGTGCTTATTGCGCTTTGTGTGCCTGTGTCTCTCCCACTCCTTTTACCTTTCCCAGCTATTCTCTTTACCATAATCCTGGAATGCCTTTCTGCCTGTTCAGTGCTTTGGTGTAGCCTTCAGAATCGCGTACTCTAGGGGGGGCCCTGACTGTGACTCTCCTAGAAAGTATAGCTGTGAGGAGCCTGTTCTTCTGAGTCTGTGATGAGCAGCACGTGGCTGGACTGTGTAGTGTGCGTTCTGATGAAGTAGGGTCGTGCTGATTAGTGAGTGTGCTCTGACTGCAGTCTCTGTCAGTCTTGGTCACTGCAGTACGGTTCTGGTTTGTAGTAACGGTTCATTAGTAGTTAATCCTGGTGCAGAAAGGAGAGAAGTAGAAACAGGTGGTGTCCATGTGCGCAGGAACCCAAAACATTTCATCAAGCAGGCTAATAGAAGCAGTTTGTCTGACAGTCCTATCGTGGTTTAAGGAGCACACACTGTGATGCAACTGGTGAGGCTTCAGAGTGATGGCATCACAACACACACACACACACACACACACCTCTACAAATCACATGACTGGGATTCATGTGGCAAAGCCGCATCATTCATATAAATAACGTGTGTATTTTTTTAATTATTATTATCCTGGATGTTTGTCTTTGCAGGGTGTGCTCTTCCTATTTACTGAGGCCCTGCAGATTTGGGATGGAGGGGTGGGGGGCCGGGGGGGGGAGGGGGGGGGATGTCTCGCAGTCTAATTTAAGGAAATCTTCACATGAGATGCAAGGCTGTATGCGCCTGGTAACCTTTCTGACTTCTGTTTAAGCATCCAAACATATCTTGCAGAATGTACAGAAATTGTTTATTAAGATTTTCTTAAATCTTCTAGCTGTTTAAAAAAAGAGAATCAAGAATAAGTATTAAACTTTTTGTCCAGTAATTCTATTGCAAGGCCTCTATAAATCTTGATTTATGTAGATGTATCACTCAAAAAGAAACAAATATTAAAAAGTCTAAAAAATGAGTGTAATTTGTCTTGTCTTTCAGATGTGATGCATGTATACATGGAAAAGATCGTTTTAAAAGCTGAATCCATCCTGTTTTGTTGGCTGTTGCATGCATCTACATGTTCCTTAGTCTATTTTGTTTCAACTTTCTCACTAAAATGTCAGTAGCCTTGAATACGCTGACTGTTCCAATGACAGGACTGTGTGTCACCTGTCATCTGTGCGTCAGCTTAATGTATCCAGCTTTCCTATATAATTGATTGTATTAATTGCTATGGCAACCCAACATCTGCCTGGTTTATGGTGCAAGTACTTGTCCATTGGTAACACGGCTTCCACAGCAACCCATTTTCATCACAATTTCATATTTACTTGGAGTCCACTATTATCCCCGGCGACCTTCTTGTTTTGCGGCAGTGTTTCCCGATCCGGTCCTTGGGGACCCACAGTAAGTCCATGTTTTTGCTCCCTCGGAGCTCCTTGCCAGAAAGTCCACATGTGGCAGGGAGCTGGGAGGAAGCAAAAACGTGGACAGTCTGTGGGTCCCCAAGGACCGGATCGGGAAATACTGCTTTAGAATGATACCGTTCTGCAGGTGAATATTTATTGAACTTATTTGGGTCATGTGACCTCTCAGCTATGTCACAATATTTGTCCCAAGTGTGACAGCTGTCAACGCACCAGTGGGCAGGCAGGACATAGAGATGTGCCAGAGTGTGCGACCTGTCCAGATCAATCCCTTACCCTTGAATCCCACTGCGACTTTTTGTCATTCGTGGCAGATTGAAGGATGCGATGGAATACATTATGAGTCAGAGAAGATTCACACGGAGACACATCAAAGAAGACATCTTTGTTATATTTCACTAAACCATATATTTACAAAAAATAACAGTGATGGAAAGATGAACAGAGAAAGGCATCAATATGACACTGTGCTGATATACAGACTAAAACCACCGTAGGAGCATTAGCTGCAGTCCGTGACTGACACCCTCGTTAGTTGTCATTCGGCAGAATTCCTCCGCACCGTTGCCAGGTAATGTCACAACCTTGGAGTCACGTTTCCATCATACCTGAGGGCGCCTGCGACGCAAGTCACAGCCTGCTTGCTGCAGACACACCTCAGGCAGGTTTCCTCCAAATCAAGTGCAGCTGTGTCCCAGAATGCCAGGCTGACTTGGTTTTAAGCAAAGCATTTCGTGAAATGCGTTATATCAAGTCAGCGTGAGTAAAAACTAGAATCTGACATCTCTCTGTTGTGATATATCAAAACCCCGTATAGCAAGACTTTTCAACCTTAAACCAGGGGCACTGCAATGAAAACAGGCCCAGACAATTATTGTGTAATCGAATAAGTAAGGAGCAGGCAGGAACTTCAGTATTTCATTTCACATGGGGTGATCCTCGCTCCCCACCACCACAGGTGTTTTTATTAAATTTTTGGGGGGTTTTTGCATCTTGTAAATTGAATTGTAATATCAACATTTCATCAACTTCCAGTGAATCAATGCAGCAGTCTCGATCTCCTGGAGGGCCGGAGCCCTTAACAGTTTTTGGTTTTACCTCATTTAACACACCTGGTTCAACTCCTTGTGCTAATTACCTCACAGCTCTTGAGCTGAATCTTTTGTGATGGAACAGGGAAAGAAATCAGCTACACAGGGCTGCGGCCCCCCAGGACTGGAGCCTGAAACCCCTCTTACGGCACGAGCCTGGTCGGGTGTTCTGGCTCTGCCTCCGCGTTCATCCTGCTCTCTCCTGGCAGGTGCTCATATTCTGTTGGCCAGTGAAGCTTCCTTGCTGTGCATTTCTTCTGAAATTTGACCTCTGCCTTCATCCCGCACCCAGGAGTCTCCTCACACCTGGGGGGGGGCAGGGATCCTGCATGGGGAAAGACCACAAACGGGGGGGTGTCTGTTTGCCTGGTGCTGTGAAGGCACTGATCTCTCTCTCTCTCATCTCTACGGGCCGAGGTCACAGTTTGAATTATTTACGGTTTTATTTAGCTACTGCTTTTAACCACAGTCTATAGTTTTAGACTTTAAACAGCTGGATACTTTGATTTAACCTATTCAGTAACAGTAATAGTTCCCCTTTTACACTGTTTAGTTACATAAATCATATTGACCTTATGGAAAATTATTCCATATTATAGTACATATTTAATATATTAGATTAGAACGCCTTTACTGTCATTGTAACAAGTTACAATGAAACTCAATGTATGTGATTCCCAGTAATGCTTTGAGGTACATGTGAATACAATACACAATGATGAATATAATCCTTCCTGTTGCATGTTATTTTTTTTAAGGTTAGCTGTTTGACGTGTCCCATTTCCCACTTTTCTAAAGCCAGCACACGCCTCAGCCGATTCCATCTCAGTGTTGTTGGCCTGTGGCCATTTTTACTCCACGAGCAGGCTTGACGCTTGGAGAATAAGAGCAGATATTTACAGATATTTCTTATGTCTATTTTTACTTTGTTCACTGACTTTTGTCCAAGGTGACTTGCAAGCTTTATAATCCCACATTTTAAAGTGATTTATTAAACACAGGAACAGGCTACAGTGACAGATCATCTTCCAGGTGCTGTGGATAAACTATGTGGTGAGCCCTTGTGGAAACGTTGATTCTCACCTGCATGCCATTGTGGCTGATCTGCAGGCTGTGTAGGGAAGCTGTTGGGTAATTCTGGCCTTTCTTGCTGGAGCAGATGCTGTAGAAACAAATGTGTAAGACCAGCATCCTTCACTCTATGTGCTATTGAGGGGGAAGGTGGTAGCTGAGTACCTGTTAGCATCCAAGCGATTTCGCCTGCGCATGAGGACAAGGGCCACCCCACCCAGGACGAGCAGGATCAGGAAGCTGCCCCCAGCTACTATGACAATGACAATCAAAGAAATGGGCCCTAGAAAGTGAGAGTGAGAGTGTGCTGTTAATCGATGTTCTCTGCAACCGAAGGAGAGCTTTTTTTATGCCAAACTAGGCAGTTAAGAAGTTTTCCGAAACAGATGAGATGCACCGTTGAGGGCATATGGCATTAAGATGGTCAAAGAATGAACACGTTCATGTTAACAAACTGATGTTAATCCATACACTGGCTTGTATCCAATCATCTGATCTTTCACTCGGGCAGCTAGCAAGCTGCTAACATACCATACAGGATGGATTCTATAGCAGGATTCCCCATTCAAGTCCTGCTGGTGATCTGAATAAGGTGTGTCTGAGCAGGGAAGTCTGCAAACTGTGGTGCAGACTGCGATACCTGACTTATAGTATAGTATCAATTTCATCAAAGCTACACCTTCATTGCCTAAACATTATATGTACAACTGTATACTTTTTGCGAAGTTCACAGTTTTGTTCTGCAGGATTTGGATTTTGCTGATGTGGCTGGAACACTGATACATCGAATGACACTGTAACACTTTTACTATAACACTATTCACAAATTAAACGCAGTACACAACCGTGGGTGTAGCTGTATTTGGGTGGGCTCTCAGTTCTGTGACACCTCACATACCACGTGGCGTCAAGCAAGTTTGCCGGAAGTAACGGAAGCATCTCTTCCGATGACTCGGAGGATGTTTTTGGTACTGACCCTGTGACTGGTCTTGCGCCCCCATCTGGCTGCCCAGGCTGCTGCAGGTGGGGGGGAGCCAACCCGGCTCACACTGACACTCTGACTTGTGGTTGCACACCTGAGGGACATGGAGATGTGGAAACTAGGTTACGGGACGACACACTGGTGTGTCATGTGATTAGGACAGTCAGCGCCTTCATGAAACCACTTTAAAATTGTATTTTAAGGATAGGTCTGACGGATGCAGGCATGGATGGAAATAGCCCTCAAGCGCTTCTTATGGTGGGATGTTTTGAAAGCATTGGGTAAATGGAGAAGCTCACGTATAACAGTGAGATCCGAGCCCCCCCCCAACTCACTGCATGGCCTGGGCAGTTCTCAGAGCAGTGAGTGTTCCTGTACGCCACCTCCAGATCTACACACTGATTACTCCAGCAGACCTAGGGGTGGACCAGACACATTGTAAACATAGTGTGATGTATCTCCCAAATAAGTAACATTTAACATAAAGTACTTTATTGAGCCTCATGGGGAAATCCTCCTTCTTCCTGCTCCATCTTGCTCTCCCTGAGACACGCAGACACAAATAGAGGCGAGAGCAAGCTTGGGGATCGCAGCCCAGGGTCAGGCCGTCTGCAGCACCCCTGGAGCTGGGGGTTAAGGGTCTGGCTCAGGGGCCCGACAGCAGCATCGGTCTCACGAGCACAATAGTCCTGTCATGCTGAGCCACACATGACCCTCATATACATTCACAAACATTATTAATTATGAATCATTTAAATAAGTAAAACGAATTTGCAGATCAGAAATTATACAGAAACTGGAGGCTGGAGGATCTGCTTCCTAACAGTTGACTGTAAATGTCTGGATCATGTAAAGTGAACCCCTGGAATAATTTAAAGATTGATTTTTGAATATCTGCTGGATCTTTGAACACTCACCCTCAGCCCCCCCACCATTTATCACTTGGTCTTACCTGCCCTTCACCACACTTTGACCCAACTTCCACCTGGCCACGGTCCTGGGAGGGGTCACCGTAGAAGGTGGCTTTGCACTGACCCACCTGCATCGGCTGGCCATAGCTGGGGGTGTCACTGCCGTTGGCGCAGAACAGTTTACCGCACAGCACGTCCCTGCAGGGGGGAACTGGGGTAAGGGGTGATGCTTCAAGGCCGAGAGGCGGAGACTGTAGGTGAGAACGGACCAGAGGGCGGAATTCCTGCTTTGAGGTCTGACATACGATTCATTGCATTTGAAGTAGTTGTTTGGGCCAACACGCCAGCAGAACCCAGAGAAGACACCGTGAGTGTTCAGTTCATAGCAGGAGTCAGTGGCCACCTCTGCCACTGGAAATAAACATCCGACAGGCACCTGGTCACATGAGCAGGTGGATTTGTCGTGGTCACATGATGCCTCTGAGGGCTTTTATGCATCTGTGGACTTGCGTCTGCTATAATTAAGCATAGGGCTCTGATTTAGAGATACTGACATCACATATACAAGTGCTTCCCAATCTGGTTCTTGGGGACCTACAGACCTTGAGGGGAGCAAAAATGTGGACTTTCTGGTAAGGAGCTTGGAAGGAGCAAAAACATGGGCCGACTGTGGGGCCCCGAGGGCCAGACTTGAAAACACCGACATGTACAGTTGAAATTGCTACCTTTCAGGGCTGACAGGGCTCCCACGGCATGTATGTCTGGAGGCAAATATTGACACTGTCACTCACTTTCCCCCCACATGCGGATGCACTGCTGCGAGCGCAGAGGACACTGTCCATCGTAGCAGTAGCCCTGTCCATCACCACAGGGGAGGCCATTTGCAGCGAAGACGTCCTCGGGGCAGCTGGTGTTTCTGCCTGTGCAGAACTCAGGGAGGTCACAGTCGTCCCTCCGCGGACGGCACTCCCGTGTGGCTGCCGCAATCTGACAGGCAGGAGAGCTTGTTACCGGGATTTTCCAAGAAAGGGGAACCATGAAAATAATTAATGTCAAACTAACAGTAGTACAGACACGCTGTCTATAACTCTGAAATGCTCTGTTAGCGCTCTAAGCCCCACCGCCAATTAGCCCAGTGTACTCTGATTGGTCGGCTCGCCTACACGCTCCTCCTATGTCTTGCAGTCTGTAGACAGATGACCTCACCACATCACAAAAGTAAGGGCTGGAATTCCAATGTGGAATTTTAGACAGGTTAAAGAATAGTGTTTCCTGTGGTGAGAGTTAGTCCCTTTGGCCTAAATTAATGCAATTCTGTAAGGATGTTAAAACTCCTATCAACATCCCACAATAAAACCAGCTCAATACTGAGTCATCTCCAGATCCTAGGATAAAGATCAGCAGAGGGGAATGCCAGCTATCCATTTTCCGTACAGTACCCGTCCTACGCAGGGTCACAGGGGTCCAGAGCCTGTTCCGGAAGCTACGGGAGCAAGGCAGGGAATAAGCCAGGACAGGGCAGCAGTGGGGAACTGTGGCCAAATAATCGGAAAATCCCATTCTGAGAAGGGATTTGGTGAGGACCGGAGACCAGGTGCACTGGGATCTGATTAAGCAGCAGGTGGTGCAGTGGTTAGCAAATTAGTGTTACATCCAAACAATTACAGGTTTACATCCCAGGAGAGGTCTGCTGGTGCATTTCAGTCACTTAACCTGAATTGCTCTGGTAAATACTCAGTGGTATAAATGGATAATATGGTCGCTTTGGATGAATGCAGCTGCTGCCTTATAAATAATGAAAAGCAGGATTGGATTTTAAATTGAACAGCTGTATTTCATACTGCTCATGTGGGGACCACTAGAGGTCACTAACGCATCAAAACAGCGAGACTCGTTCTCTGGGAAGTGTTTGATATTACTGGAGACATGAGGCAAACTGCTACTGCAAATGGGAGTATTGCCAAGATATGAAAATACTAAACCCAGAATAAGGAGCCGTCTATGTGATTCTGAGTGTTTCTCAGTAATGCATCCTTGCGTTCTCATGTACCCATTTTATGTCATCTTCCATTGCCGAAGACCAGTTCCAATACTCATGAACAGAAGTCCAGAGGGCGGTAAAAATCCCCAGTTGCATCCTCACTGAATGAGTCCAATCCCATAATTCATTGCGCCCCAGCTTCTTGGGAGGCAAGTTAGCAGTTCTGTACAGTCTTTGCGTTTTTGGTATTGAGATTCATCCTTTGTTTTGTGTGTGTAATTCACAGCAAATGGGTATGAAAGATGTAAGTTTGTTTAGGGTGAGATTATATCTAAGCATGTATGTATGTGTGTGGCATTTCATTTTCATAAGGTGCACCTTGCAGTTCTCGCAGCAGTCCCCGGACACACACTGCACACCTTCCGCCAGCCTGCAGGTGGCAGCATTGCAGCATGGGTCAGTGCATTCCTGTTGGCCCCACCCACCAGAAACAAGATACTCATAAATCATGTACGTGATTAATCAGTTTCTCCATGCAAATCTATAGTGCCATGGTCACTTGCATTTCCATTGGAGAGTTATTGCGTCTGTTTGCACATCATTCGCATTTTATTGTTTGTCTTCACTGTGTTTGTGCACTTTGGAATCGGTGTGACCATTCAGTCAAGATCTTATGTAGAAACACATCTCAAAACCCTTGTATGTATAAAAACAAGATCTTCATACAGAAGGCTAAATCTACTTAAATGTCAGTTCCGATGGTGATCGGAAGAAGCCCCTGTTCTGAGGATGAAGCCAGTTTGTTCAGAGGGAGTCCTACCTCCTGAGTGCCACAGTCACACTCCTCTCCCACCTCCAGGAGACCATTCCCACACACCTGGACCGCCACCACTGGCTTATCCAGAATGCAGCTGAGATTCCAAGATTCCTGGAAAAGCTCATACCTCTTCTGGCTGCAGCTACTGAAGAACCTCGGCGGGGTGTAACTGAAATCGCACCACATGTATCTGTGTCAGCCCAGTGCAGATCCGGCCAGCCCCAGAAGCACTCACCAGCACGTGTTGCTCTTAGTCTGGTGTGATTTTGTAAGATTTAGGTGCCGGATATTGGTGACGTGTCTTTGAATTGTACAGTTAGCTGGAGTCACATATTGGTGAATACACAGCTGTGTAAATGTATCTAATCTGAAACATCAAGCCATTCTGGTTGAATCCAGATGCTAAACAAACAGAGAAAGTCAAACCTTTGAATCTTTTGTTTTTTTTCTGCTACCATTGGCCATGTTTGGTTTGTCATTGTATATGGTCACTGCGTGTCTGCATTCAACACGTGCCGATCTCATTCAGCTCCACACACTGACCTGGCAGGAGCCGCAGACAGGCTGTAATTCGAAAGCCCGCTGCTACATGAGTAAACAGGGGTGTGTGTGTTAATCAAGGATTGATACATGTAATGTGATTCAAATCGTATATCATTTATACCATGGCCATAAACTGGATAAACATTTGGAAGATGAATTAATTTAAAGTACACGTTACACACATTACAGATCACAAATACAGCATGATACACAAAAGAGGGTTGATCCTTTTATTCCTCATTATTAATATCACCATTACTCCTCCCCTCCCAAACAATGAACTCCTACCTGAGCAGAGCAGACATGATGCAGGTGTCCTCCGCACAGGTGCAGTCATCAGTGTCATGCCTCATACCCAGATTGTGCCCCATCTCGTGGGCCAGTGTGACCCCGGTACTAATGGCGTTGGGCCTGCTGTCCTGAAGGAATATTAAATATGTTCTCTAGATAAGAATCATAATATTACATTACACAAGTGAGACAGGAGACATCATGGCAAATTAAGAAGTACTGTATGTTACCTGCACCAACCCTGTAGACTGGGGCTGGCAAACGGTGCCCACATAAGCCAAACCCACTGTGCCACCATCAAAATCCATGGCTCTGAAAGAGAAGGCAGGCGATAGCTACCCAGGGAAAGGTGTAGATTTGCATCCCCAACGGCACTGTTGGTGCCCTCATGACATACTTTAAGCGGAACTCTGAAGTACACAATGTATAAACATATAAAAGTTGCTTCAGATTTTAAAAAGTATTATTATACATTAGAATTGGTTAGCGTCAAGTAAAATGGACAAACGAGAGAATAAGTGACAGACTAGATAAAAAGGCTCTGGTTCAAGTTCTCAAGTGAGATGACCTCAACTCATTACTGATCCTACGTTATCAGTTGTGCGTTGTCGTGAGTCCTGGCATTCACCAGGACATCGTTTCTCCACTTTGTGAAGCTGTCCAGGGTCTCCCCAGCACTGGTTGACAACCGGATCTTGTCCTGGTCCGTCCAGACCTCGAGGCCCACGAGAATGATATGTGTGTGAAGGGGCTTGTAGACCTGGGGACGTGGAATGCAGCTGAGTTCTTATGTGTCTTATGTGTCTTATGTGTTCTTATACGGGGACAGTAATAGCATATTTATCATCCGTACCACATAACTGCAGCAAGGTGCCATTTCGGATAAAGAAGTGGACTTTGGATTAGATCTTTCCAAGGAACTACACAGAAGACTGGAAAATTTCCAGAACTTTTTCCGTTTTTTGTTGGTTTTCAGATGAGATCACCGATGACCTAAAGTCAGACATCCAACAAAGAACTTTTGTTAATTAATTTCTACTGTTATCATTATTTTTTCCTCAGCCTTCAGCTGTGATCTATCCAAGTATTTTTCCTCACTTTTTTAGGGTGTTGTCTTGGGGGGGTGGAGAGGAGTGGTGTGGTGGTGGTGTTTGTTATGTTTTATGTCAATGCTTGTTCATATTCTTCTTCCATTGTCTTTCAATAAAAATTTCATAACAAAAAAACTTCCTATACATTTCCACAACACATCCCATGGATTGGGTGAGTTTCGGAAATTTGCTCTTCAGTCATAAAGTAATTCAGTGACACTTTGTTGAGGTTCTGGGTAGTAGAGTCTTTTGGATGGTTTGTAGAACAGCAAGGCTCTGATCGACTGTCGGGTGGTATCTCTTAATGAACAGCAGATATTCTCTGTGCCCTTTCCGGATAAAGAAATAAAATGAAAGCACGCGGCTCTTTAAGACACAGCAGGGGCATGACTCCGTAATGACTCCGTAATGACTCCGTAAGACTCACCATGTTAACAAAGATGACAATGTCAAAAATGCGTCTTCTCACTTCTCCCAGGTCACTGTTCATTTTCCGAAACTGTAAGAAAGACAAGCGGCTGAGCTGAATGAGGTCAAGGTGCCCATAAGAACAGGGGATGGAGTTAATGGGGGTCAGCGAACAAACAGAGCATTAACATATAAATATTCCAACATCATAATTAAAGATCTGGATGCTGATTTATTAATGGTGTCATTCTCTGCAGTTAGGAGTGCTGCTGTGATCTGGGAGCTTCTGAAGGCTTGTTGTGTCCTTGATCATCATCATAGCTCACCTGTCTGTGGTCCACAACCAAGTACAGCTCAATGTACTTCTCCTGCGGTGAGGTGGACGAGGCCTGTGGCACAGGGGAAAGGTTTAGGCTGAACCTGTTTTCCCAGAAGGTGAAAGTGAACCAGAGAACTCAAAGCAGCTGCACAATTAGTGTTTCATTACAGCTGAATGCGGATTTAAAAAGCAATAGCTTGTTAAATAAGTAGCCAAAAAAATTCTTGCATGCTTTGATGTACTTGTGTGGACCTGTTAATTTAAGAGTCCCCATTTGAAGTGCAGGTCCACCATCAGCCACAACTGCTACGCCACACACGTGAGCTGTTACACAAGTGAGCACTTTCACTGGGGTGTAACGCTCACAAACGTCATCTTTCGTTTTATCAGTTATTAACCTGTGATTAATGCACCAGGCCCGGAACTACTCCCAGCCGGGCTAATCGGTCTGAACCCAAGGTGAACATATCTCTGGAGACATGCATTTTAATAGCTCTGCTGTTTGAACAAAGCATTGTTTTGACTTACTGAGGCTCCTGATCGCCCCCTGGTGTGAATAAATGGAATTGCAGACTCCAGCGTGAGGTTGTACACTCCACACACCCTGGGCTCTGTAACCAAGTGCTCGTACTTGAACAGGCCGTGGTCCCCAGTGTCGCTGTCTGACAGTGGCTCTATCAGGTATATTCCTGCTGCAGTCTGAATGTAGCCCCTAAGATCAACAGTAAGCGGTCAGGTGAGAACTGCTGGCCAACAGGGCATCGCAGAAGCATTGTGGCCACGTCTTCGCATTAGCTCTCTGCTCTATTTCAGCAGTTTTTGTGTGTGTTTCTGTCATCTGACCTCAGGCCATGGCAGATGCTGATGCTCGCTGAGGACTCGTTACTGCCGCCAGCCGTCCCAGAGTAGCAGCAGAGTTCCTGAGTCAGAGCAGATCGGCAATCAGTGAATGGAGGAGAGCCTGTGTGAGCGTGCTGCTAGTATACTGTTACTATGGTAACTGACCAGGTCCCCTGGGGAAGACGAGACCCTACTTCCATTCTTGTAGTGTGTTTCACTGTAGTCTGGTGCAAACAGGCCCCTGAGAGAACATCATTATTTAGTGTTAATCCAGATCTTCAAGCTGCTCAAAAAAATCATGCAACTAAGGGTACAACAGCAGCATCATGCTGGGACGTGTCCAGGTTAGCAGCAGCCCAACATGGCATGCTGGGAACGAAGGTCATACTTACTGGTTTCTCTCCAGGTGAAGTTCCATGTGTCTCCCAGCCATGGTTAGCCTGTACCCAACCACGTCGGGCCATACTGACTGAGGAAGAATAGTAATACTTTGTTAATCCCTGTGTGGAAATTCTCTCTTTTCTTTGCCCTATCTTGATAAAAGGGAAGGTCACAGAAAATGGGCAGCCACCTTGGGGCACCCGGGGGGGCTGGGGGTTAAGGGCCTTTCTCAGGGGTCCATGGGCGTAACGTAGACTAAGTCTTGAACCAGCTGAGGAACGCTTTACCTGGCTGTTTGTCCTGTGCTGGATATGCAGTCTGACTGGCCGGACCACCTCATAAACCCTCTTTCCTCCCAGATCGGTATGGTGTCTTTCTGCAGAGTGACAGCCTACTAAAATTGCCTCATTTAACAATCATTAACATGTATGCCAGTATCACTCATTCATACGGTTAACTATTAGCTAGAAAAACCATCCAGTTACGTTTATTTGGGACACAATAGCACAGTCTGAACTCGGACACGAACTGGAATCCTCTCTGGTTCAAATCCAGGTCTTTACACACTCGACAGGTGCCGCTCTCTGAATCTGAATCTCTCACAGTGACTGCTTTGGGTCACTATGCTGTTCTGTAAATCCTTATGAGTTAGTTTGTTTATTTTGGAATTCTCAATGCTTTATTTACCATATAGTAAGTTCTTACATTATAGTGAACTTTTTGGTTAATTTTATAAAGTTTTGTGTTAATTCAAATTTTACTTAGTACGCAGTATTACTGTAATGCCCAGTAATAGGTTTTTGTTGAAAGAATTATAATAAATTATAATAAAAGTGAATATTTATTTCCACAGGAAGCATGTATGGACGCACCCCGTTTTGCAGAGATTTCTCCTGGAAGTATCAGTGTTAAGCACTTTACTCAGTGATTCCTCAGAGGTGCAGTGCTTTAGTCTGTGATGCACTAAGCTGATTTCAGAGTGTGTGTCACGCGGCAGTAGAGCCAGGTACCCACCTGAAGGCCATGCTAGGCTGCTCAGCAAGAAGGTGAAAAGCAACAGGATCCCAAACTCCATTCCTATTCGGAGGTTATATGTGAGACCCACAACAGCCAGCTTCTATATATAGGGAGACGGAGGGAGGGAGGAAGGGAGGGCTGCTTTGCTCCACTATGGACCGAGTTTTTTCCTCCTTCTGTTTCCTTGTTGTCTCTCTCTCTTTCATCTCTGTATGTGTGTATATGGTGTCAGTCACAATTCACTTGTCTTTATCGGTGTCAATAATGTATAATGTGTATTTTTTCGGTAATTAAGGTGAAGGTTGGAGGGTTCAGTGGAACAGGACACTCAAACAGCACCTCACCAAGATCCCAGAAAAGCATGTGTTGCTGTGAGTGAATATATTTGAATGTACAAGTCGGGGAAAAAAAGGCGAATAAAATGACAGTGAAATCTAAGGTCCCTCTCCCTGCCTTTGAGATAATTCCCGTATGTACTGTTCCTTACATGGGAAACACAAACTAGCCTGTGCTTCACCCACAGTGACTGTGCTGTGGAGACAGAGCAGCATCCAGTGAATGCAGGAACTGGGTAAGCTGAGGCCTAAATTCTCTACAGAGACCAGCAAAGATCAGGATCAAATCTCCTTTTTAAGATAATGTTGCTTATTAATTACACCTGAATCGTTTCTGTAAATTTTGAATCTTCCAACAGGAATAATGATGCTTTAACAGGGAATCTGCACAGCAAATGTTTCTTTAAATACAGGAGAGTGAAGTGGAGTATAAATGTGAACCCAGTTTGTTATCATGTGTGTATTTTTGGGAGAGAACTGGAGAGGGGAGACATTTCATACCCTGGCTTGTACAACGTGAATATGTAACAGAGTGGCTGATTGGGGGTCAGGAGAATTCCCAGTGGGCACGACAAGGCGTGAGCTGCTGAGAACAGTCGGGAATGTCGGACTAAAATAAAACTTAATCCGGACGGTGTGGTTGATCCCCCACCATCCCGTCAGCATGCCCCTGTAATGTTCCCCAGCTGAACCAATCTGGCCCTGTAAAGATTTTTATCAGAATCAATAATATTTCTATGCTTACGAAAGCTTTGCTTTGTTTCGCAATGTATATTATTGATATTAGTCCTTAACTCCTACAATAAGGTGCAGTGACCAGTACAGAACAATTAGACTTTGCAGGAATTCCATTTTCCGTTTGTTAGTTCTGGCACAGGTCCTGTCAGTAACAAGTTTTTCTGTTTACTCTCACAGTCATCTGTAATTAATGGAGCTATGAGAGAGGCAAATATTTTGTAATCCATTTTCCTGGAAGATGCACATGATTTGCCAGTATAACATCTGATTACCAAACCCAAGATCAATATGCAACTCAACCCTACAACCTGCTGGTTCTTTTTAGGAGGTCTCAACATTGGACTGTAGACCTACTGTGTTTCTGTCCAAATTCCAACACCAGAATCTCTTCTCAGACTTCAAGAAGCTGCTCAGAAACACTTCATCTAGCCATACAACCACTGACCTGGTCTATCGTTATCTCTCATGCTATATCTACTGTCTTGCGTATCCGGAATGTTCCTTTCGCCTTTGACTTGAATAGCTCCCTTATTTATTGTTGGTATGTCTGTAACATATCTATAGCTCTCGATCCAGTGCTAACTTCCACTTATTAACTAGTTATTCAGTGGAAGCTTAGCCTCACTGCATTCATGCCTAGTTGTCTCCTTGACTGCTGTATGCTTGTAATCTACTACCTGCCTCATTTGCTCCTCTCTTTGGACACAATTATATGATAAATAAATAAATAAATGTAAAACCAAATTCAAAATATAAATACCTACCATCCTACATGATTAGTTACATATTTATATTTGGCAGATATGATCACACACAGTAACTGATACACACAAATTACTTCAAAGAAATTCCACGGCTCAACTCTAATAGATGGTTCGATTTGCGGCTTGTAAGGCTGCAGCTTGATCTGATTTAGTAGAAACAAGGTTGCATCCTCAAGTGCTGACGCTGTGTCTGCATTTTCAGTTTCGTGTGTTTACAAAACGTGAAATAGGCCATTTAGTATCCAGAACCTATAATCTGAATTTGGTCTAAAAACAATGACAAAAGCAAAACAAACTTGTGATCACAAATTTGCACCATGTGACTGGTCTCTGTGCTGGAGCTTCCCCTCATTCAAAACCTAACCCTAACTTTTATAAAATACTTGATTGCATTTGCTCACTGTCTCAGGGAACCACACACAGCCACACATTTCATCAATGTGGAATGAAGAGCTTTTTAGTTCTATGAACACTGTGCGTCACGATTAGGGTTTCCATGGTAGGAAAACATAAAATTCAGGACAAATTGTGTCTAGCATTGCTTCAGTTGATTTTATTTTTTAATATGGGACAATGCTGTAAAATATGGGGCGGGTGGAAGTTATAGCCAGGATTGCAACATTTTACACACGCAGGAGAATAACATTGTTTGCCTTTAAGTCCCAATACAACTCGGCAAGCTGCCTCTGCTTCAGTTTGGCTTCAATATTTTTCATCCAGTTTCCACTGGATTCTGGGCTCTGCAGCACAGAATGTCCTCTGTTCCAGTTTCTGTGAGATTGGGGCCATTTATTTTGTCCTTCTGTTTCTCTTTTCTAAGTGCAGAGTGAACTTTTAAATCAGAGGTTGCTCACCTTGGCACAGTAGATTTCTGAGTCCATCCATGTCCCACCCAGGCTTGAATCCATAATTCTTTGCTCTCAGCCTCAGTTACTGCCTTTCACTTTTCCAGACATATGGGATTGACCATGATCTAACTATTGAAGGTTGTCACCAGGAGACACAAACAAATGATTAAAATCTGCCAATATAATAATTGAGACAAGATGGTGAGTGTTCATACAATATGGATGAATATTTATAAGGGCTTTCAAGCTGCTCTTTCAGTCCTGTGACCCCTTCTAAAAATTCATCCTCTAAAATCTGCTTTGTTTATAGACCCTTACCAGGAGGAGCTGGCAGAATAGCAAACAGGCAATTAGCAATAAATGAATTTTTAAAAGGTGTGGGGGACATTCCCAGATTTCCCTCACAATTCCAGGAACAGCTTGTTATGAGTATTTCTCGCACGTAACTGTATCGCTTATCTGTGTTTCCCTGTATGGTCATTACAGCAGGGGCCCTCCAACAATCTCATTTACATCTCTGTCACGTCAGCTTCCATCACTGCTGCCAAGTGTGTCATTCTCTATGTAGGTTTATTTGTCAGTGTTTCTCTGTCGGTTCGGTAAAAATAAATGAGCAGTGAAATGTCCGAACTTGTGATAAGGTCCCTGCTCTTTAAGACTGTAACAGAAGATTCATGGCTAATGAGTAGCTACACAGACATAGAAGTTGTTTCAGGATTCATCATTTATTACGCTGTTTAGTTGGGGAGCTTCTGCAGATACGAAGATAAAAGAAATAACAGCGGGGGGGCTCTCTGGGGATGATAGGGTCCAAGTCATTAGCAGATTTGCCCTGGTCGAGGGGGGGCTGTCTTCATCATGGTGGCTCCCCAAGCTTCTCTTCAAGGCCGCATTTTCCTCCCCAATGATCAGTCACTGACTATTTATTTCCCATGATCTCACTGAGCCAGTTTTGTCCATCACTACAAATCCCCCCGATATGTAAAGTTCACAGGAAACCACATAACTGAGCCAAAAACTGCAATTTATTTTTTCCAAATATTTCCGGCCATTAATGTCACCAGGACACAGTTCCTGTTCCTGTTCGCATTAAATGCACATGGGGGAAACTTTCGCATTCTTTGCTTTGACCAAATACATAGTGATCACAAAATGGCATTCACTGCAAATTATGTGAAATTTCTGATCACTATGTCCATACTCCAGGAAACGACACACCAATATGTCTCATTTTAGCACAGAAAAGTCATGTGGAAAACCATAATACTACAGTTCCCATGACAATATATCTTGTTTTGGTGTATTTGCCCTGGAAACAGGAAAACTAGTGCCCTGAAATGGGTGTGCACATTGTGCCATTGACTAATCTGATGCCTCACTGCTATCAGTGTTAAATAAAGACTCCCCACTGCGTCACTCAAAATAGGTCAAGGAAAGGCTTCTTTAAAATGTCTTCATCCAAGACATCTGGTGTTCATTTCACTGAAGAAACTCAGTTATTTAAAAACATAATTGTAGAAGCAGCTGAGAATCCTTGATACATCAAAAGATAAATCAGCTCAGTTGTGTTCAAATACGTTGCAGTATTGCCTTCACTTTTTGCTGTTGGACAGCCCTTGTAAGTGTCTGATTGTATGTTTGCATATTTTGTCTTTTTGACCAACAGTGACAAATAACATGTTACTGCATTCCGACCAGCAGATGGTGCTAGGTTCACACAGGCAGAAGCCTGGAGATCTCGTCGCTAGCGTCACACCAGCCCGAAGAGGAGGTGGGTGGGTGAGGAGGAGGGGTTTTTCACACAGCCACTGCACTAAACTCCAACTCCTGGGGAAATGTGTGGCAGAGAGGTAAGCTCTTCCAGCGACTGACCTTCTAACAGTGTGGTGCATGTCAATGTGACTGTGATAGACAGCATCCAAGGACACAGTAGGGACTGTGTCAGCAAAACTGCATACTGCGCACAGTGTGATGCAGTGTCACAGACCACACTGATCCGTCACAGCTTCACAGTATCATTAAACAATGTGACAATGACAGTGGCAACAGACACACACAGCAAAAGCCATGCCAGTGTTGATAGCTGGTTCTCGATGTACAGTACCCGGCTGCAGTTTATTGAGTCTTACTAAAGAAGGAACAAAGAATTAAAGGGAAATGTGTTTGAGAACTTTGGAAGCAGACTCAGGCCACACGGCAGCCTGAGGCGAGGCAGCGTCCTGCCAGGACATGAGCTGATCAGGCGGCCGGGTTATGTGGGTAAAGGACCAATGGACAGCAGCTATTTTCCCAGGATACTCAGCCAAAAGCACTGAACGTATTATCCAGCAACATGTAAACAGGCAAGAAACTACTTAAGAAGACAAGATATTAGTGAAGTACATCAAGATATTAGTGAAGTACATCAAGATATTAGTGAAGTACATCACATATCACATTACATGGAATGAAATGGAAACAAAGTGACCACATCTTGACCAGAAGGCAGCAAGAAAAAACAAACTGGCTGAACTTCACTGACCATAAGGACATCAGTGAAAGGCTCTCAGCTCTGTTCAAAACCACCCCCTCCACCATCTGAATGTACTGTGTGTGTGCAGACCCCTGCCAAGACCAAAGAATGACCACCATCCTGCTAATGAGCTGGCAGTAAGTGGGTCCAGGCTCTGCTCTGGATATCAGTTTCCTTACATGCTTTCAAAGCGTTCTTAGCTACTCACTTAGTCCGTTATTCCTGTTGTACAGTAAGTCACTTCCTGTCTGACATGCCTCCTTAGCAGAGTCACCGACGGCTGCTAACCCTCCCCATGCAGCCTGTGCCACACCTCATTTCAACATGAATCATAGACACAGTTGAGGGCTTCTCACAAACCACGTGTGTGTATGTGTGTGTGTGTGTAGGCAGCCTTGCGTGATACTCCTCACAAACCACATGTGTGTGTGTGTGTGTGTGTGTGTAGGCAGTCTTGCGTGATACTCCTCACAAACCACATGTGTGTGTGTGTGTGTGTAGGCAGTCTTGCGTGATACTCCTCACAAACCACATGTGTGTGTGTGTGTGTGTGTGTGTGTGTGTGTGTGTGTGTGTGTAGGCAGCCTTGTGTGATACTCCTCACAAACCACATGTGTGTGTGTGTGTGTAGGCAGCCTTGCTGTCTGGCTAGCCCAGCTGATTAACACAATTCCATATTTTTAATTAAAATACAGACATGTTTAATTGAGTTTAATGTGCTCAGGCAGAGTCCGGAGTCTGACCCTGGCTGTTTTCAGACACACCATATGTGGAAACCACTGTCCAAGCTGAAAAGCAGCATGGGGGCAGAATAGGGGACACTTGGTTAGACGTCTCTTTGTTACGTCACTCAGTGACAGAATCTCTTTGTTTAGTCTGACACAATGCGTGGTATAAAAGCCACACCGCCTGAGTTCATACTAGGTAATTCATCTGAAGCTAAGCAGGTTGGGGCGTGGCCTGTGCTTGGGTCATGTATATACTATATCTTGGTGGCTAAATGCTATTGCAATGTGATAATAAACTATTTTTTTGACCTTGTGAGGATGTTTTCATGGAGAAATCTGTGACTGCAATCCAAATACTAAAAATGCCAAAAGTCTTGTATTTTGTATGCGGCTGGGTAGGAGTTAAGGTTGTCATAGGATTTAGGGTTATGCCTATAGAAATTAATGGAAACGTGTGTGTGTGTGTGTGTGTGTGTGTGTGTGTGCTTGTGTGTGAGTTTGCATAGATCACATCTGAGGACCAAATTGTCCCCAAAGTGTAGTAAAACCTGAAATTTCCCTACTTTTGGGGAAATCTTTTGAGGTCCCCATTTGGATAACCACAGTTTTATAAAGGTCTGTGAATGCAATCAAAAAAGTAAAAATGCAAAAAGTCTTGTATTTGTGTTGGTTACTTATGGTTAAGGTTAGGGATGGGTGGGGGTTAAGGGAGTCGTGATTGGGATTATGACTTTTCCCATAGAAATGAATGGACAGTCCTCATTTAGATAGGTACACCAACTTGTGTGTGTGTATGTGTTTGTGTGTGTGTGTGAGAGAGAGAGAGAGAGAGAGAGAGAGAGAGAGAGAGAGAGAGTTTGACTGCCGGCATCCATAGAATAACAAACAAGAACAGCAGAGCCCCGAGTAAACATTACACCAGTGGTTCTCATGCGGCCCGTCAAAAATGCAAATGCGGCCCACGATGCTGACCTCGTAAAAAAAAATAAAAACAAATTTAAAATAAATAAAATAATAATAAATGTATCCCATTAATGGTAAGTAGAATTAT
>JAODKE010000125.1:8383979-8398018 GCA_026779605.1 Mormyrus hasselquistii
GTAAATAATATGCGGCCCGTGAGACTTGAACTTGGACACAGTGCGGCCCACTGCAAAAAAAGGTTGAAAACCACTGCATTACACTGTCCCTCACTCCCCCCTATCACTCTGTTGCCCGGTAACTCCCTGCACCAAAATGGCTGACCACAGCATGCTAGCCATGAGTGCATTTACAGACATTTGATCCAGAACATCCATTGCCTGTTGCCATACAGGACATTTTGCCCACCTGTGTAAGCACCTCATTTAGCCATCGGGCTCCACATCCTTTGTGAATTATAGTGCGATTGTTGTAGGATCATGCTAAATGCTATGTTATCCTATTGAAGATCTTAGTCAGACGTTGACTGTCTGTGGCTACATTACTAATGATCATCCTGCACGCAGTTATTTTTAGAGCTGTTATTAGCTACGACCTATGAGTGTGATGTACATAGTACCACACCCACGATTTCTGCCTACGTCACCTCTCTGCCCAGTGAGAACAGATGGACACACATGCTCTGGTCAAAAAGAAGTTTCAGATGATGGCAAGTCTGTAAATCACATGTGACCATACCACACAAACAGGTCACACACCTTATGTATAGCTTTGAGGGGAATACCTTTCACACTTTTGTAACCATCGTTCATGATTTATAACTGTAACACACCAAATTCAGAAACAGGTGAACACAAAAAACTGAACGCTTTCTTGCAAGTGGTGTCTTTTAACATTTTCAGTCATGTTGTGAACATGATCCATAGCTCAGCTTAAGTACTGCCTTGGTATATAATAAAATGTTGGTTGTACATGTTGTACATGGGACACTTACATTGGTGATAGAAAATCTGCTAGGATCTGGCAAAGCATACTTCAAAAACTTACATAGCTGATTTGACACATAACCAAAGGAAGTGTCACACAAGCTGACTTGTTTGTCTCAAAGAAGAATTCCACATAAACATTTAGCATGGTTTCATTTTCCATGAGATGTGTTTTTGAAAGGAATTGATGCTTCGAAAGAAATTTACACTTCTGGATTTTCCCACAAAAATCTCATCATCTAAAGCATATGTTTATGCAGTCTAAAATAAAATAATTTAGATGAATTTCCGCTTCCCTTATGTCAGCTGATACATTCAGATCACCAAAAAAGCATTCCGGTGTTGTGACACTGATGTTGAAATGTGTCACTGCTGCAGTTTTCTTTTTTTTCAGTTTCCCCTAAGTTATCGGCTGCTAGGAAAACAGAAAAAGGTCATACTGATGTTGGAAAATGCACCTGGCAGTTGGGAATTTCATGAGTCTGGAAAGCACAGCCAGGAGAAGAACCGGAACGGCTAGTGAGACTGAAACTGTGTGATACCTGTCACTGCAAACGCAAAGAGCTGCAAATGAACTAAGTGAAACGTGGACTGGGAGGCAGCAGTCACAGTAACATCACTGTCTTCTCAGTTAATGCGCACTGTGAAGCAACAAGGTAAAGGAGGGTATTTATTGACTCATCATATGGGGCTCTGTCATGACAAAAAAGCAGGGATTTTTGGGGGGGGGGTTCTAGGCAAGGATACGTGAAAGAGGTAAACATTATTTAGAAACTGGTGTAGCCTCCTTGCCAGTGATTGTGATGTGAACTGAATGCTGAGCAACAGACTGAAGCTTCAGTGACACCCATCGAGGAAGCCGGCGTCTGTGTGCTGCCTCAGTCACACCGCAGGAACCAGGAACCAGAAACCACAGTAAAATGTGTGTGAGATACTACAGTATGTAGGCTAATAATAAAATACACTATATGACCAAATGTATGTGGCCACCCCTATTAATTAGACAAATTGGCTAATTAAGATGTGCCCGATGTTGACACTGGTGTAAAACTAAGCACACAGCCATATTACATATACAAAAGGTCTGTGACTTTCAACTTGGCACCATTACAGGACACCATCTTTACAGCACGCACGTTTGCCACATGTCCGCCCTACTTGAGCAGCTCTGCTCAAACATAAGTGAAACACTTGGGAGGTGTCAGGTATGCGGTCTGTGTGCTGTTTGCTTTCCGTCACGGTCACACATAATTTACTGACTTGTCATTGCGTGACGTCTAAGTGCTTAACATCACCATAGACTTCCGTTAACCAAGAGCGTGCATGAACATATATTGTATAGGAGGCAGGCAAGATGGATTTCTCACTTGCCAGGTCATGTAGGGTGTCACCCCATGTAGACCACCCTCATGGGTTTTTGCTGTGTTGTTTTCTGGTGAAACATGCAGTTGCCCATTAATGTAAGATCTTGATGAAAATAGGCCACACAAGATCACAGAAAGGGACCTTATCGCCCAGGACCATCACCTGCTGGCACCGTGCCAACATCGAAAGGAAAGGTTTTCCAGCTTCATGATAATACCTGCAGTTTTGGAATGATATTGTTGCGGAAGAAACAGGTGTCCACATGTATCTCGTCATATAGCGCAAATTTGATCATACTTGGAATTTCCTCTGTATTATATAGTCATACTGAAAATAATCACATACTTTTTGAAATTGCAGCTTTGTATACAGTGCTGTGCTGTTGGCTTATACTGCAGTACAATGAATAAGTACCACTGCCCTTTTCCAATCAAAAGAGAATAATTTCAGAGGTACAGTACGGTGCAAAAGTCTTAGGCAAGCTCAAGAAGACATATGT
Organism: Mormyrus hasselquistii; assembly: GCA_026779605.1. Classification (NCBI taxonomy): domain Eukaryota; kingdom Metazoa; phylum Chordata; class Actinopteri; order Osteoglossiformes; family Mormyridae; genus Mormyrus; species Mormyrus hasselquistii. The sequence continues at coordinate 8,386,651 of JAODKE010000125.1, forward strand.
TTAAATTATCTTCATGTTGGTGTAAAACTATGATGTCTGTCAAACTGTCAAAGCTTAAGCCATTTCAGAACCTTCCTAAAGTCACCCCAGTATTAGCATCAACCATCCAATATACTCATGTATTTCAATTAAACACTTGCATACAATTTTTATATAATTAAAACCTCATTGAATTACTTGACAAATTAAATTACTTAAAGTGAGGTGGTTGTGAAATTTAACAAGCACATGGAATGGCTGAGGTGCCCCTGAGGAGAGGTTTAGGAACTAAAGCCGTGTTCATCTAGCCATCTCACCAGATACTAGTAACCTTTTGCAGAATAAATCCCAATTCTCCCTATTCATTTTTGTTTTTTTTTACTATCAATTTACATTTGTTCTAAAGTTAAATTGTGTTATTTTTTTCTAAAGCAAACGTACGCTTACTACCCAGAAAAATTACTTTATACATTTTCTTTGAGTGCCTAAGACTTTTGCACAGTACAGTAGCTCTTCCTGAATTCAGAGTGAAATAGATTTAACTCCAATACCGCAGTTCCCTGGACAGTATGGTTGTCCTGGTAGGTGACAGCTGCAACCAACCGAGCTCTAAAGGCTAGATCATATGAGTGTGGTCGCTAAGCAGGGGTGCATTTCCATTTACAGAAAATCATCCTGGGTCAAATAGAAGCCCAGCTGCAGGACCATACATGAACATGGGGTGTGTTTATCGCTGAATAACGTCCAGTGGAAATTATCGCCCATCTAATTACCCACCAAAGCTCAATTCTCGAATTTAGTCAAACGTTTATTTTTAAGGGCTGTCAAACAACATCCTGTATAGATATATTAAGAAACAAGTAGCAACAGATGTATATTCCTGAGTATATGTGAGCAAAAAATGCAAAAATAGGACCGTACGTTTCATTTATGAAGTTATTAGGGTGGCTTCCAGAGTTATGAATCTGAATTTCCATGGTATACCCTGCATGTTCTGGGCCAAGCTCTGAATCAAGAAGACCCAGACTGGGCATGTGGAATTTACGAACGAACTCTGCTATTAGATAGCAGCAACTTCCATCGAAGTAGTCCATTACTCTCACACGCGACATTTTCTGGCAGGTCCCTGGGTAACTGCTAATACTCTAAAGAAAAAACAATCATTTTGACGAGAATGTTAAGTATATACCCATCGATTATAATAATTAAAAGACAAATAAGTTAAAAAGTTGATTAAATAAGTTGTCTTCGATCAAATAATAATGACCTTGACATGTTCCGTCGGATGTTCCCACATTCTTCTAATGAATTAAACTTTTTAAAAAGTTTTATTTTATTTTTTTTACGTATTTTCCCACATTCCCCTAATGAAATAGACTGAGTTGATCAAAGAAATATGGTTTCATCGAATGAAATGGGGGAAAAAAAACTATTACTCAGCCATTGCATCAACCGCCCAAGTTTGACTGCAAGCGGCGGTTTGGTGCGCGATGATCCGCCCAATGGAGCGTCACTGGAGTGACCTCAGGCGCCCTGGGGAGCCCGAGGCAGGGATTAGCGGATAGGGGCGTCCCTGGGGGAGGTCTTCCGAGACACTGACGTCACCGACGTTGCTGGTAACAATATTAAATAAGAGGAACACCCGAGCTGGGACAGTCACCGGTCGACTGCAGCTACTGCTTACTGTCAGATTAAGCTGGAGCCTGAAAGTCACAAGTACACTCATACGTGACCATGTCTGCCTGCGCGTCAGCGGACCACCGTCGGGTATGTCCCTCGGTCCACGGAAACTGGTTCGACACGACCCGCCGCAAGAAAGCCGCCGCCAACATCTTTGAAAATGTCAACCAGGACGTCCTGATGAAGCTCTTCCAAAAGACGGGGGACATGAAAGCTGAGGAGCGCGTCAGGAGCATCTTCTCTTACGGACAGGATCCCGAGGAGACATCCAAAGCCTTAATGGCTCTCAAGCAGAGGAAGAAGGACAAACTCCTCCAGATTGCCGGCTTCTCTAGGCAAAGCGTGAAACTTCGCTGACTCATGGTGGAGCTTTTCGCTTCGTTTTGCCTTGGTGAATGTGCGCAGACCCGGCGCGGGGGTGCGGCTCCCAAGAAGTCGGAGAAATCCCCCCCAGGGGCGGACAAAGGAACACTGCATTGCACGATGAAACAGCGGACTATTTGCAAAGCAACGAAAGACAGTTTTTAACCTTGCATTGGAGAGCAATCATCTGGGCTGAAGCCCCAATCGATTATCTTTGGACGGACTTTAATACAGGTGTTTTTTGCGGCCGCTTCAGGCGGAGACGGACTCGGACTGGGGAACCGAATTTGCTAAGCCGCTATACATTTGTTTAAATGTTGAGGCTAAAACTGCACCTTATAGGTGTAATAAATTCTTTGCTGTTACATAAATAAAAACACGAATTCTGCATTTTTTTTAACATGTACCGTCTTGTATCTACACTAGCCTACATTACTACTCGAAATAATAATTAGCTAACTGAATATTAGCCAGAGAATATTAACACTCATTTATTCCAAAATTTTTTGTGTCGGGAAATTGCATGACAATATACTCTCGTAAGTTTAGTGTAGTTAATAAATTTTATTTTATTAAAATGTCATTTTTGGACTTCCGAGTTCACTCATCCTGCATTTCAGAAGTTAGATTCCTCTGCGTTTTGTTAAGGGTGATTGCAGTGCGGTATCAAATTGTATTAAAATACAATTTAAGAAATAAATAATAATAAAATATATTTACAAATTAGTGCAGAACAAAGTAGTACAACAAAATATTTAAATAACTAATACGATGTTCTTTAATGACTAAGAAAATCTGTCACTTTGTATTAAAGCTCAGTCACAACCACATATTTGTAATGAAGAATATAAAAATGTGATAAAACGTTTAATTAAGGGCCTTGCTGTCCTGCCTCATAGAAAACATGCAACTGGGGGGTGCTGTTTGGGCCCCTGAGCAAAGCCCCTAGTTCCCAGCTCCAGGGGTACTGGGAATACAGGGGTACATCTGTATCTGTGTGTCTGTGTGTCTCATGGGCAGCATGATGGGATTGACGAAAGGACAGTTTCCACAATGGGATCAATAAACTATGATTATTCCAAAACACATAGCAGTGTGATTTTAATTGTTAAATTGTCTTGGATATAAGCATCTGCTAAGGAACTCAACAATCAATTGATGATTCTAGACCTTTAGCTAATTCAGTAAAGATAATTCAAGTAAAGTACACCAGTTTCTAAAAAACTATGAACACACAGGCCGTAAAAAAACTGACTTTGTACATGCAGGACCTTTTGCCAGTGGGATTAGTTAACATGACATCAAACAAAGCGATGGCAGTGACACCATACGGTCACACATCTGTGAGCACTGCATAACAGTTTACGCAGTGCAGGTTCACAGTAAGCCTGTCCCAGGGAACACGAGCTACAGCTCAGGCCATACGGAATGACAGGCTGGTACAGGGAACACACAGATGAAGGAGGTGCACTGAAATGCCGCCCCACTCGGGCTACCCTTCTGCACATTGACCCCAAAGTTGTCATGCAGTTCAAATAAGGTAGGTGTCAAAATGCAAATACTTTGAGCCAGTGTCAATAACAGCCGGGCCCAAGATTTTCATGGAGGGAGTCACAGGTGCTCAGCTGGTCATTTGCTGCCCCCCCCTTCTTCCCTGCACCAACACTGATTTAAACTTAGTAAACCCAGCTGTTGGTATTCAGATAGACTGATGGTCCTTTATAGAACCAAATGCCCTTTAAGAGGTTCAGAGATACGGCAGCTTGTGTTTGATTATTATGTATCTTTAGTAATGCATGTGTGGAGCACAGTGTCCCTCTGTATTTCAAAGCCTTCCGTTGACCATATGTGGGCAGGAAGCATGCTGAGGTCATGGTGTCATGTGACCAGTCTCACCTTTATCCCAATCCCCTGGCTCTGTGGGTGCAGAAAGGCAGCCGGCTCAAACCGGTTTTCGAGGGGTCACACACCTGGCATGTTTGTGGACGGCGTGGCAGTTCAGACCACTGGTAGTCAAGAGCAACGGGAGTATAAACTTTCCCAATCGCCCTTATTATTGTTTCTGGAAAACATTCTCAAGGTTGTAAAACACCAGAAAACAATCTCTCTGGGAAACCTGAAGATGAATGAGATCTCTGGAAGTGTCAGTTTCAACCAGAAACACAGAGCATGCTTATGTTGATTCAGGCTGTTGTAAATATTTTGAAAGGGGAAGAGGTAGAAGAAATCGTACCTTTCACAAGGTGCGATTAAGCTTTGTGATGCTCAGATTCCACAGAACCCAGATGAAACCAGGTTATTTGGCCAGTATGTTGTCTTTCATAAGACAGAAATGATAGATGTTGTTATTTATGGGAGGGTCTGTCAAGTCAATGGTATCTGCATTATCAGTTTGAGTCCTCTCTACCCCATCTCACTGACAGCCACAGCTCCATCTGGCCCTCCCTGTCAGGACTGTTTCTGGTGTACCTCACAACCTTAAGGACTACATTGGATTTCACCTCCTCAGCTCCTCAGGCAGCAGAGACACAGGCAGGGCAACGGAAGGACTCTCAGGCTCAAGTAAGTACCCAGATAAGCATTTACGCTGGTATTGAACCACAGGTAGTTGCACTTGCACGCTGTTGTGGTCAAGAATGTATACCCAAGCACACCTGAAACATTAAGGGGAAGCAGTTCACTACAGACATTTTGGTCCCTCATTACTCTTTTCAAGACATTCAGGCACAAACAAGTTAGTGAGGGCTGAGCATGGGCCATCCATCCATCACCCAGTGCCTTTGGAGCAGTTGACGTTAAGCACATTAAGCTCATATGCTTACTTTGCCAGCATTGGGATTTGAACCTGTGATCTTCAGTCACAGATTCCTATCCTGCTGAGTCGTACACCACACTATTGGAGCAAATTCCTCAAACCCATGTTTTCCAGTAACTCCTTTGTTCAGCAGGAGAATGTTAAATGAATATACTTTGTCTACCGTTGTACTTCATGGGCCAAGGCTTCCCATCCCTTCTGTTGAGATGGGAAATTGTCTTCATTACTCTGCTCATCAACACATACAGTTACATAAAACACTAAATATTTGTGGTTAGTATCACTTTGGGAGCCAATGGCTACAATTGCAATTAAACACAAAATATTAAGAACAGAACCGAATGTGCCAAAAGATTTCGACACTTAATAAAAAGAATATCTGCATAACATACTGTATGTACAGATGCATTAAACATTGCTTCTCAACTAACTTTTGTTATGAAACCAATATATCTGCAACATTTTTACTGAATCAAGCAAATGTCCCCAGACTTTGTGTGAGCTCTCTATTTGGAGTTGTGACCATAGCGATAGCAAGAATGAGGATCTGACACTGAGAAGAAATGAAAAGTGGCCTTTGGGAAACGCCTGCCCTGGGGACCAGCTCAAGCCAGTTCTCAATGAGCTGCCCGAAAGGGGAAATTAAAGTTTAACTTTCAGCTGAGTCAGAGCAAGCTCTCGAGAGACTGGTTAGTCAGCCCACACACTGCAGAGTGCGAGACCGTTCGGTCACTGCCGCTGTTCTCTATTGTTCCTTAACACCATCAACCGTTCCTCTACAATTAACACTGTTATTTGAACGTTATTGAGTGTAATTTCTGAATTGCAGTGTATCTCACAATAAGCCTCTGTACCATGACAAAGCAACTAAAAGGGCTGCTTTATTTACTTTATTGCTGTAGTGCTTTTATAAAGTATAAAGCTTATTGTTTCAGACCCAGTAGAACATCATTCCTGAAGTATCAGAGATTAGGATCCTTCTTGGAGGGACTTCGCAGCCTCAGGCTGTTGGGAAGGTCGGGAATTAAAATTCCCTATTAAATGTCCATCGCAGTGAAGTTGTCCATGTCTTTTCACAGTCACATTATTACCAGCATCCCCTACTAGACCTTGAAACAAATACCTTACATTTATATGCATTATACTGTCAGTCCTATCAAAAAGCAAGCTGCTAGTTTGTTCAATCTTATCTAGATATTTGCATTATTACAAGGGACATTTTTATATAATTACAGAAACATTTATGTCTGACTTGTAAAAGATTAAGTTCTATCTGTGATCAAATAAGCTGTCATTCAACAAGGGAGGAGAGAGTTTCTGAAACATGAAAGCGTTCTGTTAGGGAGAAAATGAAGGACACAGCTGAATGATACATCATCTATCAAAGTGATAACTGCAAGTCTTTCATTATCATCCACAAATTTGGGAAACAGTGGTTCTTTGTTATGAAGAATGACACTCACAGTACTACGCACTTGCATTTAAAGAGCAGAATAATTAGCTCCATCCGGATTCAGGATATAACCTTGAGCATACCCTTCAGGAGCCGCAGTGCGGTTTCTGTTCCGCGTTCCTCCAAAGCAGTGCTGACATTGACAGCAGACTGATGACAAGAGGCTGAACACTTTCCAAGCCCAAGGTTAGCCGGGGCAGGCTGTGGGCTCCAGAGCAACAGCGAGAAACATTCTAGGGGGTAAAAAGATCATTAGTCACTCATCTCCCACAAAACCTGGTGCCAGTGAACATTCCCAAGACACCTACAGTGTGCGTCTGCAGAAAACAGTTAGACAGTTGTCCTTTACAGAGGAAGCTTTGCATCTCGCGGGAGATAAACTGTGAACATTCCTGTGATGCTGGTCTGTGTTGTATGTCAGGCCCACTGGAATCCACTCAAATGAAACCGGAGGCTCCCTGTTGTTGTTGTTGTTGGACAAATGCACAAAATGTACTTTCAAGCTGAGCATGAATGGCAGAGTCTCAATATAAAAGAAAACAAGACATCAGAGGATCTGGGCTGGTGTTTGGCCAGATCAGTAGGAAGACGCCCATCAAAGCCGGCACAGAGTGTATATTCTAAACAAGCTTAAATGCTGGCCCAAATTGTCATTTCTCTTAGTCTGTCCATAGTGCCTTTACCCACAGTGCTGGAAACCCAATTTCCTGTTTTCCATTGTGAAAATGATCGTCGTAAATTAAAAAGTGTCAAACTCCTGATGGCCTCATGGTTTCCAGCCCCCGTCTCGTGTTTCTGCTCCCTAGTTATGATGGTGACACCGACCTTTTCCTGTGGGAAACCAGGCTCTCCCAGGTATGTAGGAGGGAGACGCCCATGCGGCACACAGACAGGCTGCGGCGTGTTGGATCCTCCTTCCCATCCTGCCTTCTCCACTCCCCCTGTCCATATCCTGCACGCCACATTACATCTGCACCTCACTGTATGACTCAGTCCCTCTCCATCTCCAGTGTTGGGGCTTAGAATTCTGCCTGCACTCTGTGTGCTTTGGTTAGTCCATGTTCTTCCCATTTCGCACAGATTACCTCCTGCAGGCCAAAGACAGTTGGTGTACTGGCATCTCCAGAGTACACATAGTGCGTGCACCCTGTTACACTGTCAGACAAGGGCACAGCCCTGGTGCAGTCATGTTCCGCAAGGTACGATCAACATGGCTGTACCCACAATGATACAAAAGTGTTCCTCAGAGTCCATTTCTCTAACTTAAATTAGACTAAAAGGTAAAGTACTGTGCAATAATTTGCAGTATTCATCGAATTGTATCTCTGTTTTTGTTGAAGTCTCCCACTAGCATGCCATGTTCAGCTAATCAATACCTCATTTAGTCTCATTTAACTAATTATATAATTGAGCTGGTGGTGAAATTTTTGTAACTACATGGAACGGCTGAGGTGCCCCTGAGGAGAGGTTTAGGAACTGATGCTGTGTTCATCTAGCCATCCAACTAGATATCAGTAACTTCAGGACGAACAGAAGAAAGTTTTGTTTATTTTTTATTGTTAGTTCTACTGCTAAATTATGTTTTTTGTTCTGAGCAAAAGTGCAGAGCCCAGATAAACAGCCGCATACTATTTTCATTGAATGCACAGTTACTGTACAGCATATTTACCTACAGCTAGAGTACAACTGACAGACCCTTGAGAGTACTGCCCCAGCGACAAGCAATTATACCTTCAAAGGTACAAATTGGTACTTTATTTCTGACATTCTATGGACTGACAATCCATCCAGTCCATGCAGCTTGGGACAGGCTCCAGGAAACTACATGGTGCTGGAAAAGCAGTTGTAATACAAAAAAGATGTTTCATAACCTTTAATGGCTACTTAGAGAAACTTTATTACTCTATAGGAAAACAATGTGTACTGTGTAGCCGGGTCAGCTTCTGAATTTACAGATGAATATTCTATTAAATTGACCAAAACTGACCTAAAGTACCGTTCAGTTGCCAAAAAGTAGGGTGTGATCAAGGAACTGACCTGAGCAAATTCATGTTCCAGGGTGGAACATCACAGTTCCTCATGGGCCCCATTTTAGAGATTGAAACAAACAATAGGACATTACTAGGGGCTGCTGGCGCCGTGGGGGGGATTCAGACGGCAGGGTTCAAAGTCAGTGTTGGACTCCCTTACCTGCCCCACCACTGAGCCAGAGAGACCCTTTCCTGCATGACCAGGAACAGGAACATCCCCAGGCAGACGGGAGAGTGGCGGCTGGCACAGAGTGCAGACCAGCTGTCTCCCGCAGGCTGACCATCGCAGGCTTCCGAGTATTCGGTCGAAATCGTGCAGGAGGAAACGTTATCTAAGAGCAATAAAAGATGGGTTATCCTTTCACAATCCCTAAAGGGAAAGAGAACATTCTCATTTGTGTGGTGATATTTCAATGGAATTTCAACTATTGCTTGAATTTCTGGTTTTGCGTAGACTATTCATTCTATTTAACAAAGCAAACACCCCTAAAATAATTTTCTATCAAAAATATTTTTGAAACATTAAAGGCAACTGATTCACTGCAATCCACCCAGAGCCTCACATATATGTTCCATTGTTGTGGGTGTATTTTAATGTTTCTATTTCAAGTTATGAAAAAACAAATAAATATGACAGCATATTCAATTAAGACTTCACAAACAGCTAATTACAACAAATAATAACAAATGTATTAATGTTACCTGCTATGTGTCCAAGTGGAGGGTAATTTTGCCATCATTATGAATTCTGGCAAAATGATTTGCATTTAATCGCATTTAATTTAATTATGAATGCAAGTTTCTGCTATATAAATAATAATAGAAGTCCCACTGACAGAAGTAAAGATTAAATGGAAACAGTACTGCCTCTTTCAGTTATGAAATTTCACGACATACCAAAAATGACTTGGTCTTTAACAGGTCCGAAAATTAAATATAACCTCAAGTAACAATCAATAAACATCAATAAGTGAAGATACAGAAGCCATGTGTGAAAAAGTAATGAGTAATGAGTCTGGGGTTGCTCACCGAATCCTTTTAGCTGCAAAAACAATCAAAATATGACCCATCTAGTAGCATATACTTGACAGTTGGTATGAGGTGTTTGTGGTAATACCTGGTACTTTGTTTTGGTAAACATGGCATTGTGGATTATAACTCAACACCTCCACTTTGGTCACATCCATTCCAGAAATCTCGTGTTTGTTTAGATGCAACATTGAAAACCTAAGCTGGGCTGCGTTCTTTCTGGAGAAAATAAAGAGCAATATGTCAATAACTGAGAAAGATGTGCAGGCTTTCTTCAGGCTATCCATCCATGCATTTTTTTCTTCTTCGGTCCTTTTTTGATTATATCATGAATTTTAACATTTAACGTCTCCAGATTTAGCTCTTCGATTCTGACATGAATTAGTTGGGACGTCTGCTCCTGGCAGGACTCGCAGTAGTCTTACTGTAAATGTTCTCCGGTATGAAAACTGCTCACTGTATAATGATAGATTTCAATTTGTTTAGAAATTATTTTATAATCTTTCTTAGATAGATGAGCAGCAACACTTGCTGTTCCAGATCATCACTGATGACATCTCCTTGTCATGGTTTTGACACAAACCTTAATGCTCCAGCAAAATGTCAAAAATTCTGCTTAAACAGAAGTCGTCGCAGGTCCTGATGATCAAATAATGCATTAAGTCTGATAAGCAGTGTTTGGCTGCTGATTAGCCTCTTAACCTCACAAGGAAGCACACTTACACGTGTTTGCATTTTGGCTGACATTTTGTTGAATGAATATTGAAATGGTGATACGTGATACTCACAGTCTTGTCTGAGGCTAGATTTGCCTAATGGTAAGGACTGCCGGGGACCAGATGATTGCTATTTATGCCCTGACATATAAAGCCTTAGAAATGAAACGGCTTGTACTTCCTTTGCCACTGCAGTGTAAATCAATATCAAGACAGAAAATGCAGTCCAGAGGAAGGACTCCATCTGAAACATCACGCTAATGCTGCTATCCAGTTTATTCCCTGGGGAATTGTTATTATATGTACTTTCCTATGTGGCTACAAGTGACACATTGATGGGCCAGGGACTATATGAGAATTCACACTGCCTTTTCTGTTGCAATCCGTTTGATTGCAGTGATCTGCAGTGGTGGAAATGAAATGTAGGGATTGGAGTACAGCACTGATGTTGAAGAATCCCAAATGGTTTTTATATATACGATGTGTGTGTGTATATGCAGATTGATGTTGCTTAAAATATGAACTTCATACTTGAAAATATGACTGTACCACTATATATTAACCATTTGTAACAGATACAAACCCATTTTTTCAAGCCATTGCACTTATGTCCCATTTGCAAAGAAACACATAAAGTGACTTAAATGATGCAGTGAGTCAATACTTTAAGATTTGACCCAATTCAAGAAAAATCCAGGAAAAAATACACACTGGCCCAGCTCGAACTGTACCGATTTGCTCTTTTGTTCAGGGTCACCGAATGGAACACAATGTCAAACAGTGCTTCAGTGAAAGTGAAACAGTGTTACAATGAAACAATTTCTAAAGTAAAAGTGCGCTGATATCTCTTCATTACAGTATAATGAAAGTCTGGTGATATCTCTTTATTATAGTGAAAGTCTGGTGGTACATGTTCATTAGTTGCACATATAACATAGCTAATTTATGACATAGTTTTCTTATGATGTAACAATGTATCTTTATTATTACAAAATGCGTACATATAATTGGTAGTTAGGAAGAGGGGTTTCCACATTCATAAAATATCAGAACAGAACAATAAAAGGTGATGCTTTACATGAACTGCACCTTTATAATGCATTCATTGTACACACATAAAACATTCAATCCACCTTCATAATGCATTCATTATACACACATAAAACATTCAGTCCACCTTCATAATGCATTCATTATACACACATAAAACATTCACTCCAACTTCATAATGCATTCATTATACACACATAAAACATTCACTCCACCTTCATAATGCATTCATTATACACACATAAAACATTCA
>JAODKE010000125.1:8423827-8444215 GCA_026779605.1 Mormyrus hasselquistii
TTCTTTACCCCCTCCCCACCCGCCCTCCCCCCCCCCCCCCCCCCCACCCCCCCTGCACCCCCCCCCCCCCCCCCCACACACACACACACACCCACACACACACACACACCCTGGCCCCCATCCCATAAAACTCACTTGTTCTGGTGCTTGGAGCCCTGAAGATGGGCATGATACTGAGCTGCTGAGTTCAGGGTCACACTGCAGATCTCGCAACTGTGGCAGCGCTTTAGGCCTGGGGGGGGGGGACCGGGGGGGGGGGGGGAATAAAGACACATGCACTCTTACACGCCAGTGCAGAACCAGGATCCAGTCACAGGTAACAATACAATGAAAATCAATATTACGATACATATGCTGGGATTACAAAAAGAAAGAAGGAAATGCTTTAAAAGTCCCGATTGCTCTTTGCGTTCAGCTTTGTCCTGTTTTCCTCGGCACGGCAACCTGGAGTCTGTGATCCGTTACAAACCGGGCCTTCCAGCTACCGCACGTACAGCGAAGCGGCTTACAGGGAAACCACCATATTCTTCTGTGTTTTAAGCACGGAGCAGGTGCACCGCCAAAGAAGCATGAAATATATTAATAGGTAATTAATAAGAGTGGGAAATATGAAATGTCCAGCGTGAAATATTGATGAAAAGCTGATTTGGAGGAGATCTACAATCTCTGCCCACTGGGCCAGTTTGATATGCAAGGTGAATCATTTATGAGGCAATTCACTGAAACGGCTATTGGGCATGGGCGGGGTCGGGGCGGGGGAGGGGGGGCAGGGGGGCGGGGGAGGGGGGGCAGGGGGGCGGGGATGATAACACCACACTAAGCTCAGGGCCACCTCAGCTCTGTTTTTTTATGCTCCTCCCAGTGTAAATTTTTCAGGGATCCCCCCAGGCCAAGTGTCCAGGAGGATCGACTCCCGGAACCCAAAACCCTCACCAGCGGGTCCTTCACTCTGACCCACAGTCTCTATCCTTTAAAGGGTATAACAGCACACCCTCCTGGGAACTGAACCGACAACCACTGGTCCACAGACCAAAAAAGTTTTTAAACTTTAAACAGGCTCCTATTCACACGGAGTGAGTCATAGCCGTAGCGCTGAAGGGGTACAGACAGGGACTGCGGTCACCTCTGTCTGCAAAGGCACTGCGCTCCTGCCCGGACTTTAACATCATCCGGCAAAGTACAGCGGGAATGCTAATCTGCTTTCCCGGGAAGAGGAGAGGCGTGCGGGCAGGGAAGGACGTGTCGCTCAGCGAAAGGGCAGCCCGTGAATCTGCGATGGCTCCCTGAGCTGAGGGGGAGAGAATCCACACTTCCTGTGACTCATTCCCAGGAGCCAGGTTTCTGTTACACTTAAAAACAACACAACATTTCTATATTATTCCAGAAGAAGAAATAAACAGTTGTAAGTACAGAAGAAGCTTTAACTGAACAATGCTCAGTTGCAAGACAAGTTTCGGAAATGATCTCTGAATTGCACAGTGTTAAAATGGGTCCTAATGCCCCCAACCTCCCATTCCTTACTCACTCTAGAGCTCTCCTAGGTCCTATTGTCCCACCACACCTTTTCACACTCACTCTTGAGCTCCCCTAGGTCCTAATTCCCCTAGCTACCCCATTCACACTCACCCTTGAACTCCCTCAGGTCGTATTGTCCCCCCATCCCTTTTCACAATCACTCTTGAGCTCCACCGGGTCCTAATACCCCTCACTTCCCTTTTCACACTCACCCTAGAGCTCCTCCAGGTCCTATTGACCCCCAATCCCTTTTGACACTCACCCTTGAGCTCTCTCAGGTCGTATTGTCCCCCAATCCCTTTTCACAATCACTCTTGAGCTCCACCGGGTCCTAATGCTCCTCACTTCCCTTTTGACACTCACCGTTGAGCTCCTCCATGTCCTAATTCCTCTCTCGGTCCCATTTCACACTCACACTTGAACTCCCTCAGGTCGTATTGTCCCCCCATCCCTTTTCACAATCACTCTTGAGCTCCACCGGGTCCTAATGCCCCTCACCTCCCTTTTGACACTCACCCTTGAGCTCCTCCATGTCCTAATTCCTCTCTCGGTCCCTTTTCACACTCACCCTTGAGTTCCCCCAGGTCCTAATACCCCTCTTTTCCCTTTTCACACGCACCCTTGAGCTCCCCCAGGTCCTAATACCCCTCTCTTCTCTTTTCACACTCACCCTAGAGCTCCTCCAGGTCCTATTGACCCCCAATCCCTTTTCACACTCACCCTTGAGCTCCCCCGGGTCCTAATCCCACTCACTTCCCTTTTCACACTTTGAGCTCCCCCAGGTCCTAATGCCCCTCCCTTCCCTTTCCACACTCACCCTTGAGCTTCCCCAGGTCCTAATGCCCCTCACTTCCCTTTTCATACTCACCCTTGAGCTCCCACTGGTCCTAATGCCCCTCAGTTCCCTTTCCATTCTCACCCTTGGGCTCCCACAGGTCCTAATGCCCCTCCTTCCCTTTTCATACTCACCCTTGAGCTCCCCCAGGTCCTAATGCCCTTCCCTTCCCTTCCACACTCATCCTTGAGCTCCCCCAGGTCCTAATGCCCCTCACTGCCCTTTCCACACTCACCCTTGAGCTCTCCAAGGTCCAGCGTCTCCCCAAGCTGCTCCAGCAGGTGGGCACGTGCAGCATTTTTCCGGTGCTTCTTGCCAGTGTAATGTTGCTGGGCCATGCCTGGGTTGTTGAACCAGGCCCTGCACAGCTGGCAGTAGCGGTCAGAGTCACGACGCGGTGTGGGGGAGTTCTCTGGGGAGCGGACCTCTGACGGCTCCTCAGAAGGGCTGGCCGCAACCTCTGCACGTCAAGCGAAATGGGAATCAGGCCTGTCAGTTACCCAGACGATCGAAGCGTGGGCAAATATACCATCAGTGTTCTAGATCCAAGGAAACAAATGGTCTATTTCTGCAGAACATACTTATAACTGCTTACGGCGGATGTGATGATTTTCCACCTGAAGTATAACACTGATCTGAAGTTAAAGGGGTCAGGGGGCCTCATCCTCCCAAGGACTGGCTGTGCTACTGAATGACACACAGTCACACAGTGGGAAGTGAGTGAGCAGCAGGCCAGAAGGACGGTGGCGAATCTGAGCGGCCGAATGAGCAGGACTCACACTGACACAGCCAGGGCAGAGTCAACCACGGGCGGCAAGCGAAACCACGCAGCGCACAGTGCCGACGTAAGGGCGAATCTGATGGCTGGGTCCAAGATTTCCATGGGGTGGGGAGCAATGGTGTTACCAGGATACCATGGTGGTGGTGAGGGGGGGGGGGCAGTTCGTCAAGGAAGGTAAAAGATACACCACATGTGCTAGTACAGTACGTCAAAATCATTCTTATTTGGGGTCTTTGGTATTTCTGGAGGGTTCACAGATGGTCATTCGGGGGGGTCTCTAAGCCCTTTAGTGCCCCCCTGTGGCAACCGACAAAGAAAGCAAAGGGGGCTGGCTGATTTGGGATACTTCCTGTTCTGATGGACTTGCCTTTATAGCCAATGTAAAAGGGCACACACAGCATTCCCCCGGCACCACACAGCTCATCACAGGAACATTCTAGGCCTTTCTTTCCATTTAGTGTGGCTCTGATGGAGTTCTGATTTGTGAGCCTATTTGACCTGGGTGTGAGGCAACAAATCCCATAATGTTCCTAGACCTACCCTGGTCTGTGTATAACATCCCTGCAGTCGGCGGGATGCGAGGGAGCACGATCAGCCTGCTGGCTCTGCCTTTGCCCCACATGCATCCCGTTTGACCCCCCCCCCCCCCCTTTTTATCTTTTAACCTCCTTAATAGCAGTGAAATTCCAGCAAGGCCCCCACACCGCACTAATATACTTCCCAAACTGTTTACTTTCCTTTCCTAGGTGCAGCTGGCGAAGGGGCGGGGGCAGTTTTCATCTGCAATGGCCGCCGGATACGTGGAGAAAATCAGTAAGTGCCTTTCCGATGCTCAGTTGTTCTCTGTCTCTTAGCCATGCAGCTCGGTCTGCAATAAAAACCTCTGTCACTGGTGATGTCATCAAACACACACTGCTGGGGAGATGATATGTGTGTGCGCGTGTGTGAGCGTGTGTGTGTGTGAGTCAGCGTGTGAGCATACTGGGCAGCATTGCTATCCCTCTGGCTTTCCCCTTTAACATTTTTAAAAATAACCTTTTAAGCATATATTTAAATATACAGTATTTGCATTATATGTACTTTTATTTCTTGATTTGTATGTGCCTACATCCTACATCCCACATACTACATCCTACGTCCTACATTGCACATTCTACATCCTACGTCCCACATGCTACATCCTACATCGCACATTCTACATACTACATCCCACATCCTACATCCCACATTGAACATCCTACATCCTACATCCCACATCCCACATACTACATCCTACATCGCACATTCTACATCCCACATCCTACATCCTACATCCCACATCCCACATCCCACATCCTACATCCCACATCCTACATCCCACATTCTACATCCTACATCCTTATCCCCTGGGCTGGGAGTGGCTGCAGTACCTTTACACTGCACACAAAGGCTAGTCTCAAGCGAGACACAGAGATGCCCTGATTTCATAACCTTTTCTCCTGGTGCCCCCACTTTCTGTTCTCTGGGGCTGATTAATGGTAATAAAGACCCCCCCCCAGCGGCAGTATGCAGACAGACACACGTCACAAGGCCCTCCCTGCAGTCTGATTGTAGCCAATATAATTACATTCCAGTACCAAGCCACTCAGCTGCCGGCTTAAAATACACATCAGAAAGAAGAATGACATCAAAGCTTCCTGCAACACTGGCACATTTATCACATAACCTTCACTCTCCCAGGAGCCCAACTTTTGCCACCGTATGACTCATTTTAAATTCTCTCCTATTGTAAATCTTGTCCTATTTCTGAGCAGGGGATTAAGGGAAAAAGAGCCACAGACCTGCGCTCTCTCTCTGGCGAGAAAGATTTTATCAGCACTCTGAAAGGCAACACAGAGGAGGTTCAAGTGCATCGTGACCCGAGCCTCACACCATCTCCACAGCTTCTTCCCCATAGTCGTCCAGCTCCTACTGTAAATAAACTCACCTGGTTCCTCAATAATCCGTCACCCAGGTGTGATCCACTCACTCAAGAACAATTCCCCACTTACCCAACATCTTCCCTTCAAAGTATACGTGCAGTATGGTATGTTCACACATACTGGCAATGAAGTGTGTTCTGATTCTGAACAGTGTGACTCCCCTTGCTGTCTGCACTCAGCACATCAGGAGACACTCTGCTAGAGGTTATTACAACTCTGCATCCTACAGCCTGATCTGCAACCTTGTAAGAAGACTAAGCTTCTTCTCTGTGGGAGTTACCCTGGATACAGTTAAGATGATTTACAGGGTTTGGGGGGGCGGGTGCAAATGAACCAGGGTGGGACAGGTCACCCATTCATATGACCTGTTCTGTAATCCCGATCAATGACGGTAATGAGTTTTATTCCCCCACCTCCGGTAAACACGATTCCAAGCCCTATAGCCAGCTGTTGTCCTCCCATGAGTCAAAAGCGCCCCCCCCCCCCCCGTCCCCCAAATTAAAAACCAACCCAAATGGCTGCATGTGTCACATATTTGCCATCCCACCCAGAGTTGTTATTATGCCGAGTATTGTGGAAATATATGAAGAGACTCTAAACAGACTCGCACCTTGCATACAAAGTGATGGTTAATCTGTTTACTCACATATTTTTATTTCTCTCCTGATCTCTCTTTCTTTATCTCATTTCTCTAGATTGTGGAAGCGGGAATACTGCTCCATGACCCACTGCATGGCTTGAGTCTTGGCTTAGCCAGTCTCTCTCACAGCTCTCCTTCATCTGTCCTCACTGCTCACTTTTTAATACTACATTTAACTGTGCATTCTGGGCAACAGCAGGCTTGCTTTTTAAAGTAAAAGTTAAAGTGTTTTCCTACCACAGTACTTCCTGTAGCGCCTGGAGCAGGGAGTCCAACTCAGGACAGAGCCGCTATGTGTCTGCAGCGGGGGGGGGGGGGCAAAGTTATCCTCAAAGGGTCGCTGTATGTGCAGGTTTTTGGGATAAGCTGTTCAAACCCAGGCGTCAGGATTCCTCAGCCAATCATTCCTCTAATTAGTAATTTAATTAGAGAGTTGCTGCAAAAACCAGCACACACAACGGCCTTTTCTGGAGACTGCCTACCCTTGGGGGGTGTTCCATGAAGCAGAATTTCTTGCTTAGCCAGATGACTTGCTGGATTTAAGGTAGTCTGTGCTAAATGTACCTGAACATCAAGTTCATCAAGCTTAAACTTCCTTAAATGCAACAAGTTATCCGGCCAAGCAAGAAATCTTGCTTTGCGGAATTGCCCCCGCTCTACAAGTTTCTGCATCTACTTGCCTGCCTTGATTATTTAAATTGCTACACTGTGAACATATAATTAATACCATAAAGTAATATTTCAGAGTTTCTCCAGAAATACATGCTGTAAGAGTTGTATTTTAAGGCCCATACGGTCATATGAGTACAACAAACCATTAACTACTAACTAGACTAGCTGGGTTGAAGGATTGTGTTGCAATAGAGACCTGCTGAGCCCTGGTGGGTTCTGACCCATGTGGGGAGGGAGACGGGAGCCTGGGGAAGACTGTTTACCTGCCGCAGTTTCTCCGAGGGACGCTTGGGCCCCCAGATGTAGCCTCAGCCTCTTAGCGTGGATCTTGCCCTGGTAGTGAGACTGTGCCACCACAGCAGAAGTAAATGACATGTTACACAGAGTGCAGCACTTGTTCTTGTCCACGTCGCCATCAGCGCCGCCCTGCAGGCACACAGAGAAAAAATAAGGTGTTTCAGAAAGCTTAGCACATATATCCCTCTGCAGATCTGGCTTCGGCGTCGTTCACTATTGCTTTTCACGCCTGAGGGTGACAGCGACACCTTTCCTGCAGGCCGGACATTTTGCCCAGGAACAGTCTGTCATCACAATCTTCAGTCTGCCCTGATCTCTCACTGCAGGCATTTTTAAGTAATATTTTTAATGCCATATGAAACCGTCTGTCAAATAACAGCCATTTCAGCGTCCGGTGCTTTCAACCTGCCAAAAACGTTTGAGTCAGCGCTCATCCGATGAATCTAATCTCCTCGCAGTGGTTCTAGCTGTAAAGCCTATGGCTGTGTTCCCTAAATTTACCATGGCCATTAATGTGGCTCCATCCATCCTGGGTTCACTACTGCAGCGTCGGAGGTAAGAACTGTCCTCTCCTCAGGGTCTTATCACAGGAGCATGGTGTTCTGACATACTACAGGGCACCGGACAGGCTGGCAACAAGTGACAATCTGAAAACAAGCCAAAATTTGGAGAGCAGCCTCCCAAAAGGAATCCTCCATTTTACAGCCAACATGCCTGCAGCTGCTAATGGTCCAAGCCCCAGGTAGATATAGGAGAATTCCCCTGTCACCAGCTATAGACTCTAAACAGTATATTTCTTTTTATGTGGGGTTTAATGAGGGGAAAAAATCTAGTGGAAAAAACTCCCAGTAGATTAAAAATGTAGCATAAGGGAGAAAAGTATTGTTTATTTTTTACCTAAATTTTTCGAAAAAAAAGTGAAAACAACAAATATTAAAGTTCAGTCAGATGACCTGTACAATAAATTTGTTCATTTAGAATCAGATATTCTGCAACGATTACAAAGGGTAAAGCAAAGAGGGTTTAAGCACTTAGATTCAGATGCGTCTTCCTGCTTCTCGCTTGCAGGAAGCCCACCCACTCGCATAAGGCAAGTAATTCAAAAGAAGGGTGAGAATTCAAGATCACAAAAAAGGTTACATGGTTGGTCAACCGCAATTTGTCTTAAATAAGAATTTTTCAAATATCCACCATGGTTAAATGCCTTCAATTAAAATGGATGCCTTTTGTTAATATGCTGACGTTTGTTCCACTGTGCATTTCCTCCAAAAACACGGATTAAAGAAGATACTTTCCTTTCACCCTTTCAGTCTCACTGCTCAGAAGGAGACCTAGAATTAATTACTTCCACCTTATCTTTCAGTTACACAATACACTGTAAAGTCTAAGGCCACCAAACCAGCTCATGGAGCAAATGGTGCGGGAGAGAGTTTGATATTGGGGGGGCACAACTTAATACTTTAAATTGGAAAGTCTGTTGGGGGGGGTGAATGAATCTATGTTAAGTATTGGAGGTACACGCCAGACTCCCACACACTCTGGTTCCTACGCCTCTACCTGGAGTGGAGCAGATTTTCACTCCTAGACGAGGTTACGCCTTGCCAGGCTTTACCAAGGGCTAACTGGGACCTATTCAGGGGGACCGAGCTGCAGGTGGGCCCAAATAATCTTAAGGGGCAGGATTTTTAACAGATATTTATGCTTCTAGCTGCACTGCAAGCACCTTGGGCTACGTCCACCCTGCTACATTGAAGAGTCTGAAGAGTCCTCACAGACATTAGTCTCAGTTTGCACCTTTCGTCCAAACTACCCCGGAGCTTCCAGACCCCAAAATCACAACAACGCTCTCACAATCATTTACGTCTGAATACTCCCTTTTCCAGCCAGTGTGGATGAGTGAAAATGGAGACTTTTGAAACTGCAGACTCTAATTGGTCCTATTGATCATGTGCCCCCCCTTCCCCATTTTATACCAGTAGTCACACCCTCTCATTGTCTGATTGGTCACCTTGGTCACCCTACACCAGGGGTAGGCAGTCTTATCCAAAAAAGGCCATTGTACAGTATGTGATGGTTTTCGCTGCAACTTCCTAATTAGTTTATTAATTAGTGAAGTGATTTGCTGAAGACTCTTCACTCCTGAGTTTGAACAGCTGACTTACAGGTTATCCCAGAAACCTGCATACACGCCGGCCCTTTGCGGATAAGATTGCCGCTCCTGCCCGACACGGAAGTAAACAGTATTCCAACATGGCAGATATGGAGAAGCTGTTTTCAGTGGCTCTTTCCCTGTTGCTGACCTGTATGCAGCTAAACAGCATGATACACAGTATGACTGAAACCAATTTATCAGTCACTGTGGGTTAATAGCCATGTCATGTATGTTTCCGCCCGTTTCAGTGTGGATGTAAACCCTTTTGTAACCGATGTGAAAAAGACTATTTTGTTGGAGAGTTTTTGTTTGAAAATGCAGCAGTAAGGATGTAGACTTGGTTGATTAAACTCAACAGAATGCATTGAACATTCTGTTGGAAAGTGTGTTTTTTTTCGTTTGTTTTTATGTACGTTTGTCACCCCTGCTTATTGTTAATTGATTTCAATGCTTTTTCCATGGGAAGATTACAAGGTTGTATGAGGAAGGGGCGTTTAATGCTGTCCATAGACATCCTCACGACCAACAGAAAGCGCTTTAGTGCAGAACAGAAAGAAGAAAAACATGAACGTGTGACAGAGGTGCTAAAAAAAACATGTACAGGATGTTTGTAAAACAGTCAATGGTGATGAATCATCTGCATCACCAGCAACAAAAAAGGCTCAGAGCATGTCTATGGGTAAAAAAAAACAGGAGAATTCTGATCTTACCATGATCATGAATCAGATCTGATCTACGATCACATATGAAAGTGACTCAAACCTGATTAGAAAAGATCAGGGTTCTGTGTCTACACAGAAAACATCAGAGTTGTGTCTGATTTGAGTCACTTCTGTTTGGTAAAGTAGATGTAGACTTCATTCACCTCCAGCGACACACAGTAAGGAACCAGCTTGGAGCCAGCTGTGTCCCTCACAGGAATTTGGCAACAGCAGCTCCCTGACTGACGGACTATATGACACGAATTACATCACATGATGAGGTGAGGTCAGCCTCCCGCCTGGGCCACGAAGGAGAAATTTTCCCAGTGTTTATGAGAAGAAAAAGTTTATTACCCACTTGTCGGCCACAAAGTTGTTATAAAACACTCAGCTGTCTCTGCATAATCTGCCATAGCTGCCGTTCAATTAATCTTACATTCCCATGTCAGGGAATGTAAGGAAAGCAGCAAAGCGGATCAGAACTGCTGTTTACTTGGCAGGGTGAGATCACATCCTGCATTTGCACAGGTGAGTAACAGCCTGAGTGACAGCTGGTCTTTCATGACCTCGGTGATCATTTGTCCTGGTGACAGAAACCCAGCCGCAGAGGTAGACATGGGTACGTAAACGGATGAATGGGTGAACGAGCGATACGGCGCCCCACACGAGGTCGCGTGTTCTCCGCGTTTCCATCTGAGTCTCATCCCACACTGCAAGCATGTATTCAGACTGAATCTGTGCGTAAGGATGTGTGTGCGATGGACTGGCGTTCCATCCGAGGTATAAAGCTGCCCTTTTGCCCTCTGCTTCCTGCATTCTGATTGGATGACAGGTTCCTGGAAAAGTGAGTGAACATGGACCAGTGATCCATGGGCAGACGAGGTTGGATTGACAGGATGTGAAGGCACAACGTTAAACTCCAGCTGCTCAATTCCCTGGTGGAGCGACAGATGGCATCAACTTCAGCTGCAAAAACCTAGTCTGAAGACTGGCAGATAATGTGGCACTTTACCACGAGACCTCGAGGCTCTTACGCTCCACTGGTACCACTTCACCAACAGGACAGCTGCCTTCAGCTTCTCATTTTTATTTAATTGTGCAGGAAACTCACTCACTGCAGGCCGCAAATGGTGGATTATCTCATGGGCTGTTTTGTTCTCCTGCAAAACAACAGTGTTTTTGCACTGTCGGGGTTCCCAGGGAAATGTGGTGTACAGGACCGGAGGGGGGTGGGGGGCTTGGTACAGACAAGGTGGTCTGTAAGTGGGGAGAAAGGGAAAGGCTGCCAAGGGTCCAGACACTAGGAGGGGCCAATGAGCATAAGAAGATGGATAATGGTAGCTTTGATTTTGGGGGGGGCATTTGGTGGAATTTTTCAAGGGCCCAGCCATGTCTTTGTGGGAGGTGTGCTCACAGGTTATGTACTGTATACCAAGTCCCTCGGTGATTTAAGATAAAACACTCAAAACCACTAGAGTTATATGTTCAAAAGCGAAATGTGTAACAACTGCTATACCTTGAAAAGAAAGATTCTCAGTCCAAGGGCAACACAAAGAAATGTACCTCAGCATCACTGCTGTGATAAGTGACTGCAGTTAAAGCAAAGCCTGCACTATGTGTTTGAACACATACTCCTTTTACATGGGCTCCTTCCTCGAAAATGACCCACTTATCCTGTCACTCAGCGAATTCACACATGGTAATTCTCATAATTCACCACACTGGGCCCTATGGAGATAATAGCTGAAAGGCATGGAGGCCAATATGATCCTGGTAGCTGACAGCTGACTGCAATCTTGGGAGAGGAATGCTCACTACGATCAGATAAACGAGACTTCTTCAGGACAGGAGCCTTTCTCACCAAATGGATGCTCACTGCCGGTGTGGGTCTGTTGTTGCTTCATAATCAAGCCAGTCATGGTTTGTTTTTGAAATTCCAAGACCGATGTCAGGTAACAAGCAAGTTCATTCACTCCAGCTGTGCCTTACTGCACATCACATAAGAGCTGGTTTCCTGAGTGTTCTCAATGTGTCGACACCAAAACGGCTGTCATTTGTTGTTACTCCTTTATACTATTTCATTAAACGTGTCGTAATTTCAAAGATGGGAGTTATAAACTGTAAAAGTTAACCCTGCTGCCCCTAGGATAAGAACACCCAAACCCCTGCTGCCCCTAGGATAAGAACGCCCAAACCCCTGCTGCCCCTAGGATAAGAATGCCCAAACCCCTGCTGCCCCTAGGATAAGAACGCCCAAACCCCTGCTGCCCCTAGGATAAGAACGCCCAACTTACAGACAACCTGAACTTATGAACAGACTTCCATAAGGCCTATTATACTCAAGATGCTCTTGAAAAAATTACTTGGCATCAATGGTTCATCAGCTCGAGATACAGTACAGGACCATATTTAGTTAGTTTTATTATTAATGTATAATAATAATTATTATGTACTATAATATCATTTTTCAGGTTTACCCACAAGAGACTTAAAGACAGACTACCATTCGTAACCTGTGGACTCTCTGTACTGTCTTGACGAAACCGTATGATCGATTTGTTTCCCTCATAATAACCAAATGGACGTGCGACCCTTGACCCCATGGAGTCACATGATGGAGGAGAGGCGCGCTTACATTGTCTGCCCGTAGCTTCTTGGCGGGGCAGCCCCCATCTGCAGGGTGCAGCATGTGGTACAGGCGCACTTTGTTGGCATGCTTCCGGCTCTGAAACCAATAAAGAAATAAAGACATTCAGAAAGTAGTACCAGTAATATGTGTATTTTCTCTATAAGAACCAGTATTCTTGCTTTAAGCTGCTACTGATAGATAGAGGGCAGTTTTGGTGTGGGGGGGCAGGGGGGGGTTAGCTAAGGCAGGAGGATGAGTCCAGAAACATGGGCAGTTCTTTAATACGCAGACCACGTACCATTATAATCAACATCAATATGATCCCACTCTGACCCTTTCTATCTCGTCATAACAACAAGACCAGAACGACACAAACTGACACAGATGGAAGTTCAAGAAAGTCTGATAAGAGAGAGAGAAGCTTACTGAAAAACGCACCAAACACAGGGTGATTAAAGGCTGAGTGGGCATGGAGGAAGCCCATGAAAGTGGCACGTCCTTTGAGCAGAGCCCCTGAAGGAACCCCAAGTCAGCTCGTATGGCACACTGGCTATCAGATGACCCTGCGGCTCTGGTGACTGACCCACTTTGACATACGCTGGGCGAACCCAACTCGTGTGGCGGTACTGGCAGGATGGCAAGGGAACAGAAACCTTCTCAAGTAACCCCAAACAGCAAAGAGCCTCCATTGCAGTTAGTGATGTCGCTGTGTATAACCGATGTTATCAATCCACAACATGGCCTTCTCATTTAACATTACTGCTCTTACTGTTAAGTGGTTACTTTCTTCCAGATTTTTGACATTCTTAATCACGGTGCCTACAATAATCTAACTGCTATCCATAGGGACTTCTAGGTGGAAAAAAACGAAGAAAAGAGAACATTAAGCACTACAAGGTTCCTGCCAGTTCTTGGTCTTTAAAACCAGTACGTCTCTTCCAGTTCACGTGAACCTTACTTCCTTTAAGATCTGTTGTAAGCTTTTTGAAGTTTTTGCAGGATATTTTGCTCCTGTACCAGTTAAAGCCACAGGTCATCCCCTTTTGTCTAACGGGATCCTCTCTCGGTCAACAAGCTGTTTGGGTGACTGTCCCAGTTTGGATCGTGACAATACAGTTAAAAGTGACCACATGTTCTGTTTGTAAAATGCCAGCATATGAATGTTATATTTAATCATGATTTAGTCGTAGATATCGTGTGATTTAACCATCCTTAGTTAAATTGATTGTGTAGATTTTGATTGTCCTATTTTGTTTTTAGATTTTGCATTTTGCTTTTGTTTTGTTCTCTCACACTTTATCAATAACCTTGTTTCAACGAGACACAGTGCAGTATTTGACCTTGCATGGATTGCTGAGTGGGGAGATGACGGCCGGGAGGTATTAAGTCTAGTAACTTCAACTCCAACCAGAGTGGCAATCTCTTCCTGTTTTATTGGTGGAACTGAGGAGCCACTACCATTTCACTTTTGTGATGGGGGGTGTTCACAATCTGATGGGAAATACCAAGTTGATATGGGGATTATTGCAAGTTATAATGAAATTTTTTTTGTATCTTTGTACATTGTATTAATAAATTTGAATAAAACTGTATTTTGGAATGGTATATTTTAGAACTGTTAATACAGGATATTGTGTATTGAGAATGTTAATTGTTCCAGGGGGAGGGGCTACAGCCTTTTTAGACAATGCAGAGGCCTTTACCCAAGGAGAGTGTTGTAATCTGTAGGATGTTGGTGCTGATGCAGGGTCCTCCAAGACAGGGCTCCAGACTAAAGTTTTGCATTGGTTTCAATGGTAACTTTTTCATTTAGGCCCACCCAAATATTTCACAACACAGGATGTGTTTCTTTTGAGATGTGTGTTTTTTAGGAATGTTGACGTTCTAACAATAAAAATACTTTGTCTCATTCACCAATCGTTCTTACAAACAAATTTGTTCTTAAACCCCATGTACACACTTTTTTACAAAGATTCTGACATTCATCAATGTTTTCTTATCTAAATTTGTTCTTAGCTAAGAACAGAATCTACGCACACTCAAGACCATTCGTACGCACATTTGAGTAATGATAGTTTGTTCAAAATAATCGGTTATAGCAGTTTTGTTCATTCTACAGTTGATAAAATGATAGTATTTTAATAACTTATAAAAGTAAAATATAACAAATAACTTTAAAGTGTAAAAATTATTTTCATGGTAGTAATAGCGATCTTACAAATTATAAATAGGACAAACTGGCACACACTTTCAGTTACGAAGACGTGGGATTCACCATTCTTATGAACAAAGGTGCGAACAATTCTACTACTTAAGAACACGTCACAAATCCAATGTAGATTGTTCTTAACAAATTTTGTAGGAACAAATTTAAGAGAATTCTTAAGAAAATATTGGTGAATATAGCCCACTGTTACCAGCCATGCTCTGGCTGCTGACTCTGAGTTTGATGCCATCTCCAGTGCTTGGTCAGGGTTACTGTTTGGCATTTTACCAGGGACAGGGAAGATGGATGGTTGAACGGTTTCCTCCGCTGATGGCGTAAGGCCCAGGCCGGGGTCGGCGATATGTGTATTGGGCAGCGTAGCATTTTTCTTAACAAAAAAACTATCAATAACTATGAATATTTGTCTTCATCTTGAGCTACCAATTGCCTAACATGTGTTTTTGTTTGTTGCTCCAGGATGAATAGCCTAAAGGTCACAATTTCAGACCTTCATGTTCTTCTTTTCCACCGCACCAGGTACCATACTTTTAGTACAGTACCATCGGTACTTTCCCTATTCCATTGATTTCTGGTCAAGTACCAGTACCAGTACCAAAAGTTCCACTACCTAAAGCACCAAACATATTGCGGTACTTTTTTGGTACTTCAGTACTCTGGGGTGCCACTTGCAATGCTTTCTTTGTGAATTGGTTATGCAAACAGCCTACCTACAAAAAGACCACCATCTTTAAAAAAAGCTGCAGACTCAAAACACAATAAACAAAGTAAAAAAAAAAAATGGATCTATGAACAAATGAAAGATGCAGGCTTAAACTATGATCCGGATAATAGAACGCATTCAACAAGATCAGGATAGCATGACAAGAAAAAAAATATTTTTTTGATATACTTGGACAACTCGGTATTATTTTATTGTATAAATATAGGGATACTCATAAAATGAAAAAGGAATTCAACATAAATTTCTCATAAACCTGTCTGGAGTGATTTTAAACACCAAGGATGAAATTGATTATGACTGAATTCATGCAGTGCTCATGCAAAAGCAGCGGAGGTTAACTGTAAACTGATTTTTAAACACATACTAGATAAACTTGAAAAGGAATATTCATTAAAATTGCAAAACTTGCTATTTTTTTTTCTAGGAAACACGAAAAATGTTTTACCGAATTAAGCTTTATCTCCCTGCGCTATGATGTTGAATTTAAAGTAAGAAAAATCTTGATCTTAATCTAGCTGACTAGTAATATAAGAATTGCACGTGCATAACATGTGATGTAGGTTTTACTATCGCAAATCGTTCAGCCCTGCAATATATTAAAGCCATTTTTCGAACAAAATGCACCGTCTTGTGTTGTGATGTCATTCAGTACTGGAACCAGTTTTTACAGCTGTGGAAAACCAACACCACGAAGTACCGAATCTTTGGGACTGCAGATAGACCTGTGAAATGTGCAACACCAGTGCGACCAAGGAAAATTTTTTGTCTCACTTTTTGATCGCACTCTGGAGACCTGAAAGACATTGTTATGTCAGCCTGTGCGTTGTCGATTCCTGTCGCTGTTGCCTCCATTTAACCCCATGTTTTTCCCCGACTTTTGGCATCCTGCGCCTTTTTTTAGCACTCCGTGCGCCTTAATGCGTGACAGATTGACCGGACGCCCCAAACCAAGACCAGGCACTTCACCTGCTTCCCGGCTGAGGAACGATTTCTCCGGGATCCCCAGAATGATCCCGGAGAACTACACGTTCTGTAACCCCAACCTTTACTGGCTGGAAGCAGATCGGCAATCGAAGCAGGTTACCGGGATGCCTGGCCGCTAGCACCAGCGAGAATTAGAAGAAGACGGGAGGACGCGCATGAGGTCCATCTGGGGGCCGTCTATGTTTCTGCCGCTGACCCTGCTGCGTGTCCGGAGAATCCCCGCCCAATTGTCAACCCAGCGGTGTTTGCGGATGATGTCACCGCTGCTTTGCCTAGGCAGAAGCCCGAAGTCCGTCCGTCTGCCATTTCACTGTTTAAGCCAGCCGCCTGCCCCTTCCTCGGGACGCGCCTGGCCCTTAAAGGGGCCAGGTCCATTTATGACGCTATCCTGCAGGTTCCGCAGATTCTGGAGCTGGTAGCGCCCCCCGTGGTTCCAGAGCCCCGGCCCTGCCTGGAAACAGCGAGGAGGTTTTTTACCCTCCAGGGGCTATACTGGCGAGTGGCAGGGGAGCCCACCATAAGGGACTCCCCAGAGACAGTTCTGCTCCTGGAGCAGCTGCGGAGAAAGTTTGCTGCGCCGTCACCCCTGAGTCCCCGCCTCAGCTGCTTACCAGGGCCGAGAAGACCTTGAGGCAGCTGTTCCGTTTGTGGTCGGAACTGGCCCCTCCAGAGGAGGATGTGGCCCCTGCCACGCCCGCGGATGCTACCATGCCCCCTGCTGGTCGCCTCCGGGTCCTCCCCTGGTTCCTCGGTGCTGGTCCTCGGACTCGCCTCCGGCTCCATGTTGGCCGCCTCTGGGCCCCCCTGCTCCAGCTACGGCTTCCCCTCTGCCTGCTCCGGCTTCCCCCTCCTGCCTGCCTTCGCCGGTGTTCCCTCCTGCTCTCTCCTTGTCCCCTCCGGCTCTCCCTCGTCCCGTCCCCTCGGTGGTTCCCTCCGGCTCTGGCCTCCCTCCCGCCTGCGACCCCTCTGGCCACTGCACATCGCCCGCCTGGGTTCTCTCGGGCTCCCTGTTGTCCCCCGCCCTTTGCTTCCGTGCCCACTGCCTTCGTGCCCCCTGTGTTCACCCCTGATCCCTCTGCGCCTCTCAGTCCCTTTGTGCCCCCTGTGTTTGCTCCTCGTCCTTCTGTTTCTCCTTTGTTCACTCCTGGCCCTTTTGTTCCTCCTGTTGGTGTTCCCCCTGTGTCGCTTGTATTGTTGCCCATGTGCTTGTTTGCTTTTCCCGTGGTTTTTCGGTTGTTGTCCGAGTTCCTGTCTCTGTGTCTCTTCTGCGTGTCTGTCTTGTTCCCTGCGCTCCGTTGATTTGTTTTGCTTTTGTTTTTCCAGGTCCCGTGTCCCCAGTCCTCGTCGCTTTGCTCCTCCTTGGCGCCCTTTGGGGGGGAGGGGTTCTGTTATGTCAGCCTGTGCGTTGTCGATTCCTGTCGCTGTTGCCTCCATTAAACCCCGTGTTTTTCCCCGACTTTTGGCATCCTGCGCCTTTTTTTAGCGCTCTGTGCGCCTTAATGCGTGACAGATATAACCTGCCTTGAGTCATCATTCCTGTTTTTTGTCTTTATTAGTCCTGTGGACTTTTGCACCACTTGAAAGACTGAATAAAGTCATTCACATTCTCAGACCAATTTGCCCCCCCCTCTGGTTTTTGGGTCCTCTGACCACTCAGCCATAAATAACAAACAGTCTCATGTTGTGGGATGTGTCAAGTGGGGCTCATTGGTTTAATTCTCTCTTGTGCAAAGAGATCCCACCGTCTAATCATTTTATTTGTTGTTCAGACATAAGGATCTACTACAACATACAGTCATGGATCACGTCAGGGAGAATAGGCCCTTACAAATGTCATCTGGACTTTATGCGAAAGATGACCACTGAAATGATTCAGCGCCTCTTGCTGTACCCATTAGCAGTCTCAGGGTGTCGTTTATGTGGGCGTGATTTGCCTGGGGGGTCCAGAAAAGTCTCACCTGCAATACAAATGACCAGTAGCTGTTTGGGACACCACACATTGGCCTTGCTTATTGAACAATGGAGGAAATGCAGCTGTGCTATGGACGTCCAGGAGGAAAGGGCAGACTTGTTTATTTCTCTGAGATCCTGATAGGTTTTTAACAAGCACTGGTCCATTTTAAAAGCCTTTCATTATTTATTGATTCAACATATCATGATAGGGATGTCATTGGACACAGGCGCCATTTATAGTCTTGATAAAAGCCAGAAGTGTTCTCTGTTCATGACAATTTGCGCAACGCACCAAGTCTTTTAATATTTTTCTTTATATGTCTGGATACGGGGGTGCCATGGTGGTGCAGTGGTTAGCACTGTTGCCTCACACCTCTGGGGTCCAGGTTTGAGTCTCTGCCTGGGTTACATGTGTGTGGAGTTTGCATGTTCTCCCCGTGTCGATGTGGGGTTTCCTCCGGGTACTCCGGTTTCCCCCCACAGTCCAAAGACATGCTGAGGCTAATTGGAGCTGATAAATTGCCCATAGGAGTGCTTGTGTGTGTGAATGGTGTGTGAGTGTGCCCTGCGATGGGCTGGCCTGGCCTGGCCCGGCCCGGCCCGGCCCCCTGTCCAGGGTTGTTCCCTGCCTCGTGCCTAATGCTTCCGGGATAGGCTCCGGACCCCCCGTGACCCATTTGGATTAAGCGGGTTGAAAAATGTCTGGATGCAAATACCTTTTTCACATAAAAATACCACGTTTTAAAGGGGTTTGAGCTAGCATTGTGAAAAATGCATTTATTTCAAGCCTGAGACATTCCAGCACCATCTCTAAATGCCATAAATACAACAGATGAATAATAATAATACTATAAAATTCCCTTTAAAATTTGGCCTGGTTTTCTCTGTCATTACCTTATCAATGTGCGATTTATGGCGATATGGTAGCTCAGTGATTACCCTTATGGTCTCACAGATCCAGGCTAGTGATCTGTATTGATTCTCCATCTTCTCCCTGTTTTCATATATGTTTCCTCCAAATTCCCCAGTCTCTTCCCATGAACTGGTGTCTCTAAAATGCCCTTAGTGTGTGTCTAGGTGTGAGTATGTAACTTGCATCCCATCCAAGGTGTTCTCCTGCCTTGTCTCCAGGCTTCAGTCTCAGTTTGATTCTATACTGAATAAAAAATGTATAAACGATGGATGGTGGAGCTTCTGAATTTTAGTAACACAAATACAGAGATTCTCTGTCCACCTGTGCACCAAATCAACAAGCTGAACTAACACATTCTCTAATTGAACTACTCCGTCTTACTCTATTATTTATTCTTTGTTTACACACTTGAAAAACCTGCAGAGAAACTGCACTCCCACAGACATCCCTCACATCTGACTTGAATACACTTAAATTTCAAACTGATGCCCAGTGCTTTGTGATTCACTCTAGCAGAATTACACTAAATGTGTTTCTGCGAACACTCTTTACAAATTTAGCAGCCTGAGGATGGAGTGACGAGGCTAAAGTTTGGATGCAAAAGCACAAGCTTCCACTCACAACACATTTAACACATCACACATAAATACATGAGCTGACACCTTATCGTGGTGGAGGGGTTTGTGTGTTCCTGTGATCCCAGGAGCTATGTTGCCCGGGGCTTTATGCCCCTGGTAGGGTCACCCAAGGCAAACAGGTCCGGGTGAGGAACCAGACGAATTGCGGCTCAAAATGATCACCTATGATGAGAAACACATTGGAAACACGTTCTCCCTTGCCCGGATGCGGGTCACCGGGGCCCCCCCCCGGAGCCAGGCCTGGGGGTGGGGCTCGATGACGAGCGCCTGGTGGCCAGGCCTATACCCATGGGGCCTGGCCGGGCATAGCCCGAACAAGGCACGTGGGTCCCCCTTCCAATAGGCTCACCACCCATAGGACGGGCCATAGGGGTCGAGTGCGATGCAAGCTGGGCAGTGGCTAAGGGTGGGGACCCTGGCGGTCCGATCCTCGGCTACAGAAGCTAGCTATAGGGACATGGAATGTCACCTCTCTGAAGGGGAAGGAGCCCAAGCTGGTGCGTGAGGTTGCAAAGTTCCGGCTAGATATAGTCCGGCTTACCTCGACACATGGCCTGGGCTCTGGAACCAGTCTCCTCGAAGTGGGTTGGACCCTCTTCCACTGTGGAGTTGCCTGCGGGGATAGGCGCCGAGCAGAGGTGGGCATACTTATTGCCCCCTGGCTGGGCGCCTGTACATTGGGGTTTACAGCGGTGGACGAGAGGGTAGCCTCCCTTCGCCTTCGGGTGGGGGGACGGGTTCTGACTGTTGTTTGCGCTTATGCGCCAGG
>JAODKE010000125.1:8470979-8482225 GCA_026779605.1 Mormyrus hasselquistii
GTGATGTCATCCCATGGAATTATGTTTTAGCTGTGTGCATTAGGTTGAGATGACAGTCAATTATCTAGTAGTTAGGATGATGGCATCAAACAATTAGAAAGGGAAGTATGCAGCCTGAAGTAATAATGTTGCATATATTTCTTTTCTTCTTTTGTTTTTTTTGGATGAGGCTGTGTGAGCAGTAAAGGTAGACATCAGGCTGAAGAAGACAGCTTTTCGTGCTTTGTAAACTTAGGGGATTCCAGAAGTAGCTGACAGGTACTGGCAGGTGAAGTGGAAAGTAGCTTTGGTAGTTGCATGTGCAAGAGAAAAGGGGGAAGAAGAAGGTTGGTGAGAGGCAGGAATCTAGTTCTGCACAGCACTGAAAAAAAGTAGTGTTTTCTGTTTACTTGGTTGAGTTATAACTCAATCTTAACTATGAATGTTATTCTGGGAACAAGAGTGTGGATTGTGCATTCTGTGTATAGTGTTTTATTGATTGATCGTGTTTCACGGACGGGTCAGTTTGGTTGGTTGCGCAGTCACAGACTAAGAGGACCTCAATAGTGCTTTGTGTTACCAGTGTTACACAAAGTTCCTCGGGTTTCGTTGGAGTTCATAGACAGGCTAGAGAACAACTAGCGGATGAATCTGCATGTACCAACCTGACACCAAGACGAGGTCATGGAGGTCAGTGGAGGTCATGAGAGTTTTTCTTTGTTTTTTTTCTTATTCATTATGGTTTGGGTCTCAACGCACACAAGCTTTAATCAAGTCTGCAACATGAGAGTGTTTTTTAATTTTATAATATCCTGGAATATTGCAGTGGAATACTGTTGAGTGTTGTTATTGAATATCTTTTATGTATTTTGCTTGAGAAGTGTTATGTGTAGTACACAGTCATTTGTTTTTTCAGTCTTTACATCAAAATCTATGCTGAGGAGACATGAATCGGGTTGTTCAGTTACATGTTAAAATTGTGTTACCTTTCAATGTAAGTTAAATGTAGTGGGTCCTTCTGTGACGTGTTGGGGATATCAGTGGTTAATATAATTTCCGTTACTATCCGGTAGTTAACTTTATTTTCGCAACTAATAAGAAGTCGGGAAGTAGTCGGACATGGAGACAAATGTGGGTCAGTTTCTTTTTGTCTGACTTTTGCATGATCTGGCCTGAGGTATGAGGTGTGAAGTTGAGGGGTACGCAAAGTGACAGAGTAGCAGGTCTTTGCTTAAAAAATCCCATGTTATGCTAATGGGCCAAAGAAACATCAGAATCTGAAGAAGGAATGTGTGTGTATCCAAATGCTCTATACACAAACACCTGTCAGATGAGTCGAGGTTGGTTTGGGGTCAGCATCTCGAAAATTGTAGGAGGAGAAGCATGCCAAACAGCAGGCTGAATAAGAATAATAAGAAGATAATTAAAAGTGAAAGATAACAATAGTTTCTGCTCACACTAATTAGGAATATGGCACAGTGTTGTTCTCATATCTGCAATCTCTTGTTACCCAACACCAGCCCTCGATTCTTGTTCTTGTGATATTCATCAGTAATTAGCACCTACGAGACGTTACATTTGTGTGAAGGTGTTTTACCTGACCTCTGTTTCTTTTGTCTTTTCCATGGCAGCATCATTAAGGTGATGACCAGTGTCTGCTTCGTGTTTTATAGCAGCTGTTCTCAAAGTCCAGATGGGGACCAAACCACAAGTTAATCCGGACCCAGCCGATAATGTACCTTATGAACCAAATTGGTATACGTACAAAGGCTTAATATGGTTTGAAGTACAAACGTGCAATGCAGAAGCACCAAATGTTGCACATGCATAACACATCATAACCGTCCTTAATTCATCATGCAATGCGGTTTTGTTATTGAAAATTGTTCCGGACCTCTGACTAAGAACAAAAATTGGATGTGGACCTTTGATCAAAAAGTTTGCAAATCCCTGTTCTAAATTATAAATTCAACCTGATCCCTCCTAACAACCATCTGATTTTAATCTGTTTATATTCAGCAATGCCTTGAGCTGCCTTTGTATTTTATGTCTTTTAGCAAGATTCTGTGAGTGTTCAGGAAGTATATCGCTGCATGCTTCATATGCATTTGGGTTCCATTGAATGTGTTAAGAGCGTTCCTGCTAAAGATAGCCAAAAAGACTGCTGTATTTTTTGACTCAGGTTGAGAAAGACCAACACTTGAATCTTGACAAACACTGCTTTATAATGTTAAATGTTTTAACGATATATTTTTCAGCAAATGTGTGCTGGTGTGAACTGTGCAGACGTGCACAGCTGAGTAATATTAGTATGGAAGCAGGACCCAGCAGGAGAACCACACACCAACCCTGCCATATTGTAGTTCAGGATAAATGGATCCTGTGGACAATGTTTTATGGCAATGATGAACCTGGCTGCTAACATAACCACCCAGACAGACAGTGACATGCTACACCTCCTTCTGTTGCATCCTCCAGAACCTGCTAAACACAAGTTAAAATGTACACCCTACTTTTCTGCAAATTCGTGCCTTAGATTTTGCCATAAAGTGCAAGGCTGTGGTTGACAGTGTTTCCCCACTAAGGACAGATTCACTCCTTCTGCTCAATGTTACATGTCACATTTCCATATAGGATAAGGATAGTATCTGGCAGGTGAACAAGCAAATGTGACAAATTAGTAATAAACTACATTCCTGATAACATGCAATATACTTGACACTTAGTTCTGTTTTGACAGTGAAGAAAACCAGTCCTTGAATGTCACAATCCCGTGGATTTTTGGTGAGATACTGTTATGCATGATCACGGACAGTCATGCCACCAGCTGAAGCTCAAATGACTCCAGACTGATTTGTTTAGCTCAGATGTTTCTACAGCGTTTTATGGCACTCAGACAGATTAGATATCCGGGCCAAGTCCCAGATGGCTTAAGATCACAGTCATTATCTTGGGGACGTTATCTTATGTCAGTTTACTCAGAAGTTAAACATAACCATAAAATATGAAATCTCATGTCCCAAGCACCTAGCCTGAGTTATGTTTAACAAGAATAAAAAATGCTTTTTAATTGCTGTGCAAAAAACTAAAAAGTAAAATAAAACTAAAAGAACATAAAACAAGAGCAGGTGTGAACTGTACAGCCAAACTTGCTACTTTAGACCTTACGACCACATAATGGTGTGGTTATTTCATTTCCTCTCCTTTCTGGGTTAGCAGAGAAGATAAGAAATCCCAGATTCAAGCCTGCTTACTCACACAGCCAACCAATGACCGGAGAGTCAGTACCTTTTATGGCCACCAGATGGAGACAAATAACCAGTTTCACTATGCAACGTCAACGAGGCAACGATCGAATCGATTAAGAACGTAAAGGAGAAAATATGTCTCTTGCATTCAGTCCCTGTTAGATTAATTATATATTATTGAGGAATAAAGTTTGTTACGCTCACAGCATAGTATATAAATTAGTCAGGAATATGTCACTTCTGTAAGTTTTAGTTTCCCACCAAGCAGTCTGAGGAATTGCTGAAACAAGTCAGAATTCGAGTGAAGGAGGTCCAGCTGTGAATCCTACAGGAAAACGGCTCCATGTAGAAACTGAATTTGTTCTATGTAGTTAATATGGAGCATTGACGCTGGCTTTTAAAGTTTATGTCTTACTTATGTGGGCAATATTTCCAGGGCTTCCGGGAAGACAAACACTGATGTGTTGCACGTTGTTAAGTTTTCTCAGGTTTATGGATGTGTTTCTGGCTTATTTCACCAGTATAAACAAACCCAATGGAATTTACCAACAAGTGCAGCTGACAGGTGTGTTTTTTAAATATTTTGGTTCTTCATTTTTCAGATGCCTATTTTTTATAAGGCGCAATGTGAAGAATCAGCATTATAAATGTCCAGAGGTGCAGCACATATAAGCTATAGCCATTCAGCCAGTCATCCACGCAAGCAGACACGTTATTAACCACCCAATCAGCTGTAGCCATTCAGTCAGTCATCCACGCAAGCAGACACGTTATTAACCACCCAATCAGCTGTAGCCATTCAGCCAGTCATCCACGCAAGCAGACACGTTATTAACCACCCAATCAGCTGTAGCCATTCAGTCAGTCATCCACGCAAGCAGACATGTTATTAACCACCCAATCAGTTATCTTATTAGTGCCACACTGTGACTCCTCCCCTTTACACATCTTAACTGCTCAGTAACTCAATTCCTAACTAAATTAAATAAGTTTGTTGACATAGTTTTGCCAAATGTAACCCAAAATGTGTATTTTTTTCTCCAAAATCAATGTGCTGTGAAATTCCTTGAATCCAGAATCTGTATCAAATATTCGAGGGTGGGGTGTGATTTTCAGGGTATGTAAATAAGTCTCATCCATGCAAATGGAAAGTTCTCCATCTGAAGCAAGAGGAAATGTGGCCTTCCAACCAGTAATAAAATTAAATCTGAAAATGTCTGATAAATAACATGGAGTTCCATGAAACGGGGTGGATCTGAGCAGACTGAGGTCCATATTGAATCCAGATCTGCCACCACTAGGGCCAAACCGCTCAGGGGCGTGCTCAGTTTGGATGGAGGGAAACAAAGACGTCCGGAGTAGAAGAAGTCCAGCGTAGATCTGTCACCCAATAAATTAGTGCTGCCGCCTGCCGAAATCGCTCCGGCCAATCAGCAGTGAGATGCAGCGCTGCCAGAATCTGAGCAGCAGGGTGAGACTTCAGGGATGATTTTGAGCCTTTGCACAACCATCTAACTGAGCTCATGAAGTGTGCCATAGCTCACTCTGTCGTAGGAGGACATATGTGGTCCATTACACAGACCTCCTTTAAGATATGCAGCCACTTCCCTGAAATATGAACATTTTAATGCTGCTTTCCATCCTCCGGGGGGATATTTAACCGGGCAGCAGAAGTCAGGTTAGGCCCAACAGGAAGTCCTGATTTTATGGCCTCTAAAAATGTTTCCATGAAAGCAAGTCAACTACAGATGACCTCCTCCCTCCTCCGAATGAGGATGCGTGCTGCTGTCTGTCTAAGGTCATGCTGCAGGCGGTTGTGGGTTCAAGACCCTTGCAGGGCACTTTCGTAACCTTTCACTCTCCCACATACAATGATGAATTGTTTTTTGTGTGACCCATGAACCTCTTGGCGTGTTTTTTGTGTGACCCATGAACCTCTTGGTGTGTTTTTTGTGTGACCCATGAACCTCTTGGTGTGTTTTTTGTGTGACCCATGAACCTCTTGGTGTGTTTTTTGTGTGACCCATGAACCTCTTGGTGTGTCTGCATCCTATTCACTGACAAAATCAGACCTTGTGACCAGTTGTGAGAAAGAACAATGCCCTTCTCTGTAATAAAAACATATACTGCAAGATATAAGGCTTTTATTTGTTGTTTTATAAGGCACGATAAAAATATGTAACTGATATAAACATGGTCTTTTTATTTACTGTAAGAATATGCTCATACTTCTCAGCTTGTCTTATTGTTCCTGCATATTGTTTTGCCTTTGTAAGTATACAGTTTTAAAAAAGAATTACTCTGTCAAAAGGCATCTGTGTTCTGTTAATGACTCTGCAAAGTACTCTGAATCATGAGAACCGTCTTGAACATCCTGGATGGTATACCGGTTCCACGAGTGCACTGCAGCCCCAGTTCCGCAAACGGCTCACCAACCTCGCAGCTCCGGTTCCTGATGCACCGAAAATCCCACAGAAGCAGTGGCTATACCGACTGTGACTGTCTTGCCAAAAAATGTTACGCAAACGGTGACAGGCCCCGATGCTATTTGGATTTCTGAGGTCTGGGAAGCTTCTGCGAGGGTGTGCAGTGGCTCTCCCTGGCAGGACCGTGCAGGCCTGTGAAACGGCACTGCCCAAAGCTAAGAGTTAGCCACTGTCTCCATGGATTCACTTGGCCTGGATAAGTTCTTCTGGGATTTACAGCACTTGTCTGAGAAAAAATCCTGAAGAGTAAATAACTGCATATGTTTTGGCTTATAAATGCTGATTGGTATTTCGAAGCCGCAGTGAACTGTATATCTATTTAGAAGAAAAAGTGAAGGCACAACTTAAACTATAAATAAATTGCGATGCTCTGTTGGGTTTGTTCAGTCCCAGCACCAACACTGGTCAACTCATGACTGAATGAATTCGCAGGCTGGTCTCCCTTCATGGGCAGGACAAGTTCAGCAGCGTGGGAGCGGTGGGGTGCGGCTTGCCAGGGACTTGGGCACCAATCAGCACTGTTCCTGAAGTTGGCCACTGGCCAATCACAAGCCAATACACATGACATGCTCATTTCTAGTCAAGCCTTGATGGTCTGACGGCCTCTTCAGCGATGCTCCTGGAAGGCGTCCCATAGACAGAGGCCAAATTTTCTCTGACTAATACCTTGGCTGCAGTTTGGGATGGAGAGTCTGGCATTAAGAAATCATAAAAATCCAGTGAGTGTCGCCGGATCAGTTCCCTTGGCTGGCAGAGTGAATATCACTGCTGGGCCCATGAACAGGCCTCTTGGAACTTCCAGGCACTGACTGGATCAATCTACTCTGTCCCTAGATTTGTGCTTCATTGCTGGACAGGGATTTGACTGTTACTTCCAGACCACTTAATTACAAGGCTTAGAAATCAGCCAGGTAGTCAGAACACAGATGTATAAGATTTCACACCAAACAGGTAAATAAGTGAAATTGGGAACAATGTACACAAGTGTGTCAGTGAGAGTGACCAGCTTCCCCTGAGCAAATAAATACTAATAAAGAGTAATTATGATAATAACAATATAATTAACAAAACCCATCTGTGTTTGTAAATGCTTTGGGGAAATTGTTCTGTAATTTTGTGATTTCATAGTCTCCATTGGTGTGTCCTCTACAGTTTAAATCACAAATGAGTTTTAAGCTAAACAGAATTTCCATGTTCACTTCACCTGAACGCCACTAGGGGGCATTTTCTGCGGTTTGTCTGAAACCTGCTCTGCCGTCTGCATGACTTTAAGGAGAGATAATCGTAACTCAAACATGTCCAAAAATCAGATATTATTGGAAAAAATAATGCACATGGTGAAGATCTAATGCACAAACGCTGCAAATAGACCACCTGCAAGCCATGTAAAAGCAATATTGTGATGGTCATAGGATTAAAGTTGTTAGCTCGTATTAACTTTGTGTTACACCCTAAAAAAACTGTTTAACTGAGCTTGTTTTAAATCAGGGTTAAACCACAGCTCACCTAACGACAGAGTAATTGCCTCTTAACTATACTACATATACGACAGACAGATACTCCATAGTGTATAGGCTAAGGAGGCCACCGTTCAGTGCTGGGGTTTTAGTGCCACATTTAAATCCCTGTTTCATGCACTCCCAAAAATGGCATTTTACTGGTTTTGGGAAACATCCTGTTGTTTAATGCTGTGTAAACTTGTTTAAGTGTAAAACTGTAAAATGAATAGACCAAAACTCTCAGAGATCTCAGCATTTTTCATTGCTAATCTAGGTGTGTTGAGCTCAGCCTGTCCTGACAGAAAAGCAGGGGCAGGGTTCTGCCTTCCTTCAGTCTGCTGGAAACAAAAACACTGCTCCGCGTCTTTTCCTACGGTAACGCAAATGCGCAAGTGTTCCATAATCGTGCACGCCGATGCATGCCTGGAAGGCTGGCCCACCTTCAGAGCACATGGACTGCAGGCTTTGAAGAAGCTGGGCCTTCAGCCTTGACTGTGGGTCCAGACTCCGTGCCTATGACGGGAAGGTCGCTAGTTCAAGTCTCGTAGCTGCATGAGTGATTTCACCATTGGGCCATTGATTAAGGCCCTTAAACCCATTTGCTCCAGGAACTGGTTCTCAGATTCTCCCTTGTGCATCGCTTTGGACAAAAGCATCGGCAAGTACATCTAAAGTCCCAACTGGAGAAGCTCTGCAATGAAAGTAAATGTGGAAACATCCTGGAACCTTCTCTTAACATTCAGCTATAGTTTGGCTGACTAATTTAACTCACTTCTTGTGAAAGCGTCTAGTGATTAAAAATGCTGACACATTTGTTGTGCCACTGGAATAAAAGAATCTTTCAAAGGAATTTCTCTTGAACTTTTGAAAGAAACTTATCGACTTTAAAACATAAGTATGAATGGGCAGAGTTTTCAGTTTGTATGAGAGCAAATCCTTTATAATTAATAATGAAAAGCAAAAGAGATTGCAAATACAGAATAAAAATGTAAATGAACAGGTCTGCCAAAGGCCTTGGTGGCTCCTGCTACAGGAAGCGTGGATCAGGCTCAGTTCAGCTGGAAAGCCCAGGCAGAAATGATAGAAAGATGGCAGCAATCACAAACAGGAAATGCCTGGCATCTCAGATGTGTGAGGAACTGGCTAAGCAATGGGTATGAGATTAATTACTGCTGGCGAACATCCCCGGATCTGGGACCGTCCAGCAAAAGCTGTCTCTATGTTTTCACCTCCCTGACCAAATTCTCCCAATTAGTAATATAATGTGGGTCATAGCTCTTACATGCTCAAAAGTGACTTAAGTAAAGCTTTTCACGAGGATGGGACACTGTTAAGCATCAGATGCACCCTTTTTATACATTTAGTGCAGAATCTGCTTATTTGGGTTTATTGAACAAGTATGTGCAGATTCCGCAGAAACTCGCTCAGGCCAGGTTCAAAAATCCCTGTTTCACTCTGAATCAGGACAAGTATTTAGCAGCAGAGAAGCTGCGAGGCTCTGAAAGACACTGGGGATGGACTGGAGAAAGGCTTACAGGCAGCTGTAACACAAGGTTTGTGACTGGAAAAAATGCAATGATTTATAAAGTGTTGCCTGGGAGTCTTACTATAAACTCCCATAGTCTCAGCCTATAATGCCAGGAGAACCACTCTAGGCAGAGAAAGGCAGCACCATAAAACGTAGAAAATGTGCTGCATGTGTTATGAGGAAGGACA
This sequence comes from Mormyrus hasselquistii, assembly GCA_026779605.1. Taxonomy (NCBI): domain Eukaryota; kingdom Metazoa; phylum Chordata; class Actinopteri; order Osteoglossiformes; family Mormyridae; genus Mormyrus; species Mormyrus hasselquistii. The sequence continues at coordinate 8,479,908 of JAODKE010000125.1, forward strand.
GACTAACTTTACACAAACTATATAAGCAAAGTACAGCTGTGTAGTTAAAGAGAAACTGTCCGTACACAAGATGTATAAGCAAAACGTTACAGTAAAGATGAGAAGGGAAATTTATATCAACTATATAAAGAAAGTACACCTGTAATAGAAGAAAAGGAATTAAGGGATAGGAAAGAATTTGTAAACCAAACAATGTGTTTTTCATAAGACATGCCCATTTATTAAGAAAACATTCGCATTTCAGAAATCTGCATCCAGAAAGTACAATGTAATGCCTTAGTGAAAGACTGGGTGCACTGTAAAAAATAAAAATCGAGCAAGTATATATTAGCAAGCAAGTATTCTTATATATAGACAGCATTATAATTTCATTACTAAACTAACAACAGATTTTAAGAATAAGATAAATTTTCCTGTATTTTGACATATTATCGTATTTCAGGAAATCTTACAATTTTCACTTTTCTTACTGCACTGGGCGATAATTTTGCTAGTTTTATGCCATCTTGTCTCAAAACAGAAGCAGCTTATTTTAATTTGAAAGGCCATTTTGTGTACAGCCCAGGGGTCAGGCAGCTGGGCCGGCATGTAGATGGTTATGGGTTTGAATCCCTTGGCCAACAAAGTAGTCCTTATCCCCAGATGTCACTGGTTGAACCTACACCCTCCCCCTCTGACCTTTGCCCCACACACTCCTTCACTTCCACACACCTCTCAGGTCTGGTTACCAGTGCTTTGCTCTCTATATAAATTTATGTCTGTTCTTCTCGTGGAGAACAAGATGTATCCAAAAACTAGCCAGGTTCCCCAAGGCGACCATTAAAGTTTTTCTGTTCTAAAGCAGTACAAATAAGCTTACAAGCCATGTGCAGCACAAAATACCACCGTACAATTCACAAATCATCTTAGTACTATAAGAAAGAATGTTAATGGCCACTGCAGGATCTACTAACACAAGAATAAATCAACAGGCTGGGGATGAGCCTGCAGTGAACGGAGAACACCAGCTAATCCCAAAGTATCTAAAGCAGGAATCGTGACAGTCGAGAAGAAAGGAATCGGAATCAAGTATTTGCCAAAAGGGCCTGAAGGGGTGACTGCAGACTCCAGCCTCCGGATGAACATTATCAGGCGATGAAATTTTAGCTCATCTGTGCAGGCCATTCATCTTAGTTCTGGTGAGGAAATGACTTTGTCCAGAAGATCAGCTGTGTATCATACAAGGAAAATGAAGTACTTTCGAGAAGTGAAGGAAAACTGCATACATGAAAAGCATGTGGGTCACAGTTAGAATCAGGAGGCTCTGCTGCAGTGTCAAATTGAACAACATCCAGGAATATGGTGTGACCTTAATCTGGTGCCCAGTTTGGTCTTAAACACCACCTGAATGTCTGTAAATAAACAACAGATGTGGCTCAGCCTCTGATCAGCACCACTACTTGTTTCAAAGACCCCCGGATGGAACCCCTTCGTCAAGAGAGGGGCCCTGTGATCAGAATAGCATCTTGCAAAAGTGCCTCAAGTTTACAATAGTAATGGGCAATGTGTGGCTCTGCAGGGTCAGCCTCTCTGCCCATGACTGGAGTGATGTCACTGTCGGCCTATGAGCGAGGCCCTTACCCTGTTGGTGCCAGAGATTGGCTGACACAGCTCTCTCACTTTTATGCAGTTATAGACAAAAGTGTCTCTTAAATAAATTTATTGCAAAAAGGGAATTCTCCTTTTCTATCACTTTCCAGGTACAAAAACCTGAGCAGTAAGTGGATGGGTATAAGAGCACAGCAGTTGGCTGAAAAGGAGGTTAAACAATCCGCATGTTGCTGAAGTTTGTGTAGTGTGTGCAGCCATGGAAACTAAAGGCCGTCTTGGTTCATGTTTGCCAAAAATCCCATTTAGGCAAACAGGCTCTAGCCGCTTCTTCTCTCTAACAGCACTTTTCCACCTTTCTACAACAACTGAGGCACCCAAGTCGAGCAGCAAAAGGTGGTTTTTCATTTAAATTGCACCATCCATGCCGGACTGACATGATCCTGCTTACTATCAGGGCCAAACGCATGACCAAACCCGGCTGGTTTGAAATGAACAAACATAGTGGTGATCTATGTTGATATGTATGTATTATGTACCCAGATACTTGTTCAGGCCCTCGTCATCTCCCGTCTAGACTACTGCAACTCACTGCTAGCCGGTCTACCACTGAGCGCCATTCGCCCCTTCCAGCTGATTCAGAATGCAGCTGCTCGACTTGTGTTCAACCTTCCTAAGTTCTCCCACACCACTCCTCTGCTACGCTCTCTACACTGGCTTCCTATGGCTGC
>JAODKE010000125.1:8482325-8494671 GCA_026779605.1 Mormyrus hasselquistii
TATTCCTAAAATCCAAAAATGTAAATTTTTTGTTATACATTGTAAAGCCATAAAAAAAAAAAAAAAAAAAAAAAAAAAAAAAAAAAAAAGAGGGACTTTCCCAACAGAGTGTTAGATCGCTTGTATTCATAGCCTTGGTTTTACTGAGCTAGTATCGAGGAAAAATTATAGCAGAGTTTTAAAGCACTTATGTAAGTCGCTCTGGCTAAGGGCATCTGCCAAATTCTGTAAATGTAAATGTATTATCTGAAGGAAAAAAAGGTATATTTTATATATTATTCATTAATAGTTTAGCATCGCACAGTATAGTAGTATAGAATAGCTGAACAGAATGAATTCCTAACGGAAATTTACGCAAGTGAATGCTAATTCCACTATCATTTGATGCTAATATGACAAGGTGATTCTCACTATGTGTTAGAGGAAATTAACACATAGTAATTCATAATGTACATAAAACAGTAAATAAACATCTCTGTAGGTTTATGTCACTGTTACTCCCCAAATCTGGAAATACCTTTACCAAGCCGATCCTTCTGCAGCAGAAAACCAGAGCAAGCTGGAAGCGCACTGCAACTAGCGTCTGTTCGCAGTGCGGGTCGGGTGCGGCCTGGTGCCCTTATGCACATCATATGCCCTGTGACCTGTGCCATCTCTGGGCTTGCACCCTGTCCCCTGCTGTGCTCCCATTTCTGCCTATTTGACACCAATTGAATTCTTCAAACAACCTGCTGCTAAACAGCTTATTGTTGTCATAGCAGGAGATGTGATGGAAACAAATTACCCATAACACCTTTCTGCCGCCAATTACAGTGTCTTAGAGTTGACAGAAGGCTACACTGCCTGCATGTTGATTCCAAGTCGACTCAATGTACCGTTCAGCGTGGGTGAGTCTTTGTGGGTACATTCAGTTATTCCAAGTTCAAGACCAAAAGTACAAAAAAAACAAACCAAAGATCTTTGATTGTATCCACCTGCGTGTTTGTTTAAGCTGAGCATAAGACTGTCACTCATTTCTATGATTTCAGTTAATTACATTTCTGTTTTCTTTTTTGAAAAGCAAGAATGGTTGCATATATGAGGCACAGATAGCCACCTTTACACCTGGAGAGGGCTTTTTGAAGACCAGGACCTGGATGGTCACTTTATGGATGGTCTAAATGAAGTACGCCCCCTAATGAAGCCATTGCCCCCCCACCCTGCCACTTCCACAACCTGTCAGATGTGAGCGACAGAAGGAATATTTAAGGTCTTACTTACAAGGTACAAGCGCTATGAGAAGAGGAATGTTAGAAATGCCTGAAGCCCAGTTACAATCAGAAGCCTGAAGGTGTCTTATAAAGAATTTGCCTCAATCCCCGAGACTCAGGACCAGGCTTTGGACCAAGCTTAGGCCCAGACTCAAGATCAGGCTCAAGACCACACTGGACCAAGCTCAGGACAAGGTCAGGGCCAGACTCTAGACCAGGCTTTGGACCAAGCTTAGATCCAGGTTCAGGACCTGGTTCTGGAGTAAGCTCAGGAGCAGACTCTGGACCATTCTTTGGACCTAGATGAGGTGCAGGCCCTGGAGCAGGCACAGGACCAAACTCTGGACCAGACTCAGGAGCAGACTTATGACCAAGCTTAGGTCCAGGATCAGGACCAGGTCTGGAACAGACTCTGAACCAGTCTAAGACCAGTAAAGTGAGTAGCCAGTTTACTAAATATTATTCTTCCAAAGCTAGCATTGACACTTAACAGGTTAACTGTGCCTATTTATTTTCCCTGAGAAAAAGCTGCATATGGGGGTGGGGGGGGGGGGACTCTTACAAGCCAGGACGGCTTTGCTGCCGACAGTGAGCCAGAGGAGCACAATGAGCGGCTGTTTGCTCACCACAGACAGTGATAGATTACCTTTTTAATTAGATCTCCCCAGAGCAGCCCCCAGGTTCCTGCACATCCTTAAGCACACGGCGCCTGTTTCCACGCCGTCGCAGGCGCGCACCTCTCAGCAGAGCGCTGTGGTAGCTAAACACATTTATCGCTGCCTTGTTTTCCTCTTGTAGTGCCATGTTTATCGCTTCATCCTGTCAACATGCCCTTAGCAAATTAAACATCTATTTCTACATTTCACTGAAAACAGCCAATATTTTGGCATCAGTGTCATATTTTTGTGATTTTACTATTAGTTTCAGATTTTAAACTTTTCTCCAAAGTCATACTCAGCATCCCTGCATTTGTATGGCTTATATTTATAACTCAAGCTGGGCATTTTTCTCAAAGCAGCGTCCATAAGATTTAAACCAGAAGCCTCCATTTCTAGCAGTCAATGCTGTGGCATATGCATGTTTTGCATGAAAAGTTTATTTCATTGTACGTAAGTTTATTTTATTAATTTATCATTAAATATATCCTAACTATACTAACTTCTTTATCTAATCATTAACCTACAGATTGAACTGAAATGAAGTGCAAATTAAAACAGTCCCTTTTAGCATTTGTTTTGTGAATTATTTATTTTAATTTACATTCAAACAATGGTATAGGAGATAATGACAGAATGATATGTGATGGGTATTGATGCTGTTATTGTACCTAACAGCTAAACATAACCAGGCAGATTGCAGTTAACAAGCCCCCAAAGAGTTAAATCTGAGGAATAGAAAAAGAACTCTTTGCCACAGTGTCATACAATAACTGCTCATGGAGACTGAATTCATGGGGAAAGGCTCACACAGTAATTCCGTGATTTTCAGCATTTTTATAATTGTTACACTTTTCATGTACAATCTAACAGTCAGCAACAAACACAGAAACAAGCCCCACTGCCATTCAGGTTAGACCCACAGGGTGTTTGCATAATGCTGCCGGCCCAAATAAAGCGTATCGTCAGTTTAACAGGGACCCACATTAACACCACATCAACTCCAAAGTCCTGATCACCATCAGTTTGTGAACTACAATCACGGGAATGCATTGCAAAAATCACGGGAATGCATTGCAAATTATATTTTTTATTACCATGTGTTTCTCTTACCAATTCAGGTATGAACTAAATTAAGGCCAGATTATGGTGCTCACTCCACAGCAAACCAGACGGGAGTCACTAACGTTCACTGCGTTGTGTTAGCCAACGGTCAGCAACTACATTCAGTTTGGGCTCTAATCATGAACAAAGGTGATTTTTTTTCAGGGTTTTACGAAAATTCCTTTAAACACTGTAAAAGTCTGTGTGTGATTGCCACTCTGAAAGCCTTCACAGTCTTTCCATTAAACACTCTGTGGGCACAGAAGTAGACTGTGAGGTCACTGACACTAACCCCATCACCAGTTAACTCCTCATGGTCACAGGCTGTTGATGTGAAAGATCACCTGGCAGCTTTTTTTGGTTGAAGATGGAAGGAAAGATATGCTATTCAATGCTACCCTGACCTCAGGATGGAGGCACAGGATAACAATAAACTTGGGTGGCCCTTTCCAGTCCCCGGGGCATCACTAGAGAGTTCCCAGAACTGCATCATAAACTTGTGAGGCATCAATTTCTTCTGAAACTACTATTTGCCCATAGTCACAATTCCCAGCAGAGTCATAAGTGTAGCTGATCCTGAGGATACCGCAAGTTTTTTCCTGGTTACCTTTGGTTAACTAGTTTGTTTTTTGCTTAATGAACACACCGACAATGGTTACTGTCAAACCATTTCATGCAAAAAACAGCATTCCTGCCAAGTCACTATATCCAATAGGATAATGACTTTTTGGAAACAACTGGAATAAAACTTTGGCAATAAACAATCAGTTTTCAGGGAAAAAAACAAAGTTTTAACAGTGTTTCACAGTATTGCCAGGTACTTTACAACAAACATGGAAAACACAAACAGACAGGCAGAAAAAAATGAAAGCTTAACCCCTCCAGAAGATTCAAATAAAATTGTAGTGCAGCACTAATTTTATGCATCAAGCCCCTTAAGCGAGAAAATCAAGTCACAGTGAATCACAGAAAAGAAAAAAACAATAAAAACATACAAGTGTAAGTGAAGCAAGTATTAAAGTGGTAATACATCCACTAGCCAGGCTGTATTCCTATACTGTTATATACAGCAGTCTATTGTGTGAATAGTGTCTCATGTCACATGATTTGTATAATCCTGATGTTACTTAAGGACAGCACAAGTGAAAAACAATGACAATAAAACACCCTTACCAAGGCCCCACTAATGCAACAGATGTGACTGAAAACAAACCAAGCAAGTCTAACTGATCCCTCCAGAGCTGATGTCTAGACAAACCACAAAACAGGAGACACAAAGTCGCTCCTTTTCAAACTCATTAATTAAACAGCCTGCTACTAGACAGCAGGAGTACTATCTGTGTAACTTCAAACCTTTTGGAAGTATTGTAAATACATAAAGAACTGACTGTTAAGAAACACTGACAGGAAACGAAAAGGTGCCCATCGAGCGAGGAGTCCTTACGAGAATCAAGTTTCGTCTAACGTTAGTAATAATGTCCAGCACTGGTCTGACTGAAAACGCTGGAGGCAGGAGGTAAAGGCTGCTGGAGTTCATCCAGCCCCGTGACATCACCACTGGATGTGGGACGCAGTCACATCTCTCTGCCAAGTTACATGGTATGATACAATCAATCAAGGGAAGGTCAACAGACTTACAAGAATACACAGTACAGGTACAATCTGCTACAAGAGTAAAATCTGAATATTTATATAATTATATATACTTTAAACATAAGAAGCATAAGAAGGATGTTTTAGGTTGTGCAAGTTCATTTCGAAAGATGGCAGAATGGCTGATCATTTGAAGACCGTCTCGAAAACTGGGCACTTGTGGGTACGCAGCCTCTTCATTGCCTTCTTCAGCTCCTGGCTTGACTTCTCCCACTTTTGGATGTTCGTCAGAAGGTACTTCTTGTTCACTTTGCGGCCCATGATCAGGTAGTTGTTGTTGGTCAGGTGGTCCAGCTGCTGGCAGGGACAGTCAGCCCCGTTCTTCAGGTAGAGCACCAGGTTCTTCAGCTCTTTTTTATTCAAGCTTCCTTGCTTTAATGTCTTCTTCTTCTTATGCAGGATGACTTTGCGATCTGAGTTTTCCAGTTTCACTTCCTTAACCTTAGTCTTGATGGCTGGAAGACAAAACAGCAAAAAAGAGGCAGGCATAAGGAATGAGGTGATCTTATGATCAGATATCCTTAGAGAAAGGGCTCTACGAGTGCTGGGTACAAATTATCAAAGCTTGAGTCATCAAAGTCTTACACTTACAAAATACCCCCAGGCTCATTCAGACTCGTAGTGTATGAAGAAACACTGGCTTTGAAACGAGGATTCTCAAAAACCTCAACTGTCTCATGCAGGGTCTCTTCCAGTCATCAGCAAGTATCCAGCCACCATGTCAAAAATTACTCTGTTATCAATGGTAGTAATAATACTCATGAAGGAAGCCATGCTTAAGGTGTCAGAACTCAGACATGAACTATATCATCCTTCCAATCCTATTATCAGCTTCACAGGAAGGTTGAGCAAATTCTAGGTTTTCTGTTCTTGGGTTGCATGCAAGAATATCATTTGTAATGTGGGTCAAATTACTCTGTTCAAAGCTGCTGTTAAAGGATCACTTACAAACACCTAAGTTCTTGCTTTCAAAAGAGTCAATTTAGACCATTGAGATCAATTATAGAAGAATAAACATTCCAGTCATTTTGGAAAGTTACACAATGAATATGATGAGGTAATATGGCTCAGGGGAGTGCTTTGATTAGAAAGCAAGCTGCATGATCCTGGAGGATGGGGCAAAGGTCTTCACATGAGACTGTTGAGGGTGAAAGGGGGTCACGTGCAAGGGGTGTCAATGCCAAAGCCCAGATAGTTCAACAATGGGCTCAATCAGTCAAAAAGGAGTTCTGCCCAGAGGAAAGAGACAGAGAATTAAGGAAACGGGGTGAGACAGAGAGGTAGGTATCCGGTATTGTTGTCTGACTGAATTGACAATGAAGAAACCATCAAGGTGGAATCCGTTATCTGGGGAGTTTATTTCCAGATGGAGGTCTGTCACCACCTCCAGCCGTAATGTAACCAAAGGGATCACCGCCTGAAATATGTCCCTGCCTCTCCCACATCAACCACTGAAGGGTCCACCCAAAGGTCGCTGAATCGGAGCCTGGACATGCCAGGATAGGAACAAAGGAACGAAGATGAGACACATAACATGAGTGCCCCTGAGGTAACCTGGGCTATGTACCACCCGGTTATCTGATGACCCTTCACCTTAAAACATATCAGGGTGGACCAGGCCAGGTGTTATCTGAAACGCCAGGCAATTTGGTTGGCTTGCTTCACTGTGGCTCTGCTTCCTTTCAACCTTGAAAGGCAATCTACACTTCTGGTCCCTCTGATCTCTCCTGCCGTCTGATTTCTTATTGTCACATGACCATGCCACAATTCCGTCATTCCCTTCAGTCAGAGGAGCTCTCCTCAACTCAAAACACTGAGGAATGGAAATAATCCCTTCAAACAACTAAACCCCCTGCCCAACCTCCCCAAGCTCAGCATTTCTGAATCTCTCATCCTCCAAGCCTGACCCCTATGCTTCAATGACTAACCCTCCATCTGAACAGAAGCTGACACAGTAGCCTCTCCTTGACATTTCACTTAAAGTACAAGCGAGCAAATCAAACATTCCCCCCGTCCAAGGAAGTCCTCCATCACAAGAATGACTTTCCCCTGGAGTTTTATTCATAAAAATTGTCACCTTTAACCTTCTGTACCCCCATTTAAATTAAATGCAGAGTGAGAGATATATATCACTGACAGAATTTGCCAGTGCTTTCATTATCATATGGCCTAAGATCTGAGCAGCTGCCTGATCAACAGTTGAACCTGGTGAGTAAGAATGAGTTCAGCTCACACACGGCCGGCCCAGTGACTGCCCCTGAACCTCCGGAGTTTTCCCTAACCCCCTTGGGAATCCATCATGTGCTAAGCAGCGCTATGTTAAACATTAGTCTGGAACACTTATCTCTTTGTTTGGTAAAGCTGTCCTTACGCAGGGGGGGGGGGGGATTTCCTCTCGATTGTGTGAGCACAGTTACACAAGAATCAATCACAGCTTCAAGTACAAACAAACGATTCATTATCAGGTTCAATCTTCTAGGAAAGTGCGTAGCGTTCTGTGGTTTTAGGTTTGGTGCAAATGAGATGCGACCTCAGGCCGCCCTTCTGAGAATGAGCTGAGCCCAGAGAGCTGCGGTCTGTGACCCACGACGAGTTCCCTCATCTGCAGGCAGGGAGACACACATAGCCTCCAGAGCACATGGTAGAGAATGGGCCTTCTGTGCCCTCCATCCACAAGGGACGTATCTATAGTTAAAGGGACAGGACCACTTTCAATGGCCAAATGAAAAACTGTGTGAAATTTTTAACACCAAAGCAATATTTTACAGTGTGAAGAAGAAAACCTAACATATTATTCTTACTGCATTACCGTTAGGCCACGCTTAAACGTTTTAAACCATTTTAAAAGATATAAAGCATACATTTGACCTTTTTATAGAACCAGCTATCTTCTAGAGTGACACCTACCCTAAATCCTAAGCCAAAATCTTGAGGTCCAAATCCGGACTCTTAAAATGCAATCCAATATTTCATTACAGTAGTCATCCATCTCCTTGGTCTTAAAGGAGAATTCCATCCCAAAATTATATTTGAAAAAGATCTTTCATAAGGTATCTGAGTAAAGATATATTATTTCATGAACATAAAACTGGCTTTTTTCTTTTAATGCATTAGATGTCTTGTTTATAAAATATGTCTATGGGCAATAAAATTTTACTACCCATTATTCCCATTTTATTGCCTGAAAAAAACTAAATATGTGGGATTCTGTTTAGATTCTTGCAATGCTGAACATTGTAAACCACATAAAAATGACAGAGCTTTGCTTTGATTAAATGTCACACTACCAAAAATACAGCCCAAAGCAGAAAGTTTAGTCCATGAACTTATCTTTTCAGCAGACAGAAAGTTACAGGGATCGGCAAATGACTCCTGTGGGTGACAGGGCCACAAACGCTGGCTTCTTGAAACGGTTTGCAGTGGTAATTCTGCAGTGCACATTACAAAACAGCTGCCTTGGTGTGTGTCTGAGCATAAGATACAGTACATAATGTTAATTATCACATTTTACATCGTTTCCTCCCTGTTTTTTTGCACCACCACATCCGTATACAGATACATATAAAATTTAAATATACATCTTGTTTTGGACTCTATATGGAAACATGTTCCTTAAGCACCGAGCATTAAAGCGTGACCACATGCAAGTGGGTATTTTAAAAAGCCTGTTAGAATCAATGTTTATGCTTCACAGATGTCTTCATCCTGCCAATCAGCCCAATTAAATAGCTAGTTTTTTAAAACGCCTATGACTCGGTCACTTAAAAATGTACCATTAAAGCTCGCCTGTGGTAATTCTACGCACTAACGTCATACTTATTAAACATGCCGATCTGCTACCGCACAATAAACATTTTGCCTACAGCGCAATGAATACTGTTTTACTGAAATACTTGACACAGTATTGCATACAAAACAAAAAAGTTCACAAATAACGCATTACCAATACCAGCACTACATTTGTGCACCTGAAACTATTTATAATTAGAGGCCTATTGTCTGTTATACAGAAACTACAACGCTTTTTTTTCTAAGGGCAAAACAGCAAAACTTGACAACTAAAACGTACATTTCTGTATGTGCTCAGCTACAGGATTGTAAATATAAAACAATGAACTGCGACATTTTATGGGCATAAAATATGATCAGACCAAAAACAGGCTTATATCCATACAAGGTCATACTCACTCTACTTTTTATGCAGCTATAGATTTTAGAGTGGATCAATCGATAATGAAGGACAGGGAATTATGAAATAGTTTCAAATCAATACAAATTCAACTGTTATGTTTACTGCACATAATTCTAGATTTATGTTGATTTTTTTCCAAAAGAGCTAATTTTTAAAACTACATTATTAATGAAAGGCAGGCATCATATTTATGCCTGAACATCACAACTTAATAACAGGACAGTTACATTTTTAATTTAAATGAACTGATATTAATCAGTTTAACACAGGATGCTTCTGCTGAACTATGTTGAAACTGGCTCAATGAAATCAGCTAGATGAGACCCAGCCACAGAAATAAAGCAGAACAGATGGTGAGTGTCGTTTACGCACCTACAAGCAGCCCCGCCGTACTTCAGCATGCATTTATACATGCAGACTTCACTGTGCAGAGATATATATACATATGACTGTGCCAACAACAAATCTTAATTTATTTTGATCAAGAGCTGAAAACAAAATTCAGATGCACCTATTCCTTTTTATTACGAAACATTGACAATGAAGTTTTTCACAATGTTTTATCCCCGTGACAATTAATTTCAGGAATTTCTAAAGGCGAATCAAAATTTAAAGAAGCACCGACTTTTAAATGATTCACCTATCAAAGACATGGTACAATAAAAACGACAGCTTTTACGTGTATAATTTTTATATTGTATATTAAACCATGACCATGAATTGTTCACAGTGACCTGCCATATGCTGATCTGGATAAATTAAATAAAACTGCTCTGAAGGAATTTTATAGTTTAATTTTAATGGTGCAGCAGAAAGAGATTTTGAGGTCATGTTATCTCATTAAACTGGTCGCAATCACGCTACCTTACTGGTCCAGCTTTATACCCAGAAGATGCAGAGCGAACGGGACCTGAGCATCACCGACAGCCAGCGGAAATCAGAAATGTCATTTAGGATCTACTGTTTAGCTGTGGAGAGAACATGCTCATAGTCATATACAATTCAAATTATTGTAAAGCTTGAACCTAACTTTGTGTGTATAAATGTTTGTGTGAAGTGACGAGATGTGTAGTATTTTTACCCGACCAGGAGGATAAAGAACACCGTGCCTCTTTTATCTTTCGAGCTGTAACACTTAGTTGTGTCCTTCAAACTAAAATGACTGCTGGTACCATTGGCAACCCAGTACAGAATTAAAAATGAGGTTTCTTCACAGTAGAGTTTGAGATTTTTACACTGCATATGCCTTCCTGCCTGGACTTTGAATGAACCCTCTCACTGTCAACTCTTGTAACATTTTTATAGTGTAGGGCTTAACTGCCTGGAGGTCCAGCCTGGCCAGTTCTGTTTGGACAAATCCAAGCCAAACTCCGGTCCAGGTCAAGTTCTCAAGTGTTTTTCATTTCATTGTTAATAGCCTTCAGCATTAAATCTGACCTGAAAATCCCAGTCGAGGCTTGTGCAGGCATCATGCTAGGTGAGTGGAAATCACTAGTGTCCTTGTGCCCAGTAACTGAACAAAAATACAAAGTTGTGTTGCTTAAGGACACCATAAACGTTCGTTGTGGTGCACTAACAGCAGCAGAAGGCCTTTTGAGAGGCAGGCTGTTTAATCATTTGGTGTCAGTGAGGTAAGGTTGGTACAATAAAATACACTGCAGTAACGCACTGTAACACAGGAAAACAGACTGCAGTGCTCTGTAATACATTGTAACACAGGAAAACAGACTGCAGTGCTCTGTAATACATTGTGAAACAGGAAAAAAGACTGCACACTCTGTACCAAACTGGAACACAGGGACTGCAGGACTCTGTAACACAGTGAAACCCAAGGCAGTGTCCTGTACATCAAAATGCGCGCACCACAACAATTATTAGTGCCCAAAAATATTGAAATGCACAGCAAAACATAGTCAACATAGCCAGACGCAGTAAGACAGGGTAGCATACTGTGCTGTCTAATATCACATCACCTCTTTCCCAAACATGAAGATGCCCTGTTTCTTCCCAGCCAACTTGTTAACTCATTAGGTCATTCACTGTGCACCATCAGGTCACACCTACTACTTGTTTTCTATACTAAATGGAGTTTTGGAGCTGAGTTGGGGGCTATTGCCACAGAATATGCCACCAGACCAGCACCGGGGCGTGCCAAAGCTGTGCCAGCAACATAAACGAGCGGCACCAGGGCGTGTCAAAGCTGTGCCAGCGACATAAACAGGCGGCACCGGGGCGTGTCAAAGCTGTGCCAGCGACATAAGCAGGCGGCACCGGGGCTTGTCACAGCTGTGCCAGCGACATAAACGAGCGGCACCGGGGCGTGTCAAAGCTGAGCCAGCGACATAAACGAGCGGCACCAGGGCGTGTCAAAGCTGAGCCAGCGACATAAGCAGGCGGCACCGGGGCGTGTCAAAGCTGTGCCAGCGACATAAACGAGCGGCACCAGGGCGTGTCAAAGCTGAGCCAGCGACATAAACGAGCGGCACCAGGGCGTGTCAAAGCTGAGCCAGCAACATAAACAGGCGGCACCGGGGCGTGTCACAGCTGTGCCAGCGACATAAACGAGCGGCACCGGGGCGTGTCACAGCTGTGCCAGTGACATAAGCAGGCGGCACCGGGGCGTGTCACAGCTGTGCCAGCGACATAAACGAGCGGCACCGGGGCGTGTCAAAGCTGTGCCAGCGACATAAACGAGCGGCACCGGGGCGTGTCAAAGCTGTGCCAGCAACATAAACAGGCGGCACCGGGGCGTGTCACAGCTGTGCCAGCGACATAAACGAGCGGCACCGGGGCGTGTCAAAGCTGTGGCAGCGACATAAGCAGGCGGCACCGGGGCGTGTCAAAGCTGTGCCAGCGACATAAACGAGCGGCACCGGGGCGTGTCAAAGCTGTGCCAGTGACATAAACGAGCGGCACCGGAGCGTGTCAAAGCTGTGCCAGCGACATAAACGAGCGGCACCGGGGCGTGTCAAAGCTGTGCCAGCGACATAAACAGGCGGCACCGGGGCGTGTCAAAGCTGTGCCAGCAACATAAACGAGCGGCACCGGGGCGTGTCAAAGCTGTGCCAGCAACATAAACAAGCTGTCAGTGCAGGAGCCCAAATGATGAACCACAATTCCTCTTTCAAAACCTGAATTTGCTATAGCCCACCATTCTATGGCAGGAATACTAAGTCTGGCAAACTGCTCTGTTTTTTATAAGCACTGTTTCTTTTGTTTGTCAGGCCTGTTCATGACCAGCGTAGGAACAGAGCTTCTTGTTTGGGAGTCTGTCTGCTTAGCTCATTTGGAGATAACGTTATAAAAAATAACGTTTTTATTGAGCTGTGCATTTTGATGTTTTACACATCAATGTTCCCAATTGCTAAACATCAATAGCTTGTTAGTGTAACCAAGTAGTTTGCCTATTACCAAATATCCATCCATCCATCCATTTTCCAATCCGCTTAATCCTAATGGGTCGCGGGGGGTCCGGAGCCTATCCCGGAAGC
>JAODKE010000125.1:8496434-8506902 GCA_026779605.1 Mormyrus hasselquistii
GGAAGGGGGGAAAGAAGGGGAAAGGGGCGGGGGGGGGCAAGGGGGGAGGGGAAAAGGGGGGGGGGGTGGGGGGGGGGGGGGGGGGGGGGGGGCATAATTTATTGCCCGGGACAGCTGCTTAATGAAGGGTGTAAGTGTCGGGGGAATTACACCCAATTCATTGGTCACAGGGTATTACACCTTTAAAGACCTAGATGGAGCACTGCTTGGCTTTATCAAGGCCACAGAACAAGCCCCAAATAGCGATGGGGGTTGTAGTTAATGACCCCAAACTCCACAGCTGGTCTGTCCAGACCGTGACCCTTACGAGCAGCGTGTTCCCTCTGTACCTCCCAACACTCACACCTTCTCCACGTGCAGAACTCGGAAATCTGTTTGCCCCTATGCTGGATACCTCTGGGATCTATCATGCCCGCCATGTATCTCAGGATGAGTCTAATTTAGGCGTATTTGGGTAAAAACTTTGGCTAAAACTGGTTATGCTATGACTCCCGGATTTAACCAAAGAATCACTGAAAGATTTCCCAGACTGCAGCTGCAGATAGAGTCAACTTAACCCTTTGGTTAAGGTGGAAGGTGACCTACATGGCATCTCATGGAATGCAGATGGAGGGACATCATGCACACTACCCTGCCTCCAAGAACCATGGCAGGAGGGGTGTTCGCCCCCCAGCCCCCCAGCCAGACCTGCCAGGCACTGAGACCTGATGAAATGGCTCGACTTGAGACAGCTCAAAGTCTCGTAAATTCTTCGGTAATCAGAGGCAGACCTCCACACTCCTGCATCCCACTCGACTGGGCAGAGGAGGTTGGGGTGGGTGGGGGATCATTAAGCGGAGAGGACTGCCAAGAGATGGGGAAGAGAAACATTTTAAGTTTCTTTTGATCTCTCATGAAGTTCTTTCTGGTTACAGATCTGTACTTCTCCATAGACCTGCCCCATCAGGGCATCTTTGTCTGAAGTCACCCTAATGCCCTGAGAGAGGCGGCACCAAGCCCTCAAGCCCTTCAGACACAACAAATTTTGCTATCTTTGCTTTCCTCTGGTCCTTTGTTACCTTGCTGAGGTCATAACACATGTGACCCATTTTAATCCTCTCTCCCTTTTCCTCTTGCGGACCCATCAAAACTCGTAGGATTAGGTTTAATCCCAGCTTTTTGTTTTTTTTTTCTCGTCCTGAGCTGACTGGCCAAACTGTCAAACCCAATTGCTCATTATGAAAATGTTTGTATCACATCAATTAAAAAAGTGAACCATGGTTGCTGCAGGAAGCAGCTTGGCTCATTTCTCCTTGAAGGTGGGGCTTCATCTGTCTGAGCAAACAGGATCTGAATCTTCCCCAAACGCCCCTCCCATTAATCCCAGCATGTGACGCCTTTCACAGGTAACGCCCCCCCCCACTTCACCGGCTCCCTGTGTGGTGTGGCACAGAAGCTGGGGTTGTGTGTGACTGTGGGTGAGTGAGCTGTGGTTCTGTCCAGAAGATCTCATGGCCGATAAAGTCATCATATAATGATTGGGCCCATGACCAAGGGCCTTAACTGTGAAAACAGCACCATCATACTGGAAAAAATAGCTGACCTAACACTCTAACCCCGAGCTTTGCTGTCGCCTACATATCTGTGTGTCTCATATCAGTGGAGGACTGCAAACGTGAAAGCTAAACATCAAGCGTGTCAACGTGCAAACGGAAAATGAAGTGTTATTATATTGCTCAATAAACATTTAATCAAATTCATCTATTTATACAGCTGGAAATTTTCACCAAAGCAAGTCAGGTGAAGCATCTCACTCAAGGCTATGAGGGTCCTCTGTTCTTGGAATGTATTTAGACACCCGAACTCCTTTCCCCCGCCGTGGAACCTGGAAAAGTGGGGGGGGGGCGAGGTGACTTACCGAACTCACTAGCGCACATGTGCTCCAGGATGATGTCCATTTTCAGCTCGTTGTCACATGGTGGACAGACAGGCTCTGTGGCTGTGAAAGAGGGAGGAATGGGGATATGGTTAGGGGGGGCGGAGGGGGGGCTGTCTCTCCTGTATTATTCCATCCTGCTAGCTGGTCTATACAAACCAGCAGGTTTCCCAAACACAGAAGGCAGTGATTGCCCCAGCGGATTCAAATCTAGCACCCTCATCCGTGCTGCCCGCTGACATCGACCCCCAAAACGGAGGTGGGGCGGGGGGGAGGGCTAATGTACACAGGCTCCCTGAGCAACTTTGAATGTTTATGTTTTAAAGTTCCAGATACTTGCCAAACCGAGACTCATTCCGGCACAGAAGTTTCATCCGAAATACTTCTGCGATACCATAACGAAATTGAGAAAGCATTTCCCGTGTTGTGCAAGCAGGGAGGAGTGTATTCGGGAAGTGAACAATAAAAGAGCCCTGGAGCTTTGTTTGTGTGCCAATGTGAGCTGGACACCTCACCAGGCTCCTCTGAAGGTGTCTGAGACTGTATTTCATTACTGCATTGTTTGTTAAGACAATGCCCTCGAAACACACAAACTTTCAAAGTTTGCAGTTTTATATTCTAAAACTCCTTTTTGGGTGTTTGGATGTCCTTTGACTCACCAATGAAGCAGAATTATAGGAATTACAGCATCAAACATAGTGCAGCATTACCCACTGGGGCCAGCAGGTGGAATGGCGGTTAAGGGCATGGAAGTAGAATTAGAAAGCTGTCCAAGTGCCAGGCTGCCGTTTGCTGTTAAACAGTTGAGGAAGCGTCACTGAATCGCATCCGAAGTAAGACGTCCAGCGGCGGCGGCAGCTCAGTCCGTAAACCACATGCAGTCCTGCTCCGCATGAGTGAAAACCGAGGCACCGCGGGCAGGTCTGGCTTAGTTCACCAAGACATGGGAAAAGCTGGTCAATGTCAGGGGTGCAGATACACCAACACATTTGGCTCTGCTAATCAGACATGGACACAGCAAGAGGCAGCGAGGAGGAGAGACTCAGGAAGACAGTCAGACGTCGACATTCCTGAGCTTTTACAGCCATGATCTCCCTGTCTGAGGGATAAAATAACAATCACTGCCCTTTTTTCTTTAACCTTCTATTTCTTTCTTTCTTTTCTCTTTTCACTTTTCTCTTCTCATTTTCTCTTTTTTTCCTTTCTTCTTTCCAAAATGCAGGGACACACACATGTGCCTTTTACTGTACTTCTGTTGCCACTCGGTCATTCTCAGATGCCATTTTTCCACTGGCGTACAAAAACCAAGCCGTACCCAATCCATACCCAATCCGTACCCAAGCGTACCCAAGCCGTACCCAAGCGTACCCAAGCCGTACCGTGAAGAGATATTAGTCACGGGCGGCACCAGCAGGCTTCAGGGTTCCTCTATAGAGGGTCACCGCGGTGAAGGTGTCTCCAGGTTTGGAGAGCAGCAGTGACGTATATCCAAAGAAATGCTTATTTACTGTTCACACAGGGTACATTGTGATCTACTATGTGCAAATTCCTGCTAGCATGTCTGTGACAATCACCATGCTATGTTAGCATTAGCTTGCATAAATATGCTTTACAAATTCATTCCGTTCTCTAGTTCCATTTTGCGTAAGTTCCATTTGCAAAGTGCAACACTGATAATAATGAATAACGTAAAGAATATACACTTTTTCCTTAGATAATCCATGCGCGGAATAGCGGCATCTCTTTGTACCAATCAGATGATGGCGACGCAACCAGCTTGATTTAGTCAGGCTTTCAGCCCTGATAGTACGGCTTGCAGTACGGCTTGCAGTACGGCTTGCAGTGCGGCTTGGTTTTTGGTGACAGTGAAAAAGTGTCAAGAGTTCTCTAAACTAAGGGTTGCTGCTTCTTATTTAAGGTGTTAAGGTGATGGAGGTGTTAAGAGAGACAATACACAAGGTCCCGGGGGGGGCCAAGCCTGCTGAATTCAACTGTTCTCCACACTACACCGAGTATGTCATTGTCAACAGGGTGATAAAGACACCAAGGGCCTAAACGGCTAACAGCACCAGTGAGTAGTGCACTAATTAAGGAAGGGCTCAGTATGAGACGTGGACAAATGGCCTGTTCAGCTAAGCCCAGGCTGTCACCTTTGCACGCTGCCCTTTGTCTGCATTCATGCATTCAATTACATGCTGATACTTCCTCTTGAGAAAACATGCAGAAGCACTAGTCTGTGTCAGCTGTGTTTCCTCCCAGCCAAGAGTCAAGCTTTCTCTGTTTCTTTTCACATTTCATGAATAGGTGCATTAAATCGTGTCACATTCAACTGTACATCAGCTTATTTAGCAAATGCTTTTATCCAAAGCGACATGCAATTGAGAAAGCAGAGTCTGACAGTCTATGGAGCAACTCGTCCAACAGTGACGTAACTTTGCCGACCTGGGATTTGAACTGGCAACCTTTCTGATTGCAGGCACAGCGTCCGGACCAGCCGAGCCAAACACCACCTGCATTAAATGAGCTGCAGTTCTGGAACCAGAGATGCTAGATAAATTATGATTTCAAACCATATGTGTACACGGAATGGAAATTATTCTAGGGAAAAAAGCCAAACTACAAACCATCAGCTGTATTTTCCTGGTGCCCTGAAATATATAACAAGGAGAAGCAAAAACATCTTCACATCTACTGCCCTATATACTACTGTACAGTTAAAGCACAATGTTTTGAAACTGTGTCAAATCACAAACATGTCAATGCTCCAGAATTGTGGAGGTGTTGTGGTAAAAGGTTGGACTTAGGACAAGACATTTCAGGTTCACGTCTCGGGATTCTGCCGTGATACTTGCAAGGGAGGCTTAAAAATGACCCCCCTGTGTAAAAACCCCAAGCAGGATGCATCAGTAGATGTAAACATGTAAGACAGAAGCATGTAGAAGCACTTTAACCACACACACATGAGTAATTTTTACTACGTGGCTACGTGTCTGATATATACATCAATAGTCTGAGGCAACGCGCATCTCCAACATCCAAGATCTTCCCAGCACCCCCCACCCCTGCACCAGGTAACAGGGTCAGCAGGATGCAGGGTCACATCTCTCCCTCCATCGTCCTCTTTGAAAAGACACACGAGGGATCGACTCTCAAGCCTGCATTTCAGTTTGCCCCCCCCCCCCCCCACATTGCTGAGTGCCTCCCCTCTCACACAAGGCAGAGTCACTAAACACAGGCAAAGCAGTGCACAGGAACGGCCGCTTTTGACATTATCACCTGGGACAGAAGCCAAATGCTGCTAATGCCATAAGCACAACCAGCTATTATTCTGCCTTATACCCATTGGGTGTTACAGCATCCCGTAAAATACACACGACTCCGCACTTTCCACCACACGGCTGTAAATTGGATTTATTTATGTCACTCTGGTTAAATGTTATGCTCCATGGCGGATCCGACGGCAAAAAGAAAAAAAAATGCTCGTCAATTCTGAATGTATTTTAACTTAGGTAGCAGATAGCATAGCTTGAATAAAAAACATTTTTCTAAATCCCCAAAATACAGAATAATCTTTTGGTTAAGTATCGTGGACCAGTTACTCATCCTTATACTTCATCCTGTATACAGTTACATGAAAAAGCAAGTGCTATAGGCTGGAGGATGTGAATAATAATGTCGGAATAAATAAACGCGGTAAAACTGTTTATTTATGAGGAAATGACTTGACGCCTTTGACTGAGTATCTGGGATGAGCAGTTTGGTGGAGATTGCGTCAGCGTGTAGAATGCTTTGATAAACAAGTGCTCCTTGAACCTTAAAAAGGTGCTATTTTCCCATCTGCATCAGATTTGCATAAATTCTCACCCACCTATAGCCCAGGAACAAGGCGAAAATGGCTGAGGATGACACCGTGAGATACCAAAAGCAGCGATCTGCTAATTACTATAGAGCCATATACAATATGGACGAAAGTGTAGCTCACTGATCCAAATCCCACCTGCCCCACCCCTAGCCTCTGTGAATACGGTCCTGTCAAATGTAATCAAATGCATGTATCTCCATCACCCAAGCTGTTTTGGGGACCTTTTATATCATTGTATATTTTGCTATGAAAGCGGAAGCTTGGCGCCTGTATGCAGGAGTGGTGGATACCCGTCTTGTAATACAGTGTTTCCCAATCCGGTCCTCGGCGACCCACAGTCGCTCCATGTTTTTGCTCCCTCCCAGCTCTCCGAGCTGAAACGTGGACTGTTTGCGGATCCCCAGGAACCAGACTGGGAAACACTGCTCTAACATAAACACAGGTGGAATGGCTGAACAAGTCAAACAGCCCTAAACACAGTTAGACTCTTAACATCATGGGAAAGTCACATGACCTTCATAGCCCCAAAACCGGCCAACAAGTTACATCTTCACTTTTTAGCTTTGGATATTTGCTTATGGTTTGTTTATGGTGTTGAGTTGTTACAGACACTCATGTTTGTCATGTCAAAGTCAGCTGTGACTCACAAACAAACGCTTCTTCTTCCTGCTGCCAGCCCTCCAAGGGCACCACTGGAAAGTTACCATTGGTATCTGAATCACTCCCTCATGGTAATGAAATCCAGCTCCTGCCTGACATTACGCCCAGCAGCGCTGAGTGCTGGTGCTTGGCTGTAGGTGTCCATCTTCCGGTACAGGAAGCGGGCAAACGCAAAGAAATCACATGACCAGAAGACCACATACCCCCCAAAGCAGCTTGCAGCTAAAAGACTAAAAAAGAATGACTACCAGCTGTTTAGATAACAAATATAATATTGGTTTCAGGTTAGACTTATGGGAGGAAAAATAAAATCAGGCTCAGGCTCTTTGTTCTTCCAGGGAACACTGTAGCCCAGGACCACGTTGGAGACTTTATATCAAAGACGAGAGGCGAGAAGTGGACACTTCAAATAACGGGCTGCCGTGCGGCCAAAGGGAACATCCGTGCCCTTCCTGGCAGGAGTGGCAGAGCCCTGTCTGACCTCATACAGGCAGTTACTCAAAAACGGCCTTTCAGGACCCTGGGTGACCACCCCCAGAAAAGTGTTAAAAACTGTCAAACACACCTTAAAACACATTTAAGAGAAATGTTGTCGCAAAAATTATTTTCTGACTGAGCCCTAATCAAACCACTGCCAGGGACATAAAGGGCATTTCTCAAGAGAGTATGTGAGAAATATTTGTAAGAAGTACGTGCCTGAAAAGGCTTATGTGCTTCTGAGTAGTTAAAGGCATAAATCTTACAGGGTTCAGCGTTACTAAGAGTATTGAGAATCTCTCACCCTGCAAGTAAACAAACAGTGGATGAGAATCAAGGGTTGAGTATCAATCATACTGTGTGCCACTCACACCCTGCAATCTAGTCGCAAAGAGGTAAGTCTGGTCAGCTAATTTTGCTACACGTGCTTTGGCACAACAGCACACACATGACTCACTGCAGGTTTGCTGAAAGGCGAAGCAGGCTTAACCAGGTTTAACCTTGGTGGTTTAATGCCTGTTAGGGAAAGTCGGCCCTTACCTGCAGACCCAGAGGTATCCGTAGAGTTGGCGTGACTCATGGCGATGCACATTTCTTCGTCTTTGGGGAATTGGCTGCAGGAGAGCATCTCAGGCCAGGGGAAGCCAAACGCCTCCATGATGGGAGTGCAGCTGTCACGAACAGCCTCGCAGAGCCAACGGCAGGGCATGACGGGCTGATCCAAGCACACGGGCGCAAACAGCGAGCACAGGAAGACCTGTGTGCCAGGATGGCAGCCCTTGTGCACCAAAGGTACCCAGCTGCCCGCCTGCTGCTTGACCTCCGCCAGACTCTCATGTTCCAGCAGGTTGGGCAGCAGCATCTGGCTGTAACCCACATCGTGACACAGCTTCAGGTCACTGGGGATGTCAATGCATTGAGGCTTCTTCCCATAAGTGGGGGGATTATATGACTTCCATGTAATGAATTCCTCCTCGGATGTCTGGGTGCATGTTATACCCAGTGTTACAATGAGGACCTGAATCAGAACTGCCGGTCTCCGGAGGAGAGAGGAGCACTCCATTTGCTTCTGCAGGCGAAGAGGGATGTCAAAGTCAGCCTGGAGATCTTGCTGAATAGGAGTTAAAACCACGGCTGGCTGCGCTTTTTTTGCTCCTGCTCTGCGGCTGTGCAGCACTGACAGACCAGGCTGGACCCGACCACACCGACCGCCTAGGTGTCATAGAGTAAATCGCGCGCAGCCTAAGAACAAGAGGAGACTCGGAAGCACCTCCTGGCCAATAGGAGACCGCCACTGCCTTTTGACACGCACACGTAAATCAAAAGGCTGATTTAGCACGCTATTGTCACGGCTGGAGAGCGCTAGATTTATGTCAGGCAAATCGCAATGGGGTTTTCGCTCGGCTCAATTTTTTGTTTATGAGAAACTTATAGGAGTCGGATATTACTGGTCACTTACAGGATTTTACTGATGTAGCTTCGGTAACGCAAAGTGTTCAACGATTGTTCCGCTACTCCGTTACGGAGGTGTCACTTTGGATCCTCTCATTAATTTTTAAATGTCGTGAATACCGTCCCTGATAAAAGGCTTGCAACGGAAGGAGTAAATGGTGAAAAACCGGTGAAATGTATTTATCTATCGGAGAACGGAATTTATTGTGAGATAAAGATGAAAAGGGAAAACAGCAGAAGTTAGGTAAAATAAATAAACGGTCTTACCTGATCAAATTCTCTCCGTTGCAGGTTATTGTTACGTCCAAACTTTCAAAACAGACGTGAATATCTTTTCCTTCCTTTCTTTAATCACGGCGTTGATATTCAGATTAAGGAAAACACCTCCGAGCCGAGGATCTGGATCTCCTCACAGCCTATTAGGAGTCCCTCGACTTTGAAGAGTCTATGATTTGTATGAGGTGGAATGCAGATTGAGAAGTTAAATAACCAGGAACCACTGGGAAGGAGAATGGGCTGGCGTGCACTTTATTGTTTCCATCATTTGCAAATGATGTCGTTTATCTAGATCATAAATATGGACGCGGTAGCATAATGATAAATGTACATTTCGTTTTTAAAAATGAACTTCGCGATGAAGTGAGGTTTTGGGTCCCGCGGACTCGTTGAGAAGATGTTTCTGCTTCGGCTGTATCTCGGTTTTACTACGCTGCGATAATTAACAGTCAATTGTTGTGAAACAACTTAGAAGTCATATATCTGTCAAGCCGGATGTGGTTTCTGCAGCTTTCTGAGACAGTATAAATGCGTTTGCTGCATCCCCCATCACTAATGAGATAAAAGGTCACAAATGTTTAATATATTTAATCACCACGGTGTATGCCGTTTAACTCCTTTTTGGCCCTATAGTACAGTGTTTTAGTCTGTCTCCGACAATGTATAAAATGAATAAGCCTAGTATTTTGGCTATATTGTTTTTTCCGCGGGTACTATAGAGGCAGAGCTCAATATGAACTCAAACATCTTAAGTGAGCTGGTTGTATGTCGCCATGGGTGAGCATGATGTTTATATATGTGTGTGTTGTGTGACATCGTGTTGGTGGTTCAATCACCTCACTTCTGGGTCTCGGTTTGGGGTAGTTCTACTCCACCGGGGAATCACTAACACTCTCAAGTAGCCCCTCATTACTAACCTCATCTAGACTTACCAAACCATCGAGTACAAAACAATGCTTGTTTTAAACATTCAAAATATTTTTATTACGTAAAGAAAGCAAGGACTAAGTATGAATGACACATTGCACAGCTGAGGCCTATAAGACATTTATTTCTGTGTTTGTTTTGATTTAATTATTATTATTATGAGCCATTGCGTGCGACTCAGCATGACGTTCACATGTTTTTTGTTTAAGCGGGTAACAAATTTCATCAACTTAAAGAATAAGCATTACAGCGACTCGCAGAAAAGAACCACTTGAGGTGAAATCTGATTACTTTGTCCGTCTTTGCAGGGCAGGACTTAAAAATCGGCTGTGGACTTTGTGCGATTATGGTTCTACAGTGTTATATACACGCTGCTATTTAAGAGTAATCTGAATTTGAAAATTGAGGTGATTTCCGTTGTAAAAACGTTTTGAAATGTATTCCAATGCAAAGCCTTTCATTTTACGTTTACTGTGTCAACGGCAGATGGTCAGCCCACTTTAGAAAGACATGATAGACCTAATAGGAATTTAACTACAAATTTTCTGCCATATATTATTATTATTATTATGTTATTATTATTTTTTATTATGGGTGATGTTTTTGTGAATAACATTGTGAAATGTTAAAAACTGAGTCTTACAACTTAAGTTATATGAACCCTACTGCATCAGTACGTGCAATGATGTACACTGTTTATAATATTGGAGCAATAAAAATTTAAGTCTCACAATTGTGATAATAAACTTAACAATAGTAATAATAGCAATCATAATAATAAGCGCTCTTTTGAGTTTCGGAGTTTATTGAATAGGTAACAAAATTATAATTACGATTAATAGAATGCTCACACCCATATGAATATGCAGGCTAACACCTGTAAAGTATTAGGCCTATTA
>JAODKE010000125.1:8518762-8532876 GCA_026779605.1 Mormyrus hasselquistii
ACAATATTCTAGGTGAGGTCTCACCAAGGAATTGTATAATCTTAGCATTACCTCCCTTGACTTAAACTCCACACACCCCAACATCCTATTGGCCTTTTTTATTGCTTCCCCACACTGACCAGAATGGGACATGGAAGCATCAACATACACACCAAGGTCTTTCTCATAATCAGCTACCTTTATTTCAGTAGGACAGGGTACGGGTACGCCCCGGATGGGATCCTCAAGATAAAGTAACAGGGTTCTGGACATATGGGAGCCCCGTTGAAAACGGGGTTGTATCTGTAACTATCAATATTTACAAAGTTCAGATGGCTAGTGGTTCCTATGGCTGTGGGTGATGAAGTCACGTGGCTTTCAAAAGCAGTATTGAAATTTTTTCAAAATTACAGTGATATTGGTTTTACATAATGATCCAAATGGATGGTGAAATTAATCAAATTACTGTTTATGAAATTTATGATCTCATCTGCGGGTTACTTCTCGACTCTGGTCCTTGACTTACCTAGGCGTCATTTTGTTACAGCACTACATTTCTTGTGCAGTGTGATATATGAGTGCAGCACAGCCTTTATGCCGTATAGATGCTGAATGTGTTGAATATTGTATGAGTGTTTGTGTTATCTGCATCTTAAAAAGCTTGTGTCCTGAGTCCAGAGCCACAATTAGCACAAAAATCTTCATACATTCCATTTCCTTTAATGGAAACCAAGGGATGAAAAGGAAATTTGAACTATTTAACTTCAGGTGGTTTAAAGAAAATAATCATTATTCTGCTTCCTTTGATATAGAAAACCTTCCATTTGGAAAGTTATCTGCAGAGTTTGCAACAACCTGAAACACTGGAGAAGAGGGGAAATTTAAACTGGCCCGATTTGTACTTAGGCGCAGCTGATTAGACATGTTCAAAACATATCCTTAATGGGATTTATCACAAGAGTTCTTTATATTGAAGGAAGTCTCACAAACGTACAGTCATACTCACTTAGATTGAGTGTCACAAAAATTAAGTAAACAAAATGTTCTGCATTATAACATAATGAGGCAGCACAGGGGTGCAGTGGTTAGCACTATGACCTCACACCTCTGGGACCTGGCTTCAAGTCTCTGCAGGGTTCCGTTTGTGGAGTTTGGATGTTCTCCCCATGACGTTGTGGGGTTTCCTCTGGGTACTCTGACTTCTCCCCACAGTCCAAAAACTTGCTGAGGATAATTGGAGTTACCAAAGTGTGTGTGTGCCCTGTGATGGGTTGGCATGCTGCCATAGGTTGTTCACTGCCTCACGCCCATAGGATCCAAATGACTCTGAGTACCACGAGTGTGTTCAGAAGGCGTATGGATGGATGTGACATGTAGACGTACTGCATGTATGTGCTTATTGTGGCTGCCATGTTGACCTGGGTCAGTCCATGCTGCCTGACAGGTGTTTTTTGTGATAATTTACCAGGCTCCACTCTGGAATTCTGAGCTCACAAAAAAAGTATGTTTTATCCCCACTCCATTCCAGAATACATTTTTGATTGTGCCACATCTTGTGTTTCCTGACTGACGTCTCTATGGCCTTTGTTGAATCACGGTGTAGTAAAACTTTATAAGCAGGAAGAGGAAATTCTCTCTTAACCCTTCCAAACAACCAGTTACAGAGACCGTTTCTCCAATCAAAGTCACGTTCTGGAGCTCGGTTACTGAGATGACAAGGCGACGTAGAGCCGGGATGGATTCCGATCCATCACACCCGTGTAGAAACACCAAATCTGTCAGTCTTTAAGTTGTGGAGAAAATGCGAGTCAGCAGTGCCACCAACGGAGCCCCTGTGCTGTGCTGTAGCGAGATTAGAGCTGCATTCAGAAAACGTGAGTCAAAGTAACAAGACCCAGTGCTATGGTGCTGGAGATGAGTCACAGAGAGGTTTTCATCACAACAGCGCTGGTCTGTTTCAGAGTGCCATTATGACATTCCATTGTCTGAAAAGCCTCAGAAGGAGCTGATGATTTGCACGTTTTGTGTAAAAATGAAGCTGCATTACTCCTGATTCTGGCATGAGTAACAGTTGGATTTTTACGCTTTCATGATTTTTAGGGGAAAAGGTTAAAAAAACTCCTCAAATCCACAATCAAAGCACTCTCAGGTCTCTGCCAGGATTTGAAACGATCACTTTAATAATTCAATTTCTGACCAAGTCTATTGTTACGATACCTCTGTTTTCCCTCCAGCTAAGTATGTTAGCAGTTAATCTCCTTCCTACACTGTCAGAAAAAAAGAGTACCAGTTTGTACCTTTGCCGGCCACTGAGGTTGTACCCTCAGGGGTCTGCGAATTGTACCCTAGCTGTAGGTAATTGTACCTTTTAAGCTACAGAAATGTACTATGAGGAACATTTTTATACCATTGTGGGTACATTCATGCTGTTTGTACCTTGGGGATGTTAATTTCTGTACCATAAAATGTACATTTACCTACAGGTAGGATACAATTGGAAGAGCCTTGAGGGTACAGCCCCAGTCACAAGCAAATGTACAATTTTCTGACAGCAAAGGAGGAAAAACTTTCAACATTTGGAGTATAGCCTGTTCAGACTCCTCACTGCTTCTCCAGGGCATTCTATCCGTGATCAGTGTCAAAAATTAGCAGAGTTCTGACCAATCAGGTTTCCCACATCTGAATTTCACCCAACATCATTCATCCTATGAGCACAAGACCTGCTGTTTTGTCAGTCCTTAGCACCTCTTTACCTGTAACTGCTGATCTGAAATGCTAACAATGTTATTGCCCTCAGAGGATAATGCTGAAGAGCAGGGTAACGCCGTAGGTACAGACTGTGTCTTTTGTCGGAATCCTCCATGAATTTGTTTGTTTGTTAGCATTGGTGTGGAGATGTAGTGCATTTTAAACGGTTCAGCCTCTTAAACACTTAAGCAAAGGACTTAATAGGTGATTTGCGGCACGCGTCATTATGAAGTAATTAAGAGAAGGAACTAACACAGCTACACATACTGAATGTGAACTGGGGGTCAGCAGTTGCGGGCAACTCTCTGTCAGCCAGAGAGCTGAAAAGCAAGCAAACAGATAAAAGACATTCTGAAGCGGATATTAAACAGCTAATAAAATACACATTGAGAACATTCAGAGAACACGTGAGGTCCTGCTGTAATTGTTTGGCAGACAGGCTTGTGAGGAAAGTGGATCTGGGTTTTTTTTTCCCAGAGCCATTTGAGGAGAGAGCACTTTTTACAGCTAGTGAGTCACTTGTGGGGTTTGAGAATAAGGGCAGGGTGTTGCTTCAGCTACCCTTTGGGCTGCCTGCAACCTAATTTGAAATAATCAAATTTAAGTGATTTGATGGCCGTTCGTTTTCTTTATGATTTGTAGACAGGTGCTTTAACTAAACGCTGCTTATGATTTATTACTAAAATGATTTATGTTTTCTTCAGGTCTTCTTGGGAGAGTAAAATGAGTAAAGCCTATATCCTCATTTATTTTTTGGGACAACAGTGTCCTATGATATAGGTGCATTAATCATCTTACATGTCTGCAACCATTTACAAACCCAAAGATATAAGAATGAAGAATGGTTGTCACAAAAAAATCTATTTGCATTAAAATTTAAAACATAAAAGTAAAACTTGTGTGATTGAGATAAGGATTACCTACGTGGTTATATGAATAAATAATACTTCACCCCACCAGAAAACTCTAATCAAATTTGTATTCAATAAATATATCATTTTACCATGTAAGCAGGAACACTTTTATCTGAAAAGTGATCTATGTGAGGTTTTTCCTCCTTTTTTATCTGCAGATTTCTTTTAACATCCTGCACTGAATTCACTTATATGATCAACAAAATTAAAACATTATTTCTCTCTGTCATACATTGAAAATTCCCAAAGCTTTTTTTAATTTGAATGCTTGGAAAATGTGGAAAATATAAAATACAACATTTGGAAGTGTCTGCAGTTGAGGAAGCCTAAGAGTTTTGATCAGAAAATCACTTTTGTAACTCTAGTTACAAAATCATGCATTATATATATATATGTGTGTGTATCAAAACTATATATATCAAATTCTGCATTGTGTACTGGCATTACATACAAACTAATAAAACTAATAAATCAATAACATTTTATTCAGTGTGGCACATTTTTACAACTTCTTCACAATTAACTTTGTGCCAATTTATGGTTATTTATGGTGTTCCTGGATTGTGAAAGCTAAGTTTTATTTGCTAACTTTTTCAAAGAAGGTAATCAAATCATTTTCCTGGAAAATGGTGTATATAAAAAGTACATAGAGAAGTACATGTGCAAAGTCTATATACCTTTTATATTATGGAGTCCAAAAAAGCGGAATGAGAGTGGCTTGTTGTACCTTGACGAGTGTCATTTGCTTGTCTGTGATGGACTGGTGCCCATCTATCTGAAAAAAGATGAAAAATATCCATGAATAAATCCATGTAGCATAACAATTAGCTTGTACTCATACAAATGAATTAGATATAAAGTAACATAAATGGCATGAGGGGTATCCAGGTGGCTTAGTGGGTAGGGGTACTGGGGTACTTTGGGGGTTTGTTTGACCCCCCCCACACGCACACACACACACACACGCACGCACACACGCACACACACACACACACACACACACACACACACACACACCATGTGTGTGCAATCTGTGCAGGTTCTCCCTGCAATCCAAAGATAGTAGGTAACTTAATTGGCATCTCTGAATTGAATTGTGTGTGTGTATGAGAGAGAGAGAGAGAGAGATTGCCTTGCATTGCACTGGCATTCCATTCAGAACATACCCCTTCCTGTTGCCTTATGCTGTCCGGGACAGACTCCAGGAACCAACTGCGTCCCTGACTAGAACAAGTAGTTGGAAGATGGATGAATAACTGGAAACCTGTACTTTGAATATCATTTTGGAGGATTTGCACGTCTCTGTTGCTCATCAGTAGCAGAGATTCACGGGAGAGACGTGGACGCTAAATATGTAAGACGGTGTGAAAATGTCATACGAAAGTATTACATTAGAAAGGCCATGGATTTTTTTCATTTGTCAGAGGTTAGGAGATGAACACTGAATTTACAAACAACAAAAAACTTAGTAATGTTTCAACTTTTTCCCAAATTTTATGTTTAGAAACTGTTGCATGAAAAACAAAGTATTTATTTTGGAATGACCATTTAGTGCATCCTTTCAAAGAAGCCATATTTAATGTGTGCATCTAAAGTCCATTTATGGATTATTGGGAATCACAGAAAATGGGCTGTAAGTGTTAAGGGGTCTATCATCCCCACCCTCAACATGCATTATCTCAGCCATGAAGGGCTGCTCTCTGCAGAGGTCAAGCTGGAAGCCCCAGAAGGCTTGGCTGTTAACAGATCTTTAAGCTATGCGCCCTAATAAAACTGCCAAAGAACATTTTCTGATGGTTTAAAGTGCTTTGAAACCAGGGTGCAGATGTCTTTATAGCCAGAGACAACAAGCATAAAGTCTCTCCACAGCACAGCCTGGCTCTATAACTGTCACTGCGGGGAGTGAAAGATCAGCTGGCATTTTCACTCTCTAATTGACTGTTCATCTGCAGGCTGACTGGAACCACGTGCGTGTTTTTGAAGCTAACTCACGGAGTGATGTGCTGGACATTTTCTTTCTTTATTACAAGAGAATAAGAACAAGTTCAAAGAGACCATCAGAATTCCACTATATCACTTCTCACCTTTATTTGCTTCAAATATATTTTAAAAGACATTATAAAGAAGGAAAGTGATATAAATCATCAGCAGCAATATATTTTAGCTAAAATATTGAATTTAGGGGAAACAGATGACAAAATTTCAGTTGATTGAGTGTGGAATGTGAATCAGTTTTTTTTCTTTTTCAGAAAACAATGTCCAGATATTTGGATCCATCCTTGGTGGTGCCCAGCCCAGCACCATGAGCAGTCTAGGGTAGACTCTATACAATCCTAAAGACAAAAAGCTACTGGAAGGTGGATCGAGGTCTAGATCGGTGTTTCTCAAACCAGTCCTAAGGGACCACCAGACAAGGGAGCTGGAAAGGAAGCAAATATGTGGAGTGACTGGCAGGCAGCTGGAACGCAGCAAATAATGGCCGACTGAAAGTCTCCAAGGATCAGATTGAGTAATGCTGTTCTAGATGGTCCTTCAAAAGTCAAGGATCAGACTGAGTAATGCTGTTCTAGATGGTCCTTCCAAAGTCATTTCCTTTTTCGTGTCAGACGCAGAACAATTAAACCTCGAACTGTCTCTAGACCCCGGCCTCATGCAGAAAGGCCCCCAGAGATTGAGGTTAACTCTTACAACCCAACTAACGCAACGTGCTTTGTTTTTCACAGCCATTAATCTCATGCTCTTAACTCTGGATAGGTATAACGCACAGACTCGTGCTCCTGACTATTGTGATAGTTTTCAGGGATTAAGTGAACACACTGTTCTTACATAATGCTTACCAAAAAAACATGACTGAAAACACATTTTGGCACTTCCACATCCAATTTATTGGATTTACCTACTGTACATAATGCAAACCTGTATTACTTTATGGACTTAAACCTACTCATATAATTATTCAGGCGGTGGATAACATAATAAAAACACTCATCAGTATATTAATATTAAGGATCCTGGGTGTCTTGGGTATGATGTTAAACTGCATCCCGGCCCTGCAAGTGGTTCTCCAGCTCATGGGGAAGCATTTGGGGGTTGGTGGTGGGGTTGGCGCTGCAGCCACCATAAAAACTTCACCCAGCTCCCAAACGGCAGACCGGACCCTTTTCTGCTCTTCGCAGGAGTGGCTCTGCTGCTGCTGCCCACAGGACGGCTTCATACATGAGAAAAGGGATGGGGCAAAGCCCTCAGGAGACCCATCCCCGTAACAGTCTGAACCGGGGAGCTAATGGTGTCAGGTCTGTTGGGGATCAGAGCTGGTGTGGTGCTGAGGTGTCGCCCGCTGCGTGGCAGCATTTGGGTCCCAGATTGAGATGGCCCATCCAGGTAGGTGCATGGAACAACTTCTCCCTTGGGTGTGATGACCATCTTCTCCTGCTGTCAGGGGAACTTTGTGAATTATTAGTATGCAGGTATGCAGACCGGGGAGTGGTCAGATCTCTGTAGGTGGGTATACCTACTTTTGGTCTCGTCGGTCTGATGGCCGCCATAGTCAGGGAGTAGCTGTTGCTATAGCAGATCAGCTCCTCCCTATAGTGTCTGATGTCACTCCTTTTAACGAGCGTATTACTGTATGAGGCTCAGGCTATGGCACTGCTTGGGTGTCTTGTCTGTCGTCTCAGTGTATGTTCCGACCGCGGTGAGTGATGTCTCGTTGTGGGAGACATTTTACTCGCTACTTCGCTTGGTGGTTGATGGGTGCCCACTAGGTGACACTGCTCTGGTCATGGGTGACTTCAGTGAGACCACTGGCACTGACAGGGCTGGCTATGGGGACTGTGTCAGTCCCAGTGGGTCTGGCATTCATGGTGTCATCATGGTATATGGGCACACAGTGAGGGATTAGGGCACAGCCCCATATTTCTTGCCAGTTATTTGACCATGAATAGCAACCATCAGAAACAATGACTCTCTACAAGCAGATATTGTGGATTGACGGCATCTGTAGGTCTTCGTGAAATGTAAACCTGTTCAGTTGTAGGGAATAGGGTGAGGGACTCTGCTCATCAGACCATACTACTTTTTTCCATTGCACAAGGGTCCAGGTTTTGTACCTTTGTGCTCTGGCCTTGAATAAAAGCAGTTTCTAAATCGCAGTCCTGCCATAAATTTCAGCTTTGTGAATTCACAGGGCAGTTTTTGCTGAAACTGCTTCACAGCAGTGCTGATTCATGGCCCTCAAGATACAGGGCATTACAATACACTTAGATATAGAAGCTCAGATGACAGTAATGCTGTGCTCTCAGAAATCACAAATCATACACGGTCTTCATTACATTCAAAATGCAGCAACAGCAGAATTGTAACCAGCCATAAATTCGGGCATATTACATATATTCTGTCTTTGGCTTTCAGTTAAATCCGGAAAGATCTTTAAAATTCTTCAGCTTATTTACAAGGCAGTAAATGACCAGGACCAAACTTGTCTGACTGAACTGCTCAAAGTGTAACAATCCTGAATGTATACTGAGACTATAGAATGGAGGCCTTCCTATAATTCCTCACATGATTGTTGGCAGTAGAGCTGTCAGGTACGCGTCTCCTAATCTATGGAAAAAATTGGTCATCATATATCAGGGATGCTCCCCATATTTAAATCCAGACTGAAGACTACAATTGCTTCAACTTACCCTACCATACAGAAGACTGCTGTTGCTGCTGTAAATGCTTTTGTTTTGTGGCCGTTGTTGCTTTTGTTAGTTACTTAGTAGCAACTGTACTTACCCACTGCGCAACACTCTCTTCCATACAGCTACATGCCCTCTGCATAGGATTGAAACCAACTCATCACACTGCGCTACCAACGACACAGCGATGATATTCATCTGGTTTCTAGTGCCATCTGTGGGCCATTTACAGTACTGCATTAAACCGCAATACACTGTCGTTCGGACCTTACAATACGAAATGTTTTTGACTTAATTTAAATAAATAACAATATAAATCTTAAATATTACGTGTGAAACCTTACCAAAAGTGGACACATTTTCTTACATGCTGCACCTAAGAGATAATGAAGAGTGTTTTTTGGACCAGAAGCGATTCTAGGGACTCCGGGGGCCCTAAACTCACCCTACCCAGCCATTGTAAACTTCATTACAGTTATTTACTAAATATAAATTAATATCAACAAAGAGCATTTAATTAATGCAAGTAATTTATTTTCTCTAATACACAAATAAAGCAGATTTGTCGTTGTAAAGTACGGCTATCCTTGGGGGGCTTCCTCCCAACTCGATCCAGCCCTCCGGGGAGCCGCCTGTTCTGTCGCTACGGCTCTGGTTTGAACAATAACTGGATGTAGAGAAATCCGAATACGATACAAAAGCTGTCGAGGAGTCCGATACCATGACTTCATATTTCTCGTTTGCAGGATGTAGTGCTTTAAAGCAAACTAGGAACTATCTTTACCACACACCAAAGATATTAACCATATTATTTCTGGAGCAGGACACACAAATACGCACGCAAAAAAACTTGCAGTCTTAAACTTACTGTGGTACTGTAAAAAAATGTAGCGCAGCTGTGTTTCGTTTAAACTATACTGGAATGCCAAAACTACCAAATGGGAAATGGCTGCCGCATGACCTTTCCAGTAACACAAGGAAAAGAAGCAGACGGGTTTTCCAAGAGTCCAACCACGAAAGGCAGCGCGCAAGCCAAAATAAGAGACAAGGGAAATCTCAATGACATGGACTTTTAAGTAGTAACAGCATACGGGTTTGTTTTCTTTTAACAATACGTCCTGAGATGATCTTCTTTTGGGGATTATCGGCGTCCTCCGTAAATATCCCCACTCCCAAATCGCCTAGCTCTCTGTGGGCTGATCTCCATGCAAAGCACGGTCCTATGCTCCCAAGTCCAAAAGGTTGTGGGTTCAGATCCGGGGTGTATCCTGTTGTACCAATTAATGGGAAGCGGTAGACTAAAATCAAATAATGAACCTCTGCTTAACCTACTTTGTTCCATCTTAAAACAGAGCACTGGCAGAAATATATAAATAACAATAGCAATAAAGGGAATCAATCAATCAATCAATATTTGATTTGGACAATTCAGCTTTTTAAAAATATGCTTTATTTTGGTAAGGAATCCAAGTTACTATATAGACTCAGTCATGTAACAGTCATAGCTGTTACAAGAAAAAGAAAAAGGGGAAAAAAAGAAAAAAATTAAATAAATTTAAATGAAATATTTCCACGATTCGCTAACAGTCACGTCACCTGATAACCAGCAGCGTCATGTGACGTCACAAATCTTAAGGCGCTTTAATTGAACATTACATTGTTATAAAAATATAAAAGGGGTGAATGGGAATCCCACTTCTACAAGTGTATAACACCCATCATCAACCATCTCAAATGAATCTATAAGGTGTCTAGCTGCTCAATAAGCCGATAGTGCCGCTCCAATCTACCCAGATTGCGCGATGACAGCGTTGCGCCTGTAAATCTGCCGGCCGGCGATCCGGACACCTCGTGTGTGCGGAGGGGGGAGCGGGAGAGCGGCGTGGCATGGCGGGGCTACCGCTGCAGGTGAGCGGTCACACACCAGAACATATCAACTAAACGCACCATGTGTTTCGCATTTATCTGGTTATCTAACCCCGCTGGAAACATAAAGAACGAAATGAAAAGCCCTATAGTTTAATTTTGGATGATTTTATTGAAGGTGGATGTAGTTCTAAATTAAAGTCAAACCGATTGCATAGGCCTTTGTTTATGCGGGACAGAAGTGAAACCGATTGCGTATCTGTTATGGATTTCACGAGAATAAAAATTTGCTCCGACTTGCATTTAGGGTTTGCCTTTAACAAGGAGTATATGTAATGTAATGAATTTGATCTTCATTTGTTCTATCCCGTATCTCTGGCAGAATTCCAGACTGCTGTTGCTCAGTAACATACAAATGAACAATAAGGGAAATTAAATAACCACCTTGTCAGCTTCACAGGCCGTTTTAGACCGGTAGGAAACACATTTGGACTTGAGGGAAAAAATTGATGAGTGCTGATATCTGTGCATGTTTGTGGTTATGTCTCGTGAGTGATTCACTTGGTTATTGTGGTCTGTGGTCATCCCCGATTCCCCCCGGCAGTGCTCAAGCCTGCTGGGCCTGGCCGAGGGTGACATTCTGGACCCGGTGTTCCAGCAGCGCCTGGAGGATGCTCGCACGCAGCTCAGGCAGGAGATCCAGCGGGAGCTGAAGATCAAGGAAGCGGCGGAGAGGCTCCGGCGGGCGGTGACGGGCAGGAGGAATGCCGCCGAGGTGGAGGGCCAGCTCCGAGCCTCTGGCCGTAAGCTGGAGCAGCTGCACTGGGAGCTGCAGGAGCTGAATGCGAGGACTATGGGTGCAGAGAAGGAGAGATGTGTGGGTAGGTGAGCGGGGAGGGTGGGAGGTGGGAGGTCAGGGTTCAGGGACTCTCCACAGTGTGTTCGGTTTTACGTAAGAATAATGGGGGGGGGGGCAAGTCATAGTTTTGCAGTCTTCATATTTTCTGTTTCCTTTGATAGAACTTAACAAAAACCACAATATGCAGGCAGACGCACTGGTCCAATACAGTGAGGTCTTTTGGGCTAAACGCATCCAAGCCCTTTTATTGAAGGGGGAAATTTAAACAATGTATGTTCATTACAATAGGAACGAAAGATCCAAACATATATATTTTAGGTTTTTTTTGGGATGGTGTGGTCATTGTGAACCTACTTGTGTAAATTCGGACCTTGTTGATTTAAATCTCTGAGCCTGGGTCCGACCGGACGACGACCTGATCTGATTTGTCTTGCGTGTGCTGACTTGGATCCAAACATGTCAGGCCTTTGGCAACAGATCCTGGAAAAGCTTTATGGCTTACCTTGGCAAGGGAGCCATCAAATCTCATTCCCTGATGGACCCTGTGTGCTGTTTTCCACACCAACCCATTCCTCTGTTTTGATTGGTTCAGTTAGCTTTCCTGACTTTGTAAAGAATAGTGACTTACTGTCTATATTGATGTAAAACTGATGGCGTTAGTGTGATAATTAGCTGTAATTTGGTGGAACATTGATGTGCTTGGTTTGAAAAACTGGAGCCAACCTGGGTGTCAGCATGCTTTTCTCATTGGTCACTTGCGTGTGTCGCTGCTAGACGACACGACGTCTCCTGATCCGTGCCGATGGGTGGAGTGCACTTCCCCGCTAGCCTCCCGGATTCACACCCTCCAGAAGCAGCTGACCATGGAGATGAAGGTGAAGCAGGGAGCAGAGAACATCATCCAGACCTACACGAGCAGCTCCGTCAAGGTGGGAAGCAGGAACGGTCACGCTGAAGGCTGGAGCGAGGAAATTGTGCATGAAGCACTGGACGTATTATTCAGTATTAATATTCACATCAATAATTACGTTATGATTTAGAGTAAGATGATGGAACCTAAGTTCTTTGAGCGTAGAGAGGATTGTTCTCTGGAAAAAGAAACCTGGGGGTGTTTTGTCCCAGTTCCCTTTCATCTTAACTGGGGTGACATCCACCAACTGTCCAAAGAATGTTCTTCAAAGGCAACCAGCTCTTCCCAGAATTCCTTCAGGGCAGTTGATCTGGTGTTGATGGTATTGATAACAGCCTCCACATGCCCCCCCAGGACCGGAAGCTGCTGTCCACAGCCCAGCAGATGTTACGGGACAGCCGGACCAAGATCGAGCTGATCCGTATGCAGATTGTGAAGGTCACACAGGCACGGGGCGAGCGTGCAGGTGGAGACCCTGAGGGTGGGTCTTCAGCATGAATGTTAAAAGAACGTTTTCCACAGTGGAAAAGCAGGTTTCCAAAACTCTGTCCACAGGATACGTTTTAGGAAGTTGGCAGTCTCATCTCAAAACAAACAAAAGATGCACTGTGTGTTGGGGACATTTCCTCTT
The DNA here is from genome assembly GCA_026779605.1 of Mormyrus hasselquistii. Taxonomy (NCBI): domain Eukaryota; kingdom Metazoa; phylum Chordata; class Actinopteri; order Osteoglossiformes; family Mormyridae; genus Mormyrus; species Mormyrus hasselquistii. The sequence continues at coordinate 8,531,352 of JAODKE010000125.1, forward strand.
CATTTCTTCTCAAAGCTTCTGCCAGTTTGACGTATGGAGACCTGCGTTTGATGCTTTTAAGCCTCAAGGTTTTTTTTAGTGTCTCTGTTTCCAAAAACTAAAAACTTTGTTTGGCTTCTGTGATGTGTGTCTGTTTGCCATCTGGTGTGTCAGTTTGTCACCAAGGATCTGTAAGCCCTCGTTCGCAAAGAACAAATATTCAAAGTGCCTCTTCACTCTCTGCAGTTACGTGCCAGTCATGAGTCAGGGGGACCTTTTTGGTTCTGTTCTCTGCGTGTTGCTGACAGGGCGCCCCCTAGAGTCTGTGAGCCCCCTGGAGCTGCGGGTAGCGGAGCTGCGGCATCACCTGATGATCGAGGCGGCAGTGGCGGATGGGGCCAAGAACGTGTGGAGGCAGCTGGGAGGACGGAAGGTTCAGGATAGGCGTGCGCTCATTGAGGTACCAACGGGGCAGGCCAGGGGAAAGAGAAGCATCTGCCGTTAGACATGAATGGAAACCAGCACTTCCAGAGTAAAAGCTGGAATTCAGCGTTTTACTGTGCACATGTGCTAGAGCCGTTTGGGGGGGGGGGGGGGCATACAGACCGGCAATGCTTCAACCCTAACCCCCCCACCAAGTCCCTCCATCAGATTTGTTCTGGCCTGTTCTGCATTGACCAAGACTAACATAGTTGTGTGTGTGTGTGTGTGTGTGTGTTTCTGCGCATGTATGTCTGTATGTACTTGTGCATATATGTGTGTGTGCACATTTGCATGTGGGCGCATGCATCTGTATGTATTTGTTTGCGCGTGTGTGTGTGTGTGTGTGTGTGTGTGTGCGCCCGTACGTGTCTGTGTGTATGCGCATGCATGTGTGCGTGCACATTTACACGTGTGTGTGTCTGTATGTATATGTCTGTGTGTGTATGTTTGTGTGTTTGCATGTGGGTGCCGACCTCTAGGCTCAGGGTCGCTTCCTCGAGTCCTCCCAGAAGCTGGACCTCCTGCGTGTCTCCCTGGAGCGGAGGCTGACTGAGCTCCCCCCAGAGCACCCCCAGCGGTCAGCCATCCGGGAGGAGCTAAACGGAGTCTCACCCTGCTCCGGGTCGCAGCGCATCCGCCTCTCTTCCTCTTCCTCCTCCTCCTCCTCCTCCTTATTCAAACCTGCCTCCCTCACAGGTAACAGCAGCCCCAAGCATTCATGATCCATCCATTTCCGACCCCATGTCTGATACGGGGTCACAGGGTGTTAATTATCCCTGATTAATGACCAGTAGCAGAGCCCTCTTAATATGTTAATGTCATGCTGCTTCCATCCAAAGCTAAGGTACCTTCCTTACAGATGTTTCTTCTATATTCGTCCGCAAATCAGCTTTTTTTGTCGAGTCATTTAAAGATTTTTGCTACCATAAGACCTATCCTCTGATTCTGCCCTAACCAACATGCAGCCTTTGTAATTGGCTGTTAACTATTAGTGATATAGTGGTAATTAGTGCTTATCTGTGGTTAGTGTTTAGGGCTGCAAGCACAAGTGGTGCTCTGTCCC
>JAODKE010000125.1:8557003-8576863 GCA_026779605.1 Mormyrus hasselquistii
TGGGCAGTCTGCATACAGGATGAGAGCAGAAGCTGACTGTAGTGGGCAGTCTGCATACAGGATGAGAGCAGAAGCTGACTGTAGTGGGCAGTCTGCATACAGGATGAGAGCAGAAGCTGGCTGCAGAGCTTGTCTGATGACCTTTCCATACTCACCATACGTGAATCCCGCTTTGGTCGTGTTCAGTGGAACGCTGCTGATGGGCTTCCCCCGGATGTCTGTGTTCTTGTGAGAGTTGAACGTGTAACAGTTCCCAAACTTGTAGTTGACAAACCCTGAAAAGAAACTTATTGTAGAGGATGGAATATGATAAGCAAGAAAGAACAATTTTAATCTGTAATTACAAAATGAAGGAATTATTAGTCAGCAAACCTTAGATTTTGTACTTACGAACATTCATGCATCCAACATTCTGGTATTTATATGGTACAAAAGTAATTTGTGTTTACTGTAATTGTTAGTGTGGTGTAAAAGTCCCACTTGTTACGCTTTACCTATGCATCGTTAGTCATGTCTTTAACCTGTGTTTGCATATATGTTTGTTTTATGTTTGCTCTGTTTGTCTTATGTCTTTACTCTTTGCATTATTACTATATACGCACTGAGCTACCATGTTGCTCTTGAGAAGGTCCACTGATGTGCTGCTCACCTGGTGTTGCATGGTCGCCCATGGTAGGTACAGAATATCAGCATGTCCTCCAGCTGGTGTCCCATGTCCAGTTTCTCCTCTTCTGATAGCCTGTTGAACTCTGAGGCGAATTTGCTGAAGGAGAAACCACAGCGGCTGGCATCCCTGGCAGAGCTGGAGTAGCTGGTCCGGTTCCACTGCTCAGAGAGGCAGAAATCCTGCAGCTTGGGAGAATATCAGACAGAGCATCAAAACAGGAAAATGTCACAGTGCCAGGATAATTACGGTTAACATGAAGACATATGAGAAGCTTTACTTTGCTTCCAGTCCTACAAAGTTTCTAACGTTCTTGTATTGTAGAATTTAATTAATATCTATTTTAATTAGCTGATGGAGAACTGCAGGACAGAGAAACAGAGAGCAACTGACTGATAAAGTGCTGTTTAGAGCGAAGTTCTTTTCCAAAGCCGTCCGCCTCAAGCTGTTGAGGTTGCAGATGGTGACAGCAGGGAACATGAGCTTGGAATTGGAGATCAAAGTGATCTTCTCGTGCGATGGGTAGCTATAAAAGGTCATGACCATCTCCATGCACTGCCAGAAGGCGCAACAAAACGCAAAGATGACGAATCCAGCCCACAGCCAGCGCCGGAACCAGTGCTGAGCCCGGAAAATGTTGGGGATTCCGTGTGCCGTGGTGTGCTGGATGTCCGACCTGATCTCCAGCAACAAAGCCTTTGCTCTTGGTTTGTTCTTTTGTGGCATAATTGCGAAGAAGAAGCAGGAAAAGTCAAAGCAAACAAGTGCTCATGAAATGGACTCGGAAATCTCAGAAAGATCGCACACTGTTCTGGAACCAGATTATCCACAAAATGACCAAACTGCAAAGCTCATCGAACGATATAAATGTCACTTGGGACTGACCACAGGTGTTGGGGAGGCTGAGTAATCCACGTAATTCTACTTTGCATTAGAGGCGAGTCCATAATGAGGAGATTTTTTTGTTCCTGTTAGATCAGACCAACCTGCATCACTTAATTAGTCACTGACATTTGGGACTGTGTAAGTTAAAACTGGTACAGAGATCCGTCAAAAGGACCAAGTCATGGAAGAATTAGGAATAAGTGCCTGGAAACAAATGTCAAGTAAAAAAGCAATACAGAGATTGTCATAATCAGTATGTCACCATTTTGAATGCACTCCTGTCAGTTTGGGTATGGTTTTTCTCATCTGCAGTCAGGGAGCATGATGAACGTTCTAAGAGCCCCTAGCTGCCATCTCCGATAACATGAGACATCAGTGGTCCAGTGTCACGTAGAGGCTGCACTGAAAAAGGTGGGTGGACGTGTGTCGGATGTATCAGAAGTGACCATCAGAAGTGACCACCCACTCAAAATGAATGCTTACATTCTCAGTCCATCTCTGCTGTTAGTCAGGCTGTAGTAGGTTATTACATTTTTTCCTAAAGAATACACAATCTAAGGAAAGGAGCTGTAAAAAAAACATTGTGAAGCCTTTTGGCACAGCTTGATTAATGTCTTGATGCTTATGCAAACCTTGGACATTATTTTGTACCTGTAATATGTGACACTGGGCTTTAGACCCTCACATTTGTGCTGACTGTCCCTCATCCCTTATTGCTCCAGTGAATTCACAATCCATTTTGCAGTTTTCCTAGTGCTGCACGCCTGTAGCCCCTGCAGTGGTGATGCCCTCAAGATGCCACTGGACTGTTGGCTCCCTCTGGGGCGTTTTTGTTGGACCTGGTTGAGAAACCGTGCCCTGGAGAACCTCACCCATTGCCTCTTGATAGTTATGGAAGGTGCTAACCCCAAACAAGAACCCATTGGCGATGGTAGAAGCCTTTTATTGCATTGTTTAGAAAGATCTTCCATTTCCATCTGGAAGTAGGCATGGCTAAATACACTTTTGAAAAGCACTGCTCCTCTAACAGTCTGGTAAAACATCCCTTACGTCTTGGTAGGAGATGAGGTTCAGACTTCAGCACAGGACTTCTTGAGAGTTTGTCTCCAGTCTACTGTGTAAAATGTGTGTCCAGATGATCAAACTCCTTTATATTCCCTTAAAAATGATTGCATAATACATTATTCAGTTCATCAGCAAGTTGATGATGTTCAGATATACGCTCTCTTGTTGTGATTACACTTGTGGAATCTTAACCATTCAGCAGTCAGTAATGGCTTTGGTGAAAAAATGCTCCTCAGACCAAGACAGGGCTCTTCAACTCTGGCCCTCGATTCCAAATCCAGGCCTTGTTTTCAGTTCTCCCAGCCAGTTAGTTTAATAATTACTGATTCTGATTGGCCAGAGGCTTCACACCTGGCTCACAGGTGAAGTCAGCTGGGCTCAGCCCCTGAGGACCGTGAGTTGAATAGCCCTGGACTAAGATGTTAAAGATTTTGTCAGCCAGTCTGTCTGTGGCAGTCAAACTAAGCAAAATATGCTTTTACTGCTATTGCGCTCAGGTAACCAGAAACATCCACCTTAATCCAAAATAACTGATAATGCCTTGTGTGGTGACAAACATCTTCATAGTGCATCACTCCTAACATAGATATAACATATGTACTGGATGTCTAAGCAAGTGAACTGTAGAAATGCTGTCCCTTAATCTGCAAACTGATTGTGAATTAAAAAAAAAATGCTAGTTAAATGACCTGGAATAAAACGTTTGGCCAGAGACTTTTTTTTAAAAGTTCTAAATCATAACACCCAGTTTTCTTAAATGAGAATCCTAATGCAGTTTCTAAAGAATCCGTGAAGAAAATACCCTGGAAAACTCATAACCAAAGAAATACTGAAAATACTGAAATCAAACACGAAAACATCTCAGCTAAGTATATCTTTATTTTACATTTGTTCCCATAACATAAATATGTCTGCATTACATTAATTCAATCATATTCTACATATCACATTAGGAATTTTAATAAGCAAACAAAAAGAAACTAAGCTAAACGGGGCAGATTTTGCATTTGCTCATTGCACCACATCACAATGTTCTCTCTTACAAAACAGATCTAGTTTGATGCTTAAGTTCAGATATGTTCTGGTACACAGACATTTCGGCTCCACTCGTTTGCTAAAGTTGGTTTGATTTGAGACATTTTCCACCTAAAGTCTGCACATCATGAGAGTCACAAGTCAGCCAACATTGGGTTAAGTCTAAAGAAGCATTACGTCAGTCATTTTTAAGCAGTAAAATGGAAATGTTTCAGAAAGATGTCCAAAGGATGAAAGTTCATTCATTTATAGTCTACGCATTGCTTGCAGGTAGATCAAGTTGTTTTATCTAGATATGGTGAAGCAGCATTCTTACAGACTAGCTGCCTAAATGATTAGATTATTATGTGAGGTGTATCTGAGTGGTGATTTGGGGTGATGGACAGGCTGGTGAGTGTAGAATGAAGCTCTGTCTTTCATCATAAAAGGTTAAACCACCATGGTGTCCTTCCTGGTCATGCCACGTTTATTCTACAATGCACTTGAAACCTGTGCACATCATACATGATCGTTACGAAGCATAAATAACATTTTGAAAGGGAGGGAAGCCATTCCATCAAAAACTGAAGGCGAGCATGACATCACCGGGAAGCGGAAATGAACAGGAAGGCCGTACTGAAGGCAAGCATGACATCACCAGGAAGCGGAAATGAACAGGAAGGCCGTTCTGAAGGCGAGCATGACATCACCGGGAAGCGGAAATGAACAGGAAGGCCGTTCTGAAGGCGAGCATGACATCACTGGGAAGCGGAAATGAACAGGAAGGCCGTACTGAAGAGGAGTTTAAGACCAGCTAAGAGAAGTGCAATTTAGTCATTTCAGTAAACGGATTCCCCTTCCTTCTGTCCAAGTCCTCCCTGAGAGGTAAACATCAAATGAAAAGACGAGCAGTTTCCATTTCCCCCATCCCACAGCTCCCCCTAGAGTCTGGGGTAGCCCCTGTCCTTTTGAAGTCTAACAATCGGTCTCATGCGATATAAGGCAACAGTGACGGCCGAGGCTTAATTCTAACAGCAGACGGGGATAAGAGTGTTTTTCTGGGTTTTTCCTTCCCAAAAAATACTACACATTGTCAGACAAGAATGTTAAAGCAAGGGATTCCCTGGGGTGCATGAAAATTATTTATGTCAATTAGGCATTATGGTCAAATAACAGCATTTACACAATTTTTCATAAAACAGGAACATGTCCAAAGCGAAACAGCAACACCAGGGTATATTTTACCATCAGTTAAAGAAAAACTGACTGCATCTGACTGACTGACAAAGAAAATAAAACATGGTTAAAAAGAAGAGTTAAATTTTAAAGTGCTTAAGTGTTATTCAACTGCATTAGTTAAAAATCTACACGGCTTGAAGTGAAGTAAACAGCGGCCTTGCTTTTGCAGTGCAGTGAGTACAAACACTGATAAGGGGGACTAGATTTCCAGTTATACCATTTCCATACAGCTCATCCTTGGCTAGTCTGGATACATCTGTAACACCGTGTTTTCGTTAGTCAAATTTACACAACACTCATGAAATTTCGAGCTCTGCAATGAAACTAAACGATAGAACTTAAAGAAACTGGTTAATGTCACACCTACTCTCCATACAGTGTCTACAAAACAGGCCCATTTAAAATGTTCTTCAGAGGTACAAAAATAAATTATTGACAATTGTTCTCTCAACAATTGCTATTCAGACCGATAAGGCAATTTCCTCTCTTGTATTATATTTATGGTCGTACAAGTTTGGCTCCTTGTAACAGGAATAGGTTTATGTGCCTTAAACGGATTAAAGAAAATAATTAAGAAAATCTAATAAACAAATTCAAAATGGTTTCTCTTGCATGACAGTGATAAAGCATTAATGCAAGTACAAGAGAATGTGTGTGTGTGTGTGTATTATATATATATATATATATATATATGTGGAATCTTTAGTTAAATTAGGATGAACAAAACAAAAGCAAACTGGTCCTTTGCACTTAGTGTTTTGTATGAATATCCTTACAAGCAGCGTGGTTGATGAACACTGCCACCTGCTGGGAGGCACTGGCACTGCATACATTGAAGTTGCTGAAAGCTTGAATAAGTGGCCACTTAGCAGCACAGACTCAAAACACAAAGTATCCTCCCTCCTAGAAAGTGTTACCACTCTGACATTTTGCAGCCTTTACATTACATGCATTTTTATTATTAAATATATAATATCAGGGCCCTGCAGTGACTTGGAGATAATGTGGCTCATTTCCTGATGATTAAAATACAATTAAAGTCATAAACAAAAAAGAAGACACTATAAATAAATAAAAGTAGAAGCAGGTGTGATGATTGGTCCTCGTCCGCCAGAGCCGTGTCAGTTATCTCCCACCCCCCTACAGGCTCTGAACCTGCCCACCATCCTCTGGATTCCCACTGATGAGATGGCTGTGCAAATACTCGGGGGAGGGGGTCCCATATGTCCCTTAATTTAAACTCCTGAAAGAGCCCCACTGTGGATCTGCTGGCCTTGACTTGCTATGAAGCTGCACCAAGGGTCACCTTCAGGTTCTCGTACACCACGTAGCTGATGCTGACCGCTGGGATGACCTTCATGAAGTTCGGGGCGATGCCCCTGTAAAGCCCGGTCACTCCTTCTGTCCGCACAATATGCCTGAAAAGTCCAGTCATGGTCATCTGAGGGCCGCTCTCCAAGGAGGCTGGGGTGGGGAGAAGACGCAAGGGGTTGCGACAACTGGGGCACTCCGTCGTTTTTTATTACCCTGACGACCGTCGGGAGTGCGGCCTACCTTGTGCCTGCATACGGGTCCGGACCAGAGCCAGAGGGTAGCTGGCCAGCTGGCCACATGTGCTGGAGGTGGTGCCGCAGGCCAGCAGGACAAACACACCAGGGTCAGCGCTGTCCGTGGCATACCGCTGCAGCCATGAGGTCTTCAGTGTCTTCATAAAGACAGAGGAGACCCAGTGTAATCCAGCAAATGTCTCACTGCAGTGTTCAGTAAATCGCCGAAGAGGCACTCTAATAGTGAACGGCCAAGTTCAGGAGAACTATTACATGAAGTCATGGTTAAATGGCTGAACACTGCAGTAACTTCTTCACGATGGAAAATAATGACGACGAAATGGAGTTCATGGACTAAACAGGGCCCGGCGTGGCTCCCTGCTCACCTCGTACACGGCCAGGTCAATACCCGCGTAGGGAATGATGCCCAGCACGTTGGGAACGTAGCCCTTGTAAAACGCCGCCAGTCCCTCCTTGTGAAAGATATGCTTGGCACAGTCTACGATGCCAGAGTACTGGCCGGTCCTCCGCAAGGCCAGGCGGGTCTTCAGGACCTGGCAAGGAGACAAACGTTCATGGTCATTCCAGAGTGCTCAAGAGGCAGGACAGACCGGACGGAACCCACCTTCTTCTGGGTCACGCACTACTCACCTCCATTGGGTATATGCTGCTCTGAGCGATGGCGCCTGCCAAGGAACCGGCGACCAGCCGCTCCATGATCCCAAGCGACTCCTGCTTGCTTCCTATCAGGCGTTTGATCTGAGTCGGGGGCAACAGCCAATCAGGGCTTGGGAGGTGGACTCAGGAGTTAAGTGAAAACTGGGGTGAGTATTACCTGCTCGTAGGCCATGAACTTGATGGCGGACTCGGGAGCGATCTTGATGACGTTGATGCCATTCCCCCTCCACAGTGAGCGTACCCCACCTTCTCGGATCATCTGGGTGAAGCCTCCCGTCATGCTCATACTGTTACGCCTGGATGCATGAACCTGATACACAAAGGGGGTGGAGGGACCGACACGTGAGCAGGGAGGGCGGGGCAATATCCAAAAAAATATGCAACATTTTCATTTTAAAAATATCAGGATAAATGATAAATGTCCATTTGTCCAACACAGACTGAAACAGAGAGAACTGAAGCCAGATCATAAATCTGGTTATCCTGCTTCACTGTGTAGCCCAAGTCTGCTTCTCTCAGAAAAGCACGCATTACCTGCATGAGCACTTTGAGCCTGTCCAGTGGGGCAGTGCATGTACGGGACACAGCGCCTGCACCTCCTCCTGCCACCAGGTGTCGCCACCACATTCCAGTCTTCCGCTCTTCGGCCGTAAACTCGTCCGGCACCAGCAAACTCTCACCAACATCAAATATCTGGAGTCAGACAGGGAAAGAAGTTCAGGAGAAAAAAGACAATTTAATTAATCAATTGATCAAATCAAAACAACACAAATGAACCCCTACCACGATTGTTTGATGAAATAAGCTGCTAACAGGACTCTGGAAGTGTCTCCTTTGAATTTTGTGGTGTAAATGGCTCAGAATATTCTGTGTTAGAATATTTGATTATTCTAGACAATGCAATAGGTGTCTAACCCCATGTGGTACCATAGGCAAGCTTCATGGCCATCTCCAAGTTGAGCTACCTCTTCAGTTTAAAACTTATTTCAAGCAGGTGACCTCCAATTTTGAAGTTACCCTTCTGCAATGATGAGTGATCTCATTGTGTAACAGGTCTGTACTATGCACAATGCTACAGTATTTCTCTATCACTATTCCTATTTGCAGTGGGCAGTGCAGAAGGTCCCACCAGAGCCCTCCAACGTGATCTGTCTGCAGCACATCTCTCCAGGAAGCTCCAAGTCCATCTCCATTCCTCCATTTCCTTCTCCACTGTCCTATTTCTCGACTGCTTTGGCATATTTCACGAAACATGCTTAACGTTCATGACAATAAGTTATTTCTCTGAAGAGTTTACACATAACACAATAATATGGTTAAGAAGCAAAGGGTGTAACTCAAAAAAAACAATTACCTCATTAGCAAATACTTGTGATGAAGATGAATTAGTCAGTGTCATTAAAATGAAAAGTACTATCAGCGTCATTTGAACCATGAGAGTCAAAAATGCTTAGATGTCTTGTAATAATGTCCTCTTTCACTGGCAGATTGTTCTTCTTTAGCAAACTAAAGCTAATTCGTGTCAAGGACACCAGTTTCAAAACTGCAAGACTAAATTGTAGTTAGTATAGTTCACTGGCAAGTAACATCAGATTTCCTGAAGAACAGCAAACTAAAGTCACACAGCATTGTATAACTCAAAAACAACAAAATGGAACAAAATCACATACTAAGGGAAGCAAATATACAATGTCGTATCACTGCAATTTATAGAATATATTCTTGAATCATTCTGAAAGTTAACTGTTTTGCATATGTAGTTTATACAATGACCTCATACATTGGGTGTAAAATTATTACAGTGGGAAATTACTTAGTCTATTTTACCAAACAAGACTTAAGCACATGAAAGCAGAGCCAACCAATGCAATTTGTGTGAAATGAGAAATTCTGTTCTGTGAACCAGTGGTATTAAGATTACACTTGTTTTGCAAATGTTTTACTTCGAGAAATGTTCTAAAACAAACTGAACGCTAAACTGCACGTTATGCACTTGCAGCTGTTAACTATCACTGTTCTTGCAGTGTGAGTCCATCAATAAGTCGCTAAAACATCTTTAGTGTCATAAAAAACTAAACTTAGCAACCCTGTTAATGATTGTTCCTTTTGAAGATGATCTCATCTGATGTTTTCCACCACTATTTCTGTGTGAGCTCAGCATGTCCCACCACTATTTCTGTGTGAGCTCAGCATGTCCCACCACTATTTCTGTGTGAGCTCAGCATATCCCACCACTATTTCTGTGTGAGCTCAGCATGTCCCACCACTATTTCTCTGTGAGCTCAGCATATCCCACCACTATTTCTGTGTGAGCTCAGCATGTCCCCTCCAAGCCAAATCAGAACAGTTTCCATGCCTGTTGTTGGACCTGCTCAAATGACGGAAGACGAGAAAAGCGTACAAGAACTGGTCAAGACATTCATCTTCTACTGAACTGAAATTTTTTAGATTCCACAGAAACAATATTGAGCAAAAGCATGTGATTTATTGAACCAGAATGGGAGTGAAATACTGACTGGCTATTCCCACCAAAGACACACTCTCTTGGTAGATAAGTTCTATTTGGCGATTGTTTATTTTAGGTACATTTTCAAATGATGTTTTATTTTCCAAACACAGCAAAATTCTGTGAAAAAATTCACAGGGAAAAGATTTACATTAACTAGCTTCATTTCGGCATCGATTCTGAATCATCAAAACCAGCATCGCAATTAATCATTTGGAACAAAAAAAACAAATCAACATTTATTCCCACCATTACATTTCATTGTGAATTAAAATGTGTTAAGAAATTTCTGTGAAGAACCTTTGGTGTGAAACAAAGAGAACTGAAGGAAACTGATGTTTTAACAGCGGTGTCCATGGGAGAAGAATGCGTCACGAGCTGAAAAGAGGACCTCGGTGGAGCTGCGGAGGCAGGCTAGGTTAAGGAACCCGGCTGAGAGTCGAGTCTAAACACCGACATCTGCTGTGCACGTGGCCGTTGGGGGCCACAGGATTCAACCTGACTACATCCTCCCCATCCCCCCTCCCTTCCTTCCTCGCCACCGCTGCTCACTGAGCTTTAGTGATCCCCACCGAAGCCTTATACCCTCCAATAGGCGAAGAGACCGGCCTTCTCAAATGTTCCTCGTATACGACAAGGCATTCTGGGATATGCTCAGAATATTCGCTTTGTTTATAACCAGTCTCGCAGCCCACTGTACACTAATATTAGACTAATTGATACCAGTGACCCGTTTTTAGGATTAATCTGGATCCTGATGGCCAAGAGGAAGATTTAAAATGGTGCTGAAGAATGCCAAGGAGGCCACAGTGGTTGGGCAGTAAATAAAACACCACATTTATATTAGCATGATAGCTGTATAAACAAAGATGGGACTTTTTATAAACTATGTGACAGCGTGTGGTGCAGCGAGCCAAGTCTCTGTGCCTGTGATCAGAGGGTCGCTGGTTCGAGCCCAGTCTGGGCAGAAATCACATGTCCATGGGTCCTTGATCAAGGCCTTTAACCCCCAACTCCATGAGCGCCACATGCTGGCTGACGCTGTGCTGTGCCCCCCCCCCCAAGATTACTACCTATGTGCCCGTTTGTCTTATAGAGAGAAGATGGGGGAGAGAAGAAAAAGCATCACAACTCTACTACTCTTCTCTAGAGTACTGCTTGTGATTAGCGATTGGCTGGGGGCATCCGTCAATGAGAGGATTAATCTCTGTGGGATTCACGCCAATCTTTACTTGACTTTTTGTTGGTGCCAAGTCAGGTGCAAAGCAGTAATGTAAGGGCTAAAATTCGTGCCTCCAAATTTGGCCAGCAGCACAAGCACACAAGCGCCACCTGATCTGCTGGTAGGGGGCCGCTGTCTTACCGTGGAGTGCTTCCAGTACAAGATGATCTCTGGGATGTTGTCGGCAGGGTGAAGCAGGTGGTAGTCCCTCCACTCGTTCCAGTCGATCGTCATCGTCCCGTTCTTATCCATGCTGTGGGTCGACAGAACAGGTGACCGACCCGTCATAGCAGAGTCTGCATTTCACCACTTTGGCAAAGTAAAGAGGAATTCCACGAAAACTGAATGATCGCAAGTTTTGTTCTTCAATATAGCAAAATAGCATCAATATGTTCCTTTCTTAAATGTAAAAATCTGTATGCAGACAGTGAGGTGTGCATGCCCCAGAACTTCAGCACATACATTTCATTTTCCATAGACTGGTAGTTCATACTGGATGGGAAGTACCTCCAGGTGATATCAAATAAGAAATTCACTGTGTGACAAGCAAGATGCCACCTAGGAAAACAGTGACCATTTTGGTGGAATTCCCTTTGGATATCTTTGCATTGACAACCCTTGTGGACTGTGGGGGGGGAGGGGGGGGGGTACATGCCAGCAGCCCAATGAAACTGTGATGCTCTTTTCAGCCCGACTTCTGTCTCATGTTTTGCTTCTGCGATTCCCTTCCCCTCTTCGATTTCAGTGCCTTTCGTGGGCATCCCGGTTTTGATGAAGAAGCATGGTGATAATGGATGTGTCGAGTTCGGGGGGTGGGGGGGCAGCTGGAGAGATGGTGCACGCTCACCATTAACCATTATGGTGGGAGGGGCTAGGGTTAGGCAAGCCAAGCAACTGGAGCGGAATCCATTACTTACTACGTGAAAGGGGCCCAGATGTGACCCCTCCTGATTCTGAGACACACAATGGAGGAGAAAGAGGTGAAGAGGAAGCACAGAGACAGACGGTTAAAACCGACTAACACTGGAATGGATCGAGCCGTCGTGGGGAGGGGAGCCCTTTCGACAGACCAGTAAACAAGAAAGCCAGGCTCGACTGCGCAAGCAGCCCGACTGTGGTGACGTAGGAGAACGGGTTCAACACAGAAACGGGTACCTCTGACACACCAGTGAAGAAAAGGGGCGAGTTTTCAGTCAGTGAGCCTTTTGCTCTGTGCTGCGTACTAGAAAGCGAGTTTTACAAACCCAGAGTTAACTTAATGGTGAGTAACAGTGGGTGTTACTTGACTTGGGGTTTCTTAATCAAAGGAAGGTAATGCATCCCCCCTCTGGTGGCCATGCAAGCCAAACTTTGTCTTTCCAATACAAAGTGCCTGGAACTGACCACCAGTATTGGAATAAATCTTTCGGTATGACTTGGTATTGGATCTAAAGGATAATCAGTGGAATTGCACATCCCTACAATATAGTTGAGGGTGGCTCCTATACAGGCTACGTTTATTGGTGACAGGGTGGGACTTGTGCCTCAATCTGAAAGCCTGCTTGCACTTAAACCTGCTCCCAGCAGGTTAGGCGTGTCCAGCATAAATTACCATGGGAACATACCTCCTTTAAAAGCGAGTTGCAATTCCTAGTACCCAAAACTCGGAAGCAAGCCCCAAGAAACCCTGCTAACTCACTTCGCAGTACACCCTCAGATTTGATAATGTGTAACAGAAACGTGCATAACCAGAGTAAGAAAAATCAGGTTTCATCTTGCTTAAGTGTCACCTAGAATACCTCAGGGAAATACTTGATTTGAAGCATAACAGGTGACCTATAGCCTCTTCAAAGCCTGTTTCCCACTGAGCCCAAGGCTCTGGAGGAACATGGTTCTCAAGGTCACGTCTGAGCAGGGCTGCCTCTCTCAGTAGCTTGGGAACATGCTAGAACAGAGGAGGTAAGTTCATACACTCTGGATACTGCACCAAAGACAGCCCCCCGCCCCCCCCCCCAAAAAGGTCTTAAAATTAAACTGGTCTGAACTGCATCTGTGAACGACACACAAAAAGCACAATTCATGGACGTACGGGGAGAACATTTTGGTGTTGTGTGGTTATTGTGAGAAGAGCTGTTCAGCAGAACCCAAACCCACAAACTCTCCCTGCTCTCCTACCTTTTTAAGATCTTCTCCGCCTGCTGCTCTGAGATGTGAACCCCAAGGTCCTTCAAGGACTGCATGATCTCCTGCGAGTCAATGTGACCTGTCCATTAAATCACAGAGTCACTGTACAAGTACAGTTAGGACAATAAGAACATTATCCCCAACATAGTAAACCGTTATCTATGTTAGTGACAATTTAATCATGCCCCACTTTTAGACTCAGGTCCCAAGTATCAGAGCTGACACACCAGATCCAGGTGCTACTGGACCCTCTGAATGCTCTTACCATCATTCTTCTTGTCTAGACTCTTGAAAACGAGCCTCAGCTTCTTCTCATGGTCACGAAGGTAGTGGACAAATTCCTCAAAGTCCAGCTGTCCATCTAGGTCCTTGTCCCCAGCTTTTACAATTTTCTAGATAGAAGGTAGAATGACACGAGTCATAGCGAGTTAAACATGAGAGCTGAGGCACGGAAGGTAGAATGACGCGAGTCACAGCGAGTTAAACGTGAGATCTGGTGAACTGGTGAAAGAACAAGCCACAAGACAAACACCGACCAGAAAAATGACACAAAAATGACTCAAACTCTATACAAACAACCGGCATGTACAGGACAGGACTGCCTTCCATTAAGTGCTCTGCCAGCCACTGTCTGCCAGGGAACTGACCCATCCTTCTGCTCTATTAAGCAGTATGCAGCCCTTATCACAGAAGAGCTACAGCACTTTTCATGCCTGGCAGATCATGGCTAATGCAAATGGAAGAGGGCTCTTGTGGATGTCGCCCTGGCCGTCCCGTAAGATGTTTTTCTGACCATTTCTCAGCAGTAAGTGTCAACCAGACAGCATTCAGGGAGGTAACACAATCAAACCTGACGATCACCCATCACCCGCTTCCTAATCCTAATCCCTCCAAAGCTATTTTATATCTGCGTTTTAACCCAATAGCACATCAATAAGGCTCTGTAGGTCTTCATAAAGCAAACTTTTGGTCAAAAGATCCATTCTCACAACCTCAACACTAGTAATAAAAAAAATATTTATTTTTAAAAATCACTTGAAGGTCCAATTCTTGCATTCTTTATGGGTAACACACACCAGCGTAAGGTTCTGGAGCTCCTTGTTTTGCTCTATCAGATGAACGTTTTCATAAAGGTAAAGGTTAACTTGCTCTCTGGTTTAAATTTGGTCCGAGATAAAACCTAGAAACCACCTCAGTGTAAGATTGGAAGCCTTAAAGAGTTTCAGTGCTTGGGTGGGTAGCGAGGTATGTGGTTCTGCACATTACGATGCTGTGCCTGCTCTCAAATGTACGTCACACTGGATACAAGCATTTGCTAAATATTGTTTCTCTTACCGCTACCACAGGCTCGTCTATGGGGCTCCATTTCCTTACTTCCACACTTCTTTGTTGGCTTTTGACACACAGACATTATGTAACGCGACTACTATTATATCAAATCAGCATCCAACCGCATATACTCTGGGTAGTGTGATCCACCAGAGATCAAATGGATCCATCACGAGAAGATCGAAGGCCCAGACAACGTTCTCTCATATCCCAACCTGTGCGGTTACAGGGTCGACTGACCTCATCCTCCAGTACTCCGCTACCTTCTCAATAACACCATCTGAAACCCAGCAAAAACTAGCCCTGGCCAGACATGCCAACGTCACGGAGGGAAACTGAGCCGTGACGCTCATTCAATAGCGATTAAAGTCATTTATGGGTTTCACCTTGCTTCTGGTCAGGCTCCGCTGGAGCCTGTGTATCCCAAACAAACTAGACTCTCACTAGCTGAAAAACAATAAGACAAAAGCATTTTCTTCTGCGAGAGGATTCAAGCCACAAGGGAAATAGTGTAAACCCTCAGACATGAAACGGTCACAGTCTCCTTTTAGATCCTCTGTTGTCAACATAGCAAATTTAGACTGATAAGATTATTGGAAAATGTCAAAGTCTAGTCTGACGACACCTTAATCCACTAGTTTGCAGCATGAATTTTAAACCACCCCCTGTTGAAAAATCAGACTTTTAAACCACCTCTACATTTCCACAGTATACCCGACCCTCATTTATACCTGGATTGCTGGGAAAATACAATTTTCCACCGTAATCACTTAAGTGCTGCGAAGATGTTTAATTTGCATCATTACCATCGTTCATTCAGAGGTCTGCTCCATGTAACGACACGTAATACATTAAAACAGACAGAATAACCCACTAAGTTCCCACAAGGAAAAAAAATAGCTAAATGAGGCAATGACTTAGTTCAGTGTCGAGCCAGGTTTAAAATGCCATTGCCCGGTGTGATAGAACAACTCGTATTAAAAACAGGTTAAGGATGACATACGGAGATCTGGATAACATGGACCTATTTTATGGGGAAATATCCTACATTCTTACACCCGCCTCGACATAAATCAAAATATGTCAGGGAAATACCTGGACGAAAAATAGTGACATTATTTACCGTATATAAGCGGCTCAGACAGACTTTCTATATTTCAGGCGTATCATCATGTTTATCCGAGTGGGACAAGGAACAAGTGAAAACCTGCTAATTTATCACGCCAGACCAGATAACGGTGCAAAAAAGCGCTGTGCGTACCTTTCGCCAGCTTCGGTACGTAGAGAAATCCTGGGAAGACAAAAATAAACTAAGTTTAAGACATTTCAGCCTGGATGGCAGCCCGTCAGACTCGAAATACTCAAATTCACCTTGGCTCGAATTGGGAACGGCCACGTATAAAGACACGCACATCATCTTTTTTTATATAAAAAATAAATAAAAAAAGTTCAAAGCCAATACAGCAGCAACATGTAAGCGGATCGGACCGCGGTCCTACAGCAGCATCGCTCACATTCTGGGACTCAGACGCCGGTAACACATGGCAAAGAACTTTAAAGGCACCGTGCTCTTTTAATCGGGGGCGCGATTTCATTGGTCAGCATGAAGGAGCCGGCTTATTGTGCAACGTGCAGCGACCAATCAGACGAGACGTTTCCTGCCGTTCACGTAGTACAAAGCTCCGCCTTTCATTCGGCACGCGGAAGGCGTGGTAGGATCGTCTCTCTCAGCCCGTGGCGGCGCGATTGATTTAATTTTCTGGGTGCTATTTGGGAGCAAGATTAATTTGAGCCTGTGCTTTAACTTTTAGGCTACAATACGTACAAACCTCGATAAGCCATTTAGGATAATAAAATATAAAATAAATTCGATCTTATAGAAAAGCAGGCTTGTGTGTGCGAGTAAGAGACCCTGACGGGAAAATAAAGATCTCTCACACTCAAAACTACCGCTTTCTTCCCCGGTGTCATCTGTTGTTTCAGTTTGAGCCTCCAGACGATGGAATTGTTGAATTAGGAATCGGAAATGCTTCTTCTGTGTCTAGAAAGCTGATTAGAAAGAGGTAAATGCGCAGGTCCGAGGAGACAATCCCTTTGAAATAAATTTTTATAGATAATTGGTTTAAAAATGAAAAACTTATGTAGCAGACGAAGCATTATGATTCACAGATTTTACAAACAAAAGACAAGAAAAAAAAAATTGGGGGGGGGGGGGGGGTTCTCGTCGGGGTGCTATGGTTATTATAGGAGGAGCTACAGCCAGCTCCTCCCTGGCGCCGCCGCTGATCTCGGCTCCAACGGCTCGCCAGAATGCTTTATACCAGATAAATAAGATGGTAAGATAAATAAGATACTATCAATCTTTATCTTTAGGAAGGAAAAAACACGATACCATTGAAACTTCAGTCGCATCTAATGCGAAATTGTTTTCTTAAATTTAGTAATTTAGGATTATAAATTGATATTGTAAGTTATTTGGTAACACTAAATCATGCATTTTTTAACAAAAGCACCCAAATCCGTATCTGACCTGGGAGCAAGACCACAGGAAAGGACAGATAACTGCTAATCTTATCAAACTTAATCTAAATTTTCACTCTTAAGGACTTAATACCCTCAATGCGCACAAAGACTCAAACGTACTTTTCTATACGAAAATTATTCGAAAGTAATGTGCTAGACTATCAGTGGTGTTCAAACCTATAACCCTCAGGACCGCAAACCAAGGTTCAAGGACGACATGCAAACGATGCCGGACACAAATTACACAGCACGTACCAACAGAGGAGGATTAGGTGCTTTTTTCAGATGGAAAGGGGATGAGCTGAACTAAGCAAATGGAGCAATTTGGATTTAAGTCAGGCTGAGAAGGTTACCGTAAAAAATAAAAGCACAGGGACAGCTTATCCTCAACACATTTATATACATTCATTCAACTTTAACGTCCAGGACTAATAAAAGGACTACATGGTATTAAAGATAATTGAGGATAAATAGAAACAAGGAAGCAGAAGGAATCTGGCCGGCAGGGTCTACCCCCTCCTGCAGATATTACCCATATAATAACATCATTATATAAATCTACGCCTCAGGCAGTGACTAACAGTCCCTGCCATTCACCAGATTATGAAGCAGGTGTGTTTTTTCTTTTTTATATTTTGAATCAATTTTGACTGAGATTCAGTGGCCTTGGGATCAGCAGAAGATCAGTGTGAGTGTCTATGGGAGTTTGTGCGATTCAGGAGAAACTTACACAAACCGCTAACCTCCATCAATAATGCTAACGTTCGGATACTGAATATAACCAACAAGAACAGGCAGTCACCAGGATATGAACGAGATCCATTCCCAACGTCCAACGAGATCCAGTCCTTAAGTCGAATTTGTAGGCAAGTCCAAAAAATAATACCGTACATAATAAAATAAGGGGTGGCACGGTGGTGCAGTGGTTAGCATTGCTGCCTCACAGCGAGGAGATCCTGGCTCTTTTCAGTGTGGCGTTTGCATGCTCTCCCTGCATTTACCAGGGGCTCCGGTTTCCTCCCACAGACCAAAAGCGTGCAGGACAGGTCGACCGGTGAGTCTAAATTGGCCCTGTAGTTGTGAGTGTGTGCGCCTTGCAGTGTGTTTTGACGATTGCCCAGGGTTGGTTCCCACCTGCACCCGTTGTTCCCGGGATGGGCTCGAGCCCCCCCGCGACCCCAGTTGGGATTCAGCGGTATCAGAAAATGGATGGAGGGATAATAAAAGGATGCATTGTCTGTAAAATGGATATTCTTAACCCGGGGACTTTTGCAGCAATGTTAACAATGAAAGTAATTTTCTCCAAAGACACTGTGTCAAAGACATTACTAGTTTCTAGAGGAGAAATGTGATGGACTTTTTGGTACGGAGTCAGCTAAATGCCAAAAAAATGTGCTTTCAGTATGTAATTAAGTGACGGTAAACATGACATCATCATTTAGAGGCTGTGAGGGCAGGATGGTGGGAAATCAGGCAGGAACTTCACATGGATCAAGAGAAATTACTGCAACCAAGAGCGCAAAATAAGGTAATCGGGGCAGACAGTGGTCCAATGGGCAGGTTTGACTAGAGAGACTAAAATCGAGCATGACTGCTGCACATCAAGGCAGTTTGCTTTCGAACGGCCTCGTCAACAAGACGCAGTGAACAGCAGTCAAAAGCTGCCGATTGCACAGGAAAACAAGGAGAACCTTGGCGACCAGCCAAGCCAGTTCCATTCCGATATGTAGACTGAGCGATCGGTAAGTTATCAGCAGGTCGATCAGCTCAAGTCCAACTCAATCCAGGACTCGGCGAGTTTAAACAGGCTGGGAAAATCAGTAATCAAATCATGCGTACGCAGATGAGCGGCGCAGACAGAATCCTCCTGGATGTCCCCATCTCTTGGACTAGGGATTAAGCTGCTTTACTTAACAAACCAAGCAAATTCTACCAGAATCCATCATTTCTCCTTACTGACGCTGGGCATAGCCACCTTCAGCTGGTTCTAATGGGTCTCATCACACTGTCTGACACTCAAATGTTTAGAACAGCAGTCTTTGGGAAAATAACTAGGGGAGGTAGGAAATGTATCACAGTCCAGACTATTTACAGTATAAAGGCAATTGAAGGGGACTAATTCTGGCCAAGACTAATCCACAAAGCCATAATCCCTGCTAAGAGGCCACTTCTGCAGCTACAGTCCCATCTGAGCGGACTGCCATCATGGTCCTGAACCCTCTACATGCCCCCTGCTAACAATGGGGGGACATTTAATGCCCCCTAAGCCTCCCCTTGCTTGCCCCCTCCGCTCATGTCATCAGGTCTCTCTCTATGGAGGGGGCAGTAAGCACGCTCTGCATGCCGCTGTACCTGCTGGAAGTCCGCTGGTGGGGCCCCCATGATGAGCACCGTGGTCTGCTCCCCTGCCTCCAGGCTCTCCGCGCTTCTTGCCAGAGGGACTGACCGGGCCTCTGACCCCAGGCCCCCCTGCTCGTTCTCCGCTTCCTCTCCTGTCCTGTAGCTCCTGGTGACCTGCTCGCCCTCGGGATCACACGAGGCCCCCCCAGCTCCTGAGAGCCAGCGCAAGGCGGACCTGCAGATCTCCGGCAGCATCCCTTCCCACAATGCACCGCTCCAAAGAATCAGGTACGACGGAGGCACGCGACTCGGCCCGCCTGACTTTCCCCACGGCCGCACACAGCCACAAACATACACACTTACAGACTTAAATCACACTGACTTACATATTCACGTCAGAGGTAAATGCACAGCTATAAGTACACATATACACACACACTCACGGCAGAAACATTGTGGAGTGGTCAGGACAGGCTGAATGTTGTACTTGGGAATGTCCTTAAACGCAAGCAGCTCACCCCAAATACCCTCCAAAACCACAGCCTCTCCTCACGCCATCTCTCTCAGGAGCCTCGCATCTTCGCCGCATCCACGTGCCGAAAAGCAAATGGTATGCTGGTTGGTGTGCCACAAGGAGATTTCATCGTTTTGTTGAGGGACTTCAACGCTCACCTGGGTAATGACA
>JAODKE010000125.1:8610703-8630545 GCA_026779605.1 Mormyrus hasselquistii
ATTAACATGAAGACCCATTCAGCATAGGGATGAGCCAATGGACAGATGACGTGCAGAGGGCCGATGGGGTCTGGATCTGTGTGTGTATCTGTATCTGTGGCATTTATAGGACTTTTCTTTGTCTTTGTTCTCAACGACCTCCCTGCTATCCAGTTCCAGGTTGACCCAGAACCCTGGGCTGGTGTTTTCTTATATGTGGTTTTGCTTCTCAGTCGCAGGTCTGCCGGAGGCTGATCAGAGCCCGCTCCAGAGCCTGTCCGGCCCGGATGAGGTCTTCCGCTCGGGTCACTCCCGTAACTCCAGCTACACTAGCCAACACAGCAAAATATCAGGTGACACAGACACGCACAAATCTGCCCTTCGTTTGACCTCTGCTAGGTCACCCATAGCTTCAGGTTATCCGCCCTGGCTCATGCAGCTCTTATGACTGGCCTGTTATAACCTAGGGCAGACGTAGACTGACGGAAACCCTGAGTGCTGATGGTAGAACGTTCCTTCCAGGATACAGCACAGAGCACTCTCACTCCTCCAGCCTGACAGACCTCACACATCACCGCAACACCTCGACGGGCAGCAGCATCTCTGGGGGGCTTGCCGAGCCAGAAAAGGAGCCGGAGAAACCCCCCCGACCAGAGAAACCCCCCCGGCCACCAAGGCCAGCCCTGCCCCCCAACAGGTCTTCAAGGTCAGTCCCATTTGACCAATCATTTTTAAATAATTATTTATAATTTTAATAACCCTTAGAGACTGATCAGAGTCTGTCTTAAAACAGAACAAAACCAGGCTAATAGAAATAAACCAAATTCTGGATTTCAACAAATTTCAATAAATCTAGATGAAAAACACAACCATTTAAGGGACAGTGAAAAGGTAGAGCTGTTTCCCAATACAGTCCTGTCCCGCAATATAGTACAGGTTTTTGCACCCCAAGTCTGGTGGATGGAGCATAAACATGGACTGACTATTGGTCCCTGAGGACTGGACTGGGAAACCCTGAGGCAGAGGATTAAAAAAAAATCCCTTTGACAGTTTGGTCTCGTTAGCTAACAAAACTATGTGGTGTTCAGTCGCCTCAAACGATAGACGTGTTCAATGGTTCAGTGACATGCAAAAATGCCGTGGGAGGTTTCAGAAACTGCAAAGCTCAAAGCTTGTGTACACGATTGCACATTCATTAAGAGGCAAAGAGGCAGAGCTGGAGACAATTTATCTGTAGTGCTCACAGAAAGTGTTGGGAGGCTTTTGCTTAATTCAGTAAAAATACTGCAGATTTATTGGTTATATAGCATAAATAAATCATTACTTTTTATGGTTTGGGGATTCAACACTAGAATCAGCAGGTATTAGCTAAGAGGATGCCTGACGTCTCCCAATGACCCACCACCAGCAAACGCTCCATCCTTCACCATCTGACACACTTCAAAGCTGAACCGCATATAAGCATCATGTGTCCTTCCAGGTCACTTGGTGATAATGTCTGTAAGATGTCTGATGGCTGCATATCACCTGGACTTTAAGGCCCAGACGCTTTTCAACAGCTGCAGGTGGGATTCAAGGGGCTGCATATATGAATAGGCTTGAGGGTTCCATCCATGCGATCGATGCATGCACGGTTGCAGGACACGGCAGCCTTCCTCAGGGCCATGTTCATCACCTATGGTGT
The DNA here is from genome assembly GCA_026779605.1 of Mormyrus hasselquistii. Taxonomy (NCBI): domain Eukaryota; kingdom Metazoa; phylum Chordata; class Actinopteri; order Osteoglossiformes; family Mormyridae; genus Mormyrus; species Mormyrus hasselquistii. Next base: position 8,612,367 of record JAODKE010000125.1, read on the forward strand.
GCAGGAATCCACCCGTGGCATAGAAGCAGAGCTGTCAGAAGCTGCATGGCAAAGCTGAGGGCAGAAATCTGGTGTGTTACTCTCTTCAATTTATCCTGCACATGACCAAGGAGGCTCGTAATTTCACCTCAGGCCAGCCCGTATTTCTCTATGAAATGTTCATTACTGAGGGGTTAATGGGTTCTATTTGCTGCTGTATATATTCATGATCACGTGGTTGGGGGTTTTGGGGGAGATTCAGTGTATGCTGTTTAACGTGCCGTGTAATTTATGCAGAAATATTAGCCTGTGTTGTTGTGCTGTACTTACATATATGAATTTATGCAAAATTGGTTCCATTTTAATTCTATTTCCTCAAATTCAAAGGCGGATTACGATTAGTGATTTACGGAGTGGATATTTGGCATCATGTTTTCAACGCGCAATTCTTTTAATTGAATCTGATTTTCAAGGTCATTCTCAAGTCCCAAGTGATACCAAACCCTGTAATGTACTCAGATTGCATGCAGGTGATACAACAACTAGCCCTTTTTGCACTAGTCAACATTATAGTTTTATATTGTGATACTGACCTTCTCTTATACCATCAGCATTATTTTGCTGGCCAAAAAAGACCCTCAGTGTGTTTGTGATCTGCATGTTCCGACTCAGTCGTCTGGACATGACGTCACTCCTGTCTTTACTCCAGCCTTTTTCTTCTGTATTCAATACGTCAACTATGAGCACCGAACATTGATTCATTCGCGATTGGATGACTGGAACATAATTTATGGCTCATCCAGCAAGTCATACATAAAGTTATTAGATACCGTTCATCTCGAAGGCATCCCTTTTGCCCTGGGGGCATCTAGCAATTCTCCTGTTCAGCATCTGTGTGTGGAAACTAGTAACATGGGGGCGTTTAACTCTGAGTCTTCGCTGTATGACACCCAAAAGCTCAGCTTCTGCAAAAGAAGTCTGTGCTCCTTTGTTCACATTGAATGGCAGGTTTCTTAGTTTGCTAAATGATGTTAAATCTTGTCTTCTTCAAGTGCTAACATGTGTAGGTACAGCCGTCCAGCACATGATAATCTATAGGGCTTGAATGGAAGGCACCTGGACTTCTCAGTTTCTTAAATGTTTCACCTCTCATCCGAAAGGCTCAGTTCTGAACTTCTTGGGATGTTTATGAACTGCAGAAGCCTTTTGAATGAGAGGTGAAACGTTTTCAAGAAACTGAAAAAAGTCCAGTTGCCTTCCATTCAAGCCCTTAAGATCTCAAGTACTAACGTCTTTAAAGACAGACCATCTGACATGAATTTTAAACTAAATGAGCAGTTCATGGTAAAAAGAATGTTTACTTGTTTTGGGGCCCAGGCCATAGGGGTGTATTCAGTGATGAGCAGGCAGAGGATCCTGCTCAGCTGCTCCGCAGCACCACCTTCAGGCATCAAGCCTGAACTCATGCAAACTGAACAGCAAGAGTGTGTGAATGAACGTCATGAGACCAACCCAGCTGCTGGTGATGAAGTCGCTGGGACCACATTGGGTTTGCCCAGTGCGGTACAGGATATACTAGGCTCATGTTTTTACTAACTGGTGAGGAATCCCCTCTGTCTCACATGCCAAAGACCTCTGTCACTACAGCACTTTTTTTTTTTTTTTTTTTTTTTTTTCTTGGAAAAAACAGCTATTGAATTTTATAAATTGTTGCTTGTTTTTTGTGTAGTTCAAACTTTTTATTGATCCATAAATATCCGGGTACTTCCATCTTACAACACTCAATATAGCATAACAATACACCAGGGGCGCCGCTAAGGGGGGAAAAGTTGGGAGAATTCTAAGGGCCCACGCCTGTTTTGAGCAGAATGGGTGTGGAAGGGGGGCCCAACCTCATATTTTGTCATAGGGCCCAAAATTGCTAGCGGCGCCCCTGCAATACACAAGGTACCAGTATCAAGCTAATTTAAACAAACTTGGTAACCACAGGTCCCCGCAGATTAGGCCATCGGACTGACTCATGACACACGCCTCTCATCCTGAACATGAGGTCACTTATGGCACAAAGCAGCCCCAGATACACAAAGCAGCCCCAGATACGCTTCATCTTCCAATCCCCCCCATCGATCCTGGCCAACGTTTTTTCATAGGAGGCTTCCAGTTCTGCAGTATCACTCTGGCTGCCATAATAACGCCAACAGCCAGCACTCAGTATTCAGCATCATTTATATTACTGTAGTCATTTGTCCTAATAGACACAAACATCGGCAGGGTCATTTTTAATCTAAGGTTTCTAATACTTCACAACAGAATGGAAAATTGTATAACTTGTTGCTTGTAAACATGATTTTATACAGTATATTATTTTTCCTTCTTGGGATGTTTATTTTGTATCTTACTTTAGATGCAACCTGGTTTTCACCATTAGTTTTCAGCTTAGTTGCTGGCGTTGGGGTTAAAACCTGTTCTAAACAAATTCAGAATGACATTCATCCAGAGATTCGTCTTCCAGGGAATTTCAAGAGCCATCGATATATTTCTTTTTGATGAAATCAGCGTTTGTGTAATGCTTGTCCTGTAGGTTTTGTTGTATAACAGGCCGGTGCTCAGGCTTGCAGTTTGGCTCTGTGTGACTGCAGTCCCTGTTTCGCACAGGAGGACAAAGGAGTCTGTGGAGAATCACCCCAGCTGGGTGGACGATACCCGCATGGACGCGGACGACATTGTGGATAAGATTGTCCAGAGCCAGAACTTCGCTGATGTCAGCAACAACGAAGGTGAGAGAAAAGCATTGTGGCCTGGATCAGAATCCATCAGAATGCATTTTTGGAAACAGATTCATGACAGGGGCATGTTGCTCTCTAATTTTCAGGGTATTTATGTTAAACTGGATCATAACATAATGACCCCCCCCCCGTTTTTCCTGTCACAGACAGCAATCTGAGACTGTTTGTCAGCAGGGATGGTACTACTGCACTTGGTGGGATTCAGCTGGGGGCTAACAGGTGAGTGACTGGTTTGCTGGGGGGGGGGGAGTGTGTCAGCGGGTGGGCGGTGGGCCAGGATGCTGACAAGCACCAGTATTTTATTTCAGCTATAAACTGAACTATTAGCAGATAGAGCCAAGGAGCGTCAAAGGTTAAGAAACTGAACTTTTGATTAAGATGTGGCAGATTTAAAGGCCAGACTCTGCTGCAGTTTCTTTAACCAAAGAACTCGATATTCAGCTGTATAAATGAATCTGACAGGAAGCCATAAGTGTGTTTCAAATAATATTTTTGTATCATAAATGCTTATGACCAAATGAGCTGTTGGGTGTTACTAAGAGTCACATGCGCCATATAATAACTGAGTGACTCATTGACTGGCTACTTACTTGTGTCATACCTCTGGTGTTTGTTTATATAAATTTTTCTTGTAAACCTTTCCATGTGTCAGATTGGGCCGCATTTTCATCTCATCAGTGGCCAAGCTTTGGGTGGGGGTGCACTCTGACTTTGCCGGTCACTATTGTGATGAGACACCAGGCTGCACCCAGCTCTGCCCTTCCACACACCCCTGTGCTGATGCTTGTTTTTCACATCCTCCTCTTTGTTCTTCCAGGGTGTCAGCTGGTGTTTTCGAGCCCGTGGTGATCGAGAGCCATTAGAAGCCCTGGAGGTTCCGGCTTCATTCTCCAACCCCCACCCCGATTCACCCCTTTCCCCCTGGTTTTGGAAAACAGAGAAGGGAACGAGTAGCTTCAGCCTGGGGTGGTGCAGGACACTGCTACTTCCTGTGGATACCCTGTCTCCTGCTGTATTGTGTGTGTGTGTGTGTGTGTGTGTGTTTTGTGAGAGAGACTGAGAGGGAGAACATGTGGTTCTCATGGTGTTCATGAGCAAGACACAAGAGACAAAGCGCTTCACTGAACTCCGACAGGCCATAACATTACAAACCCAATGGAATGATATAGTACCATCCAAAGGCTGAGGTGGATTCAATGGTGGTAATTACGAATATCACATATTTGTTGTTATAGTTATTAATTGGTGTGGTATATTCAAAAGACCATAAGTATTTAAGTTACGTGGCAGCATGGCAGTGCATTTTGGGAGCTGTAGTGCCACATTAATAAGTAGAGGACTACAAGTCCTATGAAACCTTTTTTTGTTCCACATGACAAAGGGAGCAACTACAGAAACAACTTTTTTTTCCCCCCTTGCACTGGGTTTGCATTGTGTTTTGGGAAGTGTGTGTTTGCACACTGGAGACAAAACAGACCTTTTACACATGACACCCGTTACAAACCACCAGGCCTACATGGATGTTTTCCATGGTTTGACTTGACTTGCTCCCCTCACATTACAGCACAAGAAACATATAAAGTTCACTATTGGTAGCTGTGGTTCAACTCAGAATCATCTCAAGCTGTGCCTATAGGCTGGTTTTGTGCTCAGCCCTGGAGCATTTCCCAGTTCTTTATATATTATATGTATTTCTGTCAATAAGCTATTAAAGAGAGCGTGGAAAGTAGCTGACTGTAGGGTTGGGATAGATGCACAAAGATGGCTGAAGTGAGCAGAGCAGAAGAAATCAGTGTTGGTGGTCTGTGCTTCTCAGTTTGGTCCTGGGCGGCTGCGCAGGTTTGATCACGCATACAGACTGACCACTCAGTCAAAGATTGTAGCTTAGTCTCCATGGAGACAGAGTAACCAAGATAGCTATGGCTACGAGGAGCTGGGTGTTGATGGGGGCATCCTGTTGCATTGTGGGTATGGCGGCAGCTGACATGCTGGGTTATGTCTTATTTCACAGCATACCTGTACAGGGCAGTGGTGGATGCGTTTTAGAGTGGAGAGGGCTGCCCCCCCCCAACAATAAATGTGCTGTGCACTGTTTTAGAACCCCGACCTCCTCATGGTCCAGTCTTCAGGGATAACGTGTCAGAGACATGATGGAAATGGATATAAAGAGGACAGGATTCTGCACCTCATTGTAGGTGTCTTTGTCTTTTAGGAACACCATAATATGTTGGATACATTTAAGTATTTTTTAGGAGTTTGGCAATATTAAGCAGACTTTAGTTACTCTGAGCTTCATTTCCCTTATGATGCCTCTTAATATTGTGAAAAGGTGCTGGGTTTGGGCTGAGTAGGGTTCAGTGATAAAACATCTGATACAGCTAGACACGATAATGTAATCTCCAAAATATCCCCCACCTTTACATTTAATACAGCAATGGCTGCTCAGAAATGGCTAACAGCACCCCTGGTGGTGGACAGAATCACGTTGCTTGCATGGCTCGTTATGGGCTTGTTCTGTTTGCACGTGGCTTGTTTTTTGGGATCGCAATTCGGCTTTCTATCCAAACAAAATTGATAAATGTGTGAATAGGGCAGTTTTTAGTAAGAATACTCATATCCTGTGAAACCAGGAAGCCAGAGGCCATTTATTCTTTGGGATAAGAATGCCAGATAAAACACTGATTTGTTTTTTCCCCCATTATTCACAATATGTGGAGATGTCGAGGTGTGTGTATTTGTAATGTCACCCATTGTTTGGTGTTTGCCAATTCGCAGGAAACTAGGATTCTTTTCATAGTAGTTAGTTATTTTCTGGAAATTTCAAACCAGCGGGCTGGTTTTTTATTATATAGCCATATCCCACAGCAAATAAAAAAACTTCGTCCTGATTAAGACGTTTAATCACTACAAATGGATTTGGGGGGTTTGTGTATACAAGACTGCTTTTATGCGTTCAAAAACTGGTCCTATATACTTGACCGTTTGCAACCTGTGATTCTTGTTTTTAATGAAATATAAGCAGATACTGCTGTTACGAGCTCATACGTCAATGTTAAGACACTTTATCGGACGCCGACATACCTGGCCGCTAGAGGGCGGACATCACCAGCTAACAGCGAAGGACCTCAGTCACTCCTGTAAACGCGCTGGCTTCTGAGGCTGGTTCTCTGAAGAAATCCGTATAGATGTTCCATAGAGCCCTGAATCCTGCACTTAAAGGGTGCCTCTTTCTAAATGCTTGTTAAATCAGCACTTAAAACGGTGGCCATTAGCTTTATTAAACTCTCCACTGTAAAACTGTTATTTCTTGCTGTCCTCATGAGCTATGCACAAGAATATACTACTAATTAAAAGTTCATAACATTAACGTTAATATAACAGTGATAAATGTTTCCATAACATTTTTTCTTAAAATTTTATCACGTTATGTTAAGAGAATAATATAGATGATTATTTTTGTGGTTTTCCAGAAATGTTTTATTTGTTTTTAAATAAGACAGGTGTGAAATTTTAAAGTCACGGCAAATCCTATTCGAATACACCGTTCAAACATGGTTTAATCTGAAACGTGAAACGGAATTGCAAAGTATAATGATACAATGTGACAGTGTAATTCTATATTTTCAATGTAACTAGAAATCGCGTAAATGTAGATTTTTTTTCCCAGAATAAAGGTTACGTCGTTTTATGAAGAAAACTCTTGCACTGTTTTGTGTCTTGTGCTGTCTAATTTCTGTTCAGTGTCACTGCGACCATAAATAAGCGGAAATGGAAAATGGACGGATCTACTACCATACAATACCTACTCCCATTTTCCGTAAATCATAATTTGCAAATTCTAAACATCTGGATGCAAGATTGCCGTCACGTGTCTTTCATATGGAAGAGCCATAAAGAATTAGGCTATTTAAATGTGCTCATTTCAGAAATTAAGAATTAAAATTACAAATAGGCCTACATTTAAACGATTATATATAAACTGGTTGGTATTTACATTAATTTCACTTACCACGTGAGTAAATAAGAGCATCCTGGGAAAATAAATTTTATTTAGGCTATTATATGTGTACCTACAATATTATAGTGGTGTCTTGGTAGGTGGGTTTTAGGTGGGTATATGCACCGTAAACCTGCATATACCCACCACTGCATCTCCACATATTGAACAGCATTTTAAAGAACCATTTCCGGGTTGATAATGTTTATCTAAAGTAAAACTACATTTCCCTGTATGGTTTTCGCCCAAGAGAGATATAGATCCGGATCATTGGACACGGAAGTAGATTGTGAAGGAAAAAAGACGCGTGAAATATGGTGAGCTGGGATTTCAAAGCGTTTCTGTAACCATATTCATGGCTGTTGTAAATAATTTAATAACAAATTAGGTTAAATACGCAATACAATCGGAATGCATTGTGCAGCATTTGCAAAGACTAAAATTAAGAAAAACGTTTTCATTGATTCACTGTAACAGTTAATTCGATTGCTACTATGTAGTATTTAGTAAGGAAAGCGACACGAGATATGTATCTAGCGACTCCTATGCGATGTTTATTTTCTCACTTTAGGCAACTGGAGTGGATCAAGTTGTCGGGATGGGCCTGGTTGCCTTCAGCCTTATCTTGTTTAGCTACTACACGGTCTGGGTGATAATCCTGGTACGTATCCATTTTAAACCGGCATGCGTCTCAGAAACTGCTCTTATCATATTTGTAATGGCATTTCATATTTGTTTACTCCTCCTTTTTAGCCATTCATGGACAGCGACCACATCATCCAGAAGTACTTTCTTCCTCGAGAATATTCGGTGATCTTGCCTGGTGTGGCAGCATTAATCCTTATTCTTTGCGTGGGTAGGCTACGTCCTTTCTTTTGTGATCGCATTCAGTGTGATTGTAATTAATTTGTGGTGCCTTGCTCTTTTGTGAGTTGGAACATGATCACCGTGGTCTCTCCCAGGAACTTTCATCGGTGCGGTGACTTGGAGGAATCGCAAGCCCAAGAAAGTGGACTAGACGAGGCGTGGATGTGGGAGGGAAAAGAGGTGGAGTGATTTGATGAGGAGCTTCTGTGGAGAGGTTGTGCTATGATGGGACTCTGAAGCACTTTTCACTGTTCTAGGCAGGTGATGTATCAGTATGGCAGACAAAACTGCAGGCACAGTAGCACTGGTCGCCTTTGCTGGAAAGTAGATAACCACACCAGCCTTTCTGGTTCATAGCCCCCCCTCTCCCTTCATTTATTGATGGCTGCTGGTTTATTGCTGGGTTTTCCCATATGGGCTTTTTTTTGTCTCATAAAAATGCTTAAAGGACCAAAGTGGAAGCCATAATTTCCCCACTACTTAAAAATATTCTTAGCATTGACCCGTCATCATCTTCATCATCTTCATCATCATCTTCATACAAGATCTTTGATCCCCTTAAATCGTTATTGTGATCTTTGTGAAGATCTTTACTGTACATATCTAGCCAATATGTTACCAGTTACCTTGGCTGTCTGTTGAGATTTTCACATGAGCTTCCCACCAGTTTTGATTTTTAAGACGGCTAGAAAAATTATGCAAACTGGCTTTGTATAACAGACTGTAAATATAGTTCTTTTGGAAATGTTAGAATTTGGAGTATTTCCATGTGTGTACATCTGTTGTCCAAAAGGACAGAAATGTGTATATATCTATCCAGTCATTCATGCATTTTCTAACTGCTTATTCTGGTCAGGATTCAGGGGAACCCGCAGCCAATAAGGATGGGGCATGTCCTGCACAGGGTGCCAGTCAGTTTCAGGGCACATACACCATTTTGCACTATATGCAGTATAGAGACACCAGTTAGCCAGCTGCAGGTCTTTGGACCATTGGAGAAAGCTGGAGTACCTAGAAGAGACATGCAAACCGCACCCAGACCTGGAGTGGGATTTACACCGCCATACTGTGTGTGTGTGTACACATATTCATTCATTTATTTCTTATACGTTTCCATAAAATTTTATGGAATACATTTTATGTATAAAATATTTTATATATAATATACAACATGGTGGTGCACTGTTGCCTCACACCTCTGGGACCCGGGTTCGAGTCTCCGCCTGGGTTACGTGTGCGTGGAGTTTGCATGTTTTCCCTGTGTCGTCGTGGGGTTTCCTCCGGATACTCCGGTTTCCCCCACAGTCCAAAGACATGCTGAGGCTAATTGGAGTTAATAAATTGCCCGTAGGTGTGCCTGTGTGAGTGAATGGTGACAGCGTGTGAGTGAATGGTGACAGCGTGTGAGTGTGCCCTGCGATGGGCTGCCCCCCTGTCCAGGGTTGTTCCCTGCCTTGTGCCCATTGCTTGTCCCCCCGCGACCCAATAGGATACAGGGGGTTGGAGAATGAATGAATGAATGAATGAATGAATATATATATATGTTTTGGTTATAAATGTATGTATATCTGTCCATCTACTCACTGCTTAACTTGGTCTGGGCCACAGGGACCCAGAGCTCATTCTGGGAGCGTAGGGCGTTTGACTTGGGCCTGTCCTGCCGGTGCGCTCAAGGGCACATAAACTCACATAGACACTGTGGGCGGTTTCGTTACGTCAGTTAGATTGTCAGCCTACTGAGGAAGCCCAGGTGACAGAATGAGCAAACTGTCTCGCACGCGGGGGAGGTGCGAGTCCAACGCTGAAGTTGCGCGCGGGGGCGTTGGGCGGGAATGGATACACTGGCAAACTCGGGCACCCTATGTTTGGTAACATCTGCTGCAGGGTTGCCAACTCTCACGCTTTCGGTGTAAGGCTTTCAGACTGTCACGCCCATGTAAGAAATCTTGCGGCAAATATATACCAAATTATAAACCTAAAATGGGCGACATGGAAAGCGTTGTGGCAGTTTGCAAACCCGGCAGACTATTTCCAAGGTACTAAAACTCTTACATACATGTAAACGCGTGTAGATGTTTCTGTAGGATTGAAAATGTCACTTCAGCCAGCTGACCAAAGTTGTTGACCCTGCTGCCCTTCTAAGGCCTGCCACAGAATTCCTTTTGTAGATGAGGATGCTTTCTGAATAAAGTCATATTCCGAATACTGCACATAAATAACAGGAACAGGTATCCAACTAACCCCTGCTGTTTTTACCAATCATCCACCTACACTTTGCATCTCTACTCGTACGACTGAACCTGTACCTCTATACGCTGTTCCATTCGATTACGGCGGTGGAGAAAGGGCTTTTAGTGGCGCTCCCAGTCACGTTTATTTATTTATTTATTTATTTATGTTATATGACCGCAGAGCTACCGATCATTTTCCTGCGTTGGACAGGAAGGTCCCTCGGTGGAAGAAGGAAAGTATTTCCTCTGCATCGTGATTCAGTTCATATGCACGCTTAAGCGCTCGCTGCTCATTTGCTGCGGGAAAATGGGACCTTAATGAACAAGGCGAGCCGCATACGAGCCCCGCCGGGATTTCATACCTTTAGTACGGCCTGGGGGAAAAACGTGCTGACTGGCTTCGGGTCCCAGGAAAAAGCTGCAATGCTTGTTGGAGCGGGGGGAGCGGCGCTCTGGAGCTGGCCGTGAAAGCCGGTGCCGACGGACGGTGGAATACAGCAGGGAGCCGCGATGAGCCTGAACGAGGTACGGAGCCGCACACGCCGCAGTATCTGTACGGCCGCGCAGTGTCACTGCCAATATTATAATTAACATTTATAGTGATATATAAGTTCTTGCTGTTGTGGCATTTTCTGGTGCATGAATAACGAAGCAACTTTTAAAATTAAACATTATATCATATTAACACATTATGGATCATATTGTGAAGTCGGAAAACAAAATCCCGAAATAATGGGTTTCTTCTCTTCATAACAGTTCAGTTTTTCCCCCGTTCATTTGGGTGCCAGCCCCTCTAGGCGGCCCGGCCGATGGCATATTAAGCGGTATCGCCGCTTGTCATTTTCAGATGAATTACACATGAATCACTCCGTTGTAGACCTATTCAAACTGATAAGGGCCTTCGGAGCAAACATTATTAAACGTCACTATACTGAAAATAACGACTTAATGCCAGTTGTAAGGAGATGATAGGGTGAAGAATATTAGTTTATGTATTAGAAATACTTGATTATAGTTTTAAACAGTACTGAGTAAATTTGAATAAATTACAAACTCAGGCCGATTCAAATACAAGGCGATTCTGTGTCTGAACCAGTGTCAGTAGCAGCTAAATAACGAGTTTCTCACTGCAGCTATTTTTTTTTAAATCTCTCAACGACACCGAAAACACAGAGCCTCACAAACTAATACCGAGTGCGCGGGCTCCATAATGTTTTACATTTGCCTGGCATAAACTAATTTTACGAAAGAATGAGTCAAATAGTTGGTTCAACTATTTATTTAACAAGAATGTTTATTCATTATTTTTGAAGTATTCTGGATATGGCAGTTCTTAAAATAATCACATCTGCAAATTACATGTTTCCATCTTATAATTACACAAAAAGATGACAGAATAAAGATGGTCTAAAAATATCTCATAAATATATTCATATAAGCCTACTGAAGAATGCAACATCAAACAACGCTTCAGACACGTGCAGGTACTACTAATGCATCGTGCCAAATGTGGTGGTGTTCTTTGTATTAAAAGTGAACTATATAATTTCATATAATAAGTTTCATTTTAGTTAAAGTGAATATAAAAATCGTGCAAACCCCTAATGGAATGGCAAGGTTTTGTAATGCAAAGCCCAAAATGAAGATTTTTATGTTTAATGTAACTTTGCAAACAAAAAGAGAATAAATAGTAAATAGAAGGGTAGGAATAGTAGGACAAATAACAACAACAGTAATAATAATAATAGGAATTATTATTATTATGATTATTATTATTATTATATTTCAAATGTAAACCGGCTAGGATGCTCTTTCTTCCATATTGCCAGTCCACCCAGTAGTGCAGCCTCTCTCTCTCTCCCTCCAGCCATATTTTCCCGACTAATTGATCATAGTCTTTATAGTTTTCCATTATTTAGCATACTAATTATATGTTTTTCACTCACATTTTGTTAGTTGCAGGGTGACCATTAAAGATGGTACAATATCCGAGATAATTAATATTGATTTCTGCCTTCATGTTACAAATACCTGCAACTTCAGTAAGCGTGTCTAGACATTTTATACCCATTGAATTCTGTATTTTGTTGCGCATGTATCTTGTTGCATCCGGACAATGAATGCATCCATCCATTTTTCTAATTAATCAGACGGTGAATTATAACAATATAAGCAATTTTTGGTCACAGACATCCAAAACAAACTAACACTGTATAGGGTACAGATTCACAGCTAAATATAACCAAAAAAAACATCTGATCCATATGATAAAATGCCTTTATCTGATATAGGGGTACTGTCTTTGTCAGGGTTATGTTTCAGCCTCGTGCTCCCCTACATGTCCCTGATTTCTGACACCCCTGGACAGTTGAAATAAGTGTGTATGTGCTGAGGTGAGACAGAGACCAGTAGGATCAGCGTCTAACTCACCAGAGTCACATTATTGCTTAGAGGTAGTATAATCCATAGAGCTTTGTGTGTCCATATGCAGCAGATGGAGATGACAGGAGAAGGTGCACGTCCGCATTCGCGGGCGGCAAAGCGGTGCCTTTGGGGGGGCCTGAGGCAGCAGTGGAGGCTGCTGGGATTGTTCGAGATCGGCCCCCAACACGAGTTCTACGACCTCACCTGCATGATGAAGGAGGGCCTGCAGGCCGCTGTGCAGAACACCATCGACAATCCAGCCCCGGTGAGGACAGTCCTTCCACTGCCAATGTTGGCTGACCAGTAGGGGGCTTAGTTCTTAAGGGACTGAACTTCACCAAAAGTTTGCAACAGACCCTTCTGTTGTACCTTTGAGGGATGTGCCTATTCTAACCTATTCAAAAGGGGCAAAAAATTTCGGGTAAATGTTGTGTGGAATGCCAATTGATTCATAGAAAGAGCTGCCAGATAATTGGTTTATAGGGAGAGTCCCTTCCTAAGTTGCAAGACGGTTGGTTTCTCGGAAGAGTTAAGTAGTTATCTTGCAGCTGGAGAAGACTAACAGAGAGCTACCTTGTAATAGTCTGGGGACGAACTATAGGCCCTTGTTCTCAACACTGCATTCTTTTGAAAACAATGATTTTGTTGTCCACTGTTTGGCTCACCGCGCGTCGTTCTGGGACATAAATGATCTAGTTCTCTCTCCAGCTACCGACTGGACAGTTTAACATTACTTGCACACTGAATCTCTTTCCTATATCAGATGAAGAGATTTGAGCAGCCTCAATCCACAGGTACAGATGAGACAAAAACGCTTAAGCTCAGTGGACTTCATGAAACACATAAGAAAGGAAACAGAAATGTGCAGATTTTGGTTCACACTTCAGGCACAGCAAACATAATAACACATCATTGCTGTCCAGTTGAAGCCCTAAATGTCCACTGTTGACAATTGAGACTTTTTACTGTAGGAGCAATACGCCCAGTCTGTGTACTGATAACAATGGTCATATAACTAACCGATGTAAAGGTGTTTTACGAAGTTATCTATTTAGATAGCATTGATGTTCGTACTGCTTAACATTTGTTTTCATGATGGTTGCTTGTATGGATCACTCAATTTAGCTAACTTTAGTTAACTACCGTCATTGTTAATTGTGAATATAAAGGGAGATTAGTTTGTATCTCGTTGACACTGACATTTACCTCGCTGACAACACTCTACGTGAGTCCATTTAAATATTGAACCATTCACCGATGGTGGTATAAAGATGGCGGTATAAAGATAGAATTTTATCTGTGGTGCTAAGGGTGTCTCATTATTTTATTTTGGGTGCATTTTGTAAAGTAAAAAAATTCTTTTCACGCTTCCAAAATAATGGATTTTTGGAGATATGTATTTTTTATTGGACAGGGGCGACATCATATTACTGAGTAATGGTTGAATTCTCCTTTGAAATGGATATTGCCATACCTACTCATAGGTGTGGGCAAAGTCAGCCAACATACAGCCTGTCCGCATGCCAGAGTGTAATTTGGATGCTTCTAGATGTTCAGACAGTAAGAAACACTTCTTATTAAAACACATTTTGGGTACAGATTGCATCATGCAGACCATGAAACTTGAAAACCACACAGCAGACAGGCGCCTTCTGCCCATAATCTAGAGAGAGTTACATCACTTTCATGTTTACTGTACATCTTCAAATCATTCTTGCAAAGGAAATTGCACAATCTTATTATCATTTACGGGAATAATTCGATACTTGGCTAGTGGGCACGGCAGAAATTCCCCATAGATCCAGCCTGTCATCATTTGGTTATAATTTCAGTGTTACTAAAACAGCTGCTGTCCCAGGAACCTGATTGCCTTGAAGGTTTGTAGATGGCGTATTTCCAAGCCCGGCTGTTCCTCACTGTGACTTTGAAGTGTTATTTTCAATGCAGTTAGTGATTGTTTCCTTATTCTTGACATAGTTCACAGTTTTTTGTGGACATTTGAAACACTTTTCCTCAGACTGTCTTACCAGATTAAGGCGTGAAAAATGTCATGAGTAAATCACGTAAGGGTTTGGTGTGACGATGCAGGCAGCTCAGGGAAAGGCAGAACGTCTTTGGATAAAAAGAGGAAAGGTCTCTAGCACCAGGGCTGGATCAGCCAACTGGGAACACTGGTGCTTGTCATTCAGACCTGCTGCGCATCTTTTAGTTATGGAATTCATTCATTTATCACACATCATTTTATGTGAGAGAGTTTATATTTCAAATCTATTTATGTTTTATGTATCTATTTAATATTTAAATTTGCGAGGGAACAAACTGAATATTGGTGGGTGCACATTGCTAAAGGGAGATGCTTTATTTTGCTTCCGAGGTCCACTGTGTTTTCTTAAAGCTGTTAGGCGTGATTGAAATGCTATTACATTACTTCAGGCATCACATCCATTCTTGGAAAAAGAAACTGTGTTTCAAGAAAAAAAGCCCTTTAATCTTACTTTTGCTTAATAAACATGAACATAGGCACACAGCATCTCACATTACTTACGGTAGCCTAGATAGCTGACTTAGCTGATGTGTAGCCCATCGCTCCCAGCATCTCTTTTCACTCCCTCCAGACACATATACAGACACATACTTAGGGCAGCTTGGCACCTTTTCTGTAAACCTTACAGTCTGCAGTTGTCACACAATCAAGATGTGACATTCTGTTAAGATATTCCTAAATATCTTCGTTTTTCAGGATGAACTTTCTGAAGAAGATTTTGAAATGGAGGTCACACAAATACATGAGGTATTGCCGTCCAAGATACTGATCACCGCTAGACTGATTCCAAGCCTTTCCAACAGAGCGCTCTACCTTTGATTTTTGCTCCTGTCACATACTCCCGATTGGTTGAGTGGATAAACAAGAAAGTGATTTAAACCAATAGCTGTCTGTCGTTCCCTTTGTAGAGTTTCAGAATGGAGACATTTGCAGGTCCCGTGTTCGCCTGGCTGCGACGCTCCCTGGGCATGTCTGAGAGGGACTACCAGCAATCTCTGGCCACACCCCAGGGCTGCTACCTGCAGTTCATTAGCAACTCCAAGAGCAAGGCTGATTTCTTCCTCACGTGAGAGCTGTCATTTAAATACAAAATACATTTTATACCTGAAGTCAGGTCTATGAGTGTATCTCAGTTGGGTTGCCTGTCCCCTTTTCGTATTTGTTATCGTTGGAATGTACAAGGTCATGTTTATTCAAACCTCACTTCCTGCTTGTTTAGGAACGACAAGAGGTTCTTTCTGAAAACACAGAGCAAGCGGGAGGTGAAATTCCTCCTGTCCAACTTGAAAATCTACCTGGAACACCTGGAGCGCTATCCCCACTCTCTGCTCGTCAAGTTCCTGGGTGCGAAGTTGACTCCCCCATCATGAAGGACTCCCAGCTGAGGGCTGTATCAAAGCTCAATCATTAAACAAAATAATAAAATTCACCCTGTTACGTGTCTGTACTGCCCTGTGTATGATCTCAGCCACAACACAACAGCAGTAACTTTAAAATCCTTAAAATCTACCAAAGTATAGTAAGCATTATTTTGTTCTCAATGCTAATGGTTTTTTTGTGTTACGTAGGCGTCCACCAGATCAAGATTCCCCGTCAGAGAAAGGTAGATGCTTGTTTCCTGGCTCCTGCTCTTTGCATCATCTCTGCACTGCTGTTTACTCAGAGCCGGCATTCTCATGTTTATATTCCCATAGAAATACTTCATTGTAATGCAGAGCGTTTTCTTCCCCGATGAGAGAATCGAAGCCAGGTAAGGCAGCTCAGCACTTGTGTTTGAATGGTAAGACCCTCTTGCACCGTTTCACCCTCAAGGGTCCATGATGAGTGAGTAGGGATGAGACTCTGTTCCATCAGAGGGCACAGAGAGAGACACTCAGGGCTACACACTCATCTGGCGGGTGGTATAGAGATGGCCGGTATCTGAAGGAGCCCTGCCGAAATGGCTATAAGTCCACACACATGCCTAGATCTTACGCCAGGATCCTGTGGTGGAGGAACGGAAAAATGGGAGATCATCCATTTGAAGTTGGTGAATCTTTGCGAGGAGCTCAACAGCCCAGGTGTTGGCGATGGAGAAGTCGCTCCCCAGCTGTTACGTCTCTCTTGCTTTTATAGTTTTTAGAGTGTTGCTGAACTGCCGTTTAGCAAAGCAATATTCCACCCCATTGTCCCGACTTGTTAACATGGTCTGGTGCATCTAGTTACCCTCAGCTCCTTGGTAAACCACAGCTTGGCATTATACTACCTCACATTGCAATTTCACAAAAGGAGATATAGGATGTTAATCTCCCAATACTTTCATGCATGCGGCTACACTACAGAAGAAAAAGTGGTCCAGAGTTTAGTTCTCCCATGTGGACCAGCTGATCAACTGATGGATGTACAAGCGGTAAATCTTCCAAATGGAACAGTTGAGGAGGTTGATCTATAACACATATGAATGAAGACAAAGGATGTTTCTCAATACAAAGAATGCAAAGATCATACTTGTGGTCTTGGCAAGAATTGTCTTGTTAACTTGCCTCTCAAGAAAGAACTCGAATACAATGAATTCATCGGCACAATGAATAGGATCTCGTTTTGCTAGGGTCTTGTTTTGCAAGCATGTGACAAATGTTTCCTTGATGTTTGGGGTGGGGCAAGAATGACATCTGGGGATTTTTACTGTTCTCTGGACTCTTTCTTGAGTATTGGAACTGTTCTTCAGCAATGGAGGATGATGTCAAACGGGGACACAAGAACACAAGTATGGCATAATGAGAAACACCCAAAGTCACTGAGCCTGCTTGACCTTCAGCCTGCTGATGAGGTCAGTGTTTCTCCAGGTATGACATCAAAGGCTGTGAGATAAGCCGGTGGACCAACCCCGCCCCCGAGGGGAGCCAGGTCATCGTGGTCTTGAAAGACCTGAACTTTGAGGGCAAGCAGATCACGCTGGGTGAGGGTTTTGAAGAACATCTCAATCTCTGTGCCAGTTACAATATAGAGCTGATCAGAATCATACATCTTTGCTCTAAGGTACAACAGCTTTGGCAAGCCGAGTCCTGAACACCATGCTGTCTAATATTGACTTATTATGCATGTTAAGCTTGTGGCCTTGCTGTCTTATCCTATATGTCCAGCTGAATTTGATTTCTAATCCCAGTGATATCTAAGCAGTTCTGCAGTATATTAATGCATGTTGCTGCTTCTCAGACACGCTGTCTCTCCACTGTTCCCAGAGCAACAGCGGCCCTGGCTGCTCCGCCAAATGGAGATTGACACGGCCTTCCTGCAGAGGCTGAACGTGCTGGACTACAGCCTGCTGCTGGCCCACCAGCCCTTGCACCGGGATGAGCGAGCCATGGGCCTTTCCTTTGCCAGCGTCATCATGCGCACCACCAAGTAGGTGCAATTCAGGCAGCCTCCAATCAGAGAGGCAGCTCCGCCCCTCAGCCTACTGGGCACCAATCACATGCAGCGTTACTGCTCTCTAATGGTCACGTTCCATGGTGTTCTTGCATCAGGGTGAATTCAACTTGCAGTCTGGAAGTGTCATGTTTTTTTCTCAACCATTATTAGATGTTAAATAGCAAACAACTTTTCAACAGAGATACTTATAATTTGTCTCCACTAAATATGCTGGGGAGATACTTTTGTATACATGAAGATGCAATTCTCCAGTGACATGTTTTTTTTCTTGCTGACATCGCTGCCTTACAGCTCTGGTCTTGATCCCTCTAGTATTTAATGAAAGCACTTAATATACATTTCACATTTGTCAAAGTATCTCAGCAGCTTTGTCAGCTGTATGATAGATGGGTCAGACAGTGAGATGAAATATGGTTTCCCTTCGTCATAGTGCAAAATAT
>JAODKE010000125.1:8677950-8691613 GCA_026779605.1 Mormyrus hasselquistii
GTGCACAAAACTAAACTGAACGTGCTGGTGATTGGGATTTCTAGAAGCCCGCTTAATATTTTTAAAAATGGTGCGCCGGCACAATGGAGAAGGAGAAGAGATATCACCCCATTTATGGGCAACAGGTGGAATAACCTGACCAGCATCACGCAAACACACGTACAGCACGGAGACCGGTCTATTAGATTTGGACAGGGAAGCCCCAGATTTGCAAAGGGGGTGAGCAGGCAATGGAGCGGAGAAGGAAATCCCACATGTTCTGAGGACAGATCGCAGTTGCAGAAAGAAAAAGAAGGAAGAAGGAGGGATAGGAAATTTAGAGCTGAGAGCCTGGAATGTGAGGAGGCCAGAGTCATGAAATAGATCACGTAAAACACGGATTCCGGTTGAGATCCACCGGGAGTTCGTGATGGGCTGACCACCAATGTTAAGTGCTCTATTAAGAAATACTGGTGTATTTGAGTGCCAGACAGAGACGCTTCTCGACCCGATGGAAAATCTGCACAGCATAAGACACAATTGGGCATAGCTCAGGTTTAGCTGCCTTAGCTTTCAGGGAGAGAAAAGGGAGATGCTGCAGCTGATGTGGACGTGCCAGATTCTCCTCTATTGGAAACCAGGAAGGCGGTGATGGGGGGGCTGAAGCCAGTGCCAGACCGAACGGAAAACAAAGGACCAGTGGTACCATTCATATTCCGGTAGAGCGAGACCCCCATCATCTCTGGAAAGAGCAAGAAAGGAGGACCTTATGCGAGGCTTGCGGGCATTGCAAAGGAAGACCGTTACTGTTGACCGGACATCTTTCAAAAAGTGGGAAGGGGGCGGCAAAGGAAGCATAGCACTTAAGAAATTTAAGCGGGGCAAAATGTTCATCTTAATCGTAGCCAAACGCGACTGAAATGATAATGATAACGATTGCCAGTTGTGGATTGAACGCTTGACACCATCAAGCGCACGGCCGAAATTCAGCGTAGTGATGCTAGCTATAGAGGTTGTGATCGTAATGCCCAGATACCTAAAGGAGTCAACGACTGGAATGAATGAGGGAAGGGGGAGGGACCCGCAGGCCGAGTTTAAGGGGAGTAAAGCAGACTTATCCTAATTAATCTTCTACCCGGAAGTACATTCATACTCACTGAACAAGCCCAGCACATACTGAAGGTCAGAGGACACATTCCCCAAATACAGCAGAACATCATCAGCGTATAGTGATATTTTATGAGAGGTGTTAAAGGCCAATATGGGGGTGCAGGAGACCGAGGAACGTATGGCAGCCGCCAAAGGCTCTAAAGACAGAATGAAGAGAAGGGGGGACTGTGGGCAACCCTGACGGGCACCTCGATGGATACAGAATGGCTGGGAAATGGTGTTATTGGTAAGCAGACAGGCAGTCGGAGAAGAATATAAGGTTTTTACCATGCCAATACAGGAAGGCCCAAAGCCCATGGCCATTAAAAATTCCCATAGGAAACTCCAATTAAGCCTGTCAAAGGCCTTCTCGGCATCCAGTGAGAAAAGAGCAGTAGGAGGAGAGGAAGAATAATCATTATTAACAATATGCAGAAGACGACGCATGTTGTCGGCTGCGTAGCGAGCTGAAATAAAACCAGTCTGATGGGGATGTACAATCTTAGCTATCACTAACTGAAGGCGGTGAGCCGACACCTTAGCCAATAGCTTAACATCAGAGATCATTAAAGATAGGGGACGGTAGCTGGAACAATCAGCGGGGTCTTTGCCCTGTTTTAAAAGCAAAGAGATCATCACAGGATTTAAAGCGGGGTGGAGCTGAGAGGAGCGTATGGCGGAGGACAGCATTATGAAACAGAGGGGAGGCTAACTGTGACCAGAAGGTGAGCAGCACTGCAAACAATGCATTTTAGGTAAGGGTCTAGAACCCGACACTAGAGCACCGCTTGTTTCTGTTGTGACCACCGCACCTCTACAGCTAGTGTGTATAGATTTTTGGTCGGCAGAGGATGGGTGCAATAATTCCGTTCATGTTCTGGTAGTCACTGATCATTTCATCAAATTAGCTTGTGCAGTCCCCTGCCCAAATCATTCTGCAAAGATAGTTGCACGTGTACTGTGGAATAATTTCTTTTGTATGCAGCTGGTAGATGATGATGTATATGGACCACAATAACAATACATGGTGTCAGAGTAAATCGCGAATATGGATACTGCCGGAGTGCCTGCACCACGAATGGACTGGGAGTCACAGAATCTCCCCGACACATGGAGAAAGTTCAAGCAGCACGTCGAACTGATGTTTTCAGGACCAAGAAGAGGCTGAGAAATGCAGCTACTTACTTTTACGGTCGGAGAGAAAAGCAGAGACATCTATAACACATGGAATCTCACCGCAGATGAAGCTAAGTTGCTTAAAACTTACTATGATCATTTTGAAGCTTACGTGGCACCAAAGGCTAATCCTGTCTTCGCAAGATACAAGTTCAATGAGAAAATACAGTCTGCCATGGAAACATTTGATCAATTCGTCACTGACCTCAGATTGCTCGTTAAGGACTGTGGTTACACGATCCCAGAGGCATATATTCCCCACATGTTCGCGAGAAATTACTCAGCCGGAGTGCTGAATTAACATTAGAGAAAGCAATTGACATTGGCAGATTGCATGAGATTGCGCAAGCCCAAATGAAAAGCATGGCAAGTGGAAACACAAATGCAGAGCAGGAGCAACTAGTGCACGCAATAAGAAAGTATGCAAAAATGCGACAGAACAACACAAAAACTAACAGAGTGCAGGCAGAGCGCCTCAATTCATGCGGATACTGTGGAAAACAACACAGAAGGAGAGAAATATATCCAGCAAAAGGAAAACAGTGTGCTAAATGTGGAAAGTGGAATCATTTTGCAAAGGTATGCAAGTCCAAATCCAAGTCATTGCATTCTGTAAGCGAAAACAAAATTGAAGATGGATATGCTGATGTGAGTAGTGAATTCTTTATAGACACAGTCACAAATGAAAGCACAATCACTTTTGCTGAAGTCGAGAGAGGTGAATATGGTTTGCTGCTTAAATTTAAAACAGACACTGGCGCTCAGGTAAATGTAATTCCTGCAAGAGAATTCAACAAAGTTGCAACCGAGACAAAGGTGCAGCATACACAAAAAAAACTTACAGGTTATGGTGGACAGCAATTGACAGTTAAAAGCACATGCCAGCTACACTGTAAATATAAAAAGAATGCCATGCCACTGGATTTCTTCATTGTGGACACCAAGTCACCACCTGTGCTTGGACTAAAAGCCTGCATAGACTTGGACATGATTAAGCTGGTGTTGTCAGTATCGTCTCCAGAGAGAGATGCTGAGGCAATTGTAGATGAGTTTGCTGATGTGTTTACAGGAATTGGTCTGTTTCCTGGAGAATGCAACATTCATCTGGACCCCTCAGCAACACCAGTTGTACATCCACCAGGGAGAGTTTCTTTTGCCCTGCGGGATCAGCTAAGGGAAGAGCTTGACTCCATGGAGGACCAAGGGATCATTAAAAAAGTGACAGAGCCGACTGATGCCGACTGACCATGTGTGTTGTTGAGAAGCCGAAAACTGGCAAGCTGAGAGTATGTCTGGATCAACGGGATCTTAATAAGGCTGTAAAGCGCCCACACTATCCTTTGCCCATGCACATTAGAAGATATCACCCCAAAGCTGGCCGGAGCCCGTTATTTCAGCGTAATGGACACTAGATCTGGCTACTGGGCAGTTAAACTCTCCAAAAAATCATCACATCTTACCACCTTTAACACAATCTTCGGCATGATACAGATTTTGTCGCTTACCCTTTGGCATTATTTCGGCTCAGGATGTTTTCCAACAGAAAATAGATGGGATCTATGAAGGTCTGCCGGGAGTCGTCGCTATTGTGGATGACATTTTGGTCTATGGAAAGAGCAAGGAGGAACACGACCGTAATCTCAGGACCATGTTGGAACGCTCTCGAGAAAAGGGAGTGCGCCTTAATCCTGAGAAAAGAACTGTTTGTGTCCCCGAAGTCAGCTATTTTGGCCACCGCCTTACTCCAGACGGAATCAAACCTGATCCTCAGAAAGTGGCAGCCATAAAAGAGATGACACTACCCAAGGGCCGTGCTGAACTTGAAACAATTCTTGGTATGGTCAATTATCTTGCGAAGTTTGCACCAAGCCTTTCAGATATCAATGCACCGCTGAGACAACTACTAAGGCAGGACAGTGAGTTCCTATGGGACGAACAACATGATGTGGCATTTCAAAAGCTGAAGGATATCATCACCAGGGAACCAGGCCCTGTGCTTGCATTCTTTGACACAAGCAAAGACCTCACACTGCAAGTTGATGCCTCCAAATACGGTTTAGGCGCGGTGTTGTTGCAGGAAGGCAAACCACTTGCATATGCCTCAAAGTCACTCACAGACACAGAAATAAATTACGCCCAGATCGAGAAAGAGCTCCTTGCCATTCTCTGGGGGTGCAAAAGATTTCACCAATACATTTATGGGCGGCACATAACAGTGGAATCTGATCATAAACCCTCAGAAGCGATCATCAGGAAGCCATTGTCTGCGGCCCCACCAAGACTGCAAAGAATGATTATGCAGTTACAGAAGTACACCTTCACCATCGTGCATGTTCCTGGCAAGAATATTCCAGTAGCAGATACAGTGTCAAGAAAATCGATGCCCTGCTTGGATGAAAACTTCAGTGAAGGGATGGATGTGCAAGTCCATACTCTACTTAGCGCTCTCCCAGTCAGTGATGCGAAACTTAGCAGTATTCGAAAAGAAACAGAGAGAGATGC
Source organism: Mormyrus hasselquistii (assembly GCA_026779605.1). Taxonomy (NCBI): domain Eukaryota; kingdom Metazoa; phylum Chordata; class Actinopteri; order Osteoglossiformes; family Mormyridae; genus Mormyrus; species Mormyrus hasselquistii. The sequence continues at coordinate 8,682,757 of JAODKE010000125.1, forward strand.
TCAGATGTCTACATTAAGGAGAGTGATAAAAGAAGGCTGGCCCAATGAGAGAAAGAGATGTCCTACAGCCACCCTGGAGTACTGGAACTACAGGGATGAATTATCTGAGATGCACGGGATGGTTTTCAAAGGGGAAAAGATTGTAATTCCTACGCTGCTGAGAGAAGAGATGCTTCAGCGCATTCACTGAGGCCACATGGGAATCGAAAAATCCAAACAGCATGCTAGAGACATTCTCTTTTGGCCTGGCATGTCCAAACAGATTGCTAGCATGGTTGACCAGTGTTCCGTTTGCCTTGAGCGTCGTATGTCAAAAGCAAAAGAGCCCCTCGTTTCCCATCCTATCCCAAATCGGCCATGGCAGACCATAGTTACTGATTTATTTACTTGGAATAATGAAGACTACATAGTGGTGGTAGATCACTACAGCAGATACATTGACTTGGAGAAGCTCAAGAGCACCACAGCTGCTGCGGTGATCCTGAAGATCCTGAAGATAAAGAAAATATTTGCATCACATGGGATTCCTGAAAAGATTATCTCAGAAAATGGGCCTCAATTCAGTTCAAAATATTTTGAGAGTTTGCGTGGGATTTTGTGCATGTCACAAGTAGCCCCCGTTACCCACAAAGTAATGGGCTGAGTGAGAAGGCAGAACAGACTGCAAAACCATTAATGGACAAAGCAAAAGCAGACAGGACAGATCCCTACATCAGCCTGCTGGAATATGGAAATACCCCAGTGGATGGTTTCAGATCAGCGGCCCAGCTGCTGATGAGCAGAAGATTACGCTCCATTCTTCACACAACCAACCGACAGCTACAGCCAAAAGTGGTCTGTGTGACAGATGTTCATGCTAGACATGAACACGGTCAACAGTACCAAGAAAAGTATTACAACAGATCCAGGTCTATAAGCTTCTAACAGGTTTGGATGCTGTTCAACCAAATAGTTACTTCAGCATTAGTTCAAATACAAAAACTTGTGGCCATAGGTGGAAATTAGCGGGAGAACATTTCAAACTAGATTTAAGGAAGCACTTTTTTACGCAGCGTGTAGTCAGAGTATGGAATAGTCTTCCTGATAATGTAGTGCAAGCTGAATCCTTGGGCTCCTGTTAAATCAGAGCTAGATAAGATTTTAACAACTCTAAGCTATTAGTCAAGTTCTCCCGAAGCGAGCTTGATGGGCCGAATGGCCTCCTCTCGTTTGTATAGTTCTTATGTTCTTATGTTCTAGGTCAGCAAAACCGCTCACCCCACAACGGACTGGAGACCACGTCCGAATTCAGGATTCAGGGAGCTGGAAGCCTGCGGTAGAGTCATCAAGCCTGCTGACACCTTCAGGTCATACCATGTGTGCACTGCAGAAGGCCAAAGTTTCCGTAGGGATCGTCGTCACCTTTTGCAAGATAAAGCACAGCCTATCGATGTGGAGTCCAGTATGTCTTCGAGCACTCTACACACAGTGTCACTGGATCACCCTAAGCAGACAGACACAAATAATGCTGTTACTTCCCACTATGTTACCAGATCAGCACGTGAAGCGAAACCCAGAGTCGTTCTTGACCTATAATTGTAAAGGGTGTAGGCGGATCGCTGCCCTGAGAAGAGAAAAAAAAAATTTGTTATGCCAGTTGTTGCAAACAATGATACAGTTGTGGGTTGTTTAATTTGTATACTGATTGTTGCAGTGATATGCTGAAACTATAATAACTATTGTGTTGCAGTGTGTTCTCCACCATAATATATCCAGGTTTTCAAAGAAAGGGGATGTAATATTCAAGCTATTTGAATATAAATTCATAATGAGTGTTATACTATATGTTGTGCAGTTCCTGATATAGACTCTGGAGGGCAGTGCGTTTTTGGGGAAGTGAGTTATGTGAACAAGGAATGCAAAGAAGAATAAAGAGATGCTGTTAGCAGTAAGTCCTAAGAGGACTCGGTGATCTTTTTAGACCACAAAAACAATACAGATGATTTTAGATCAGGGTCTGATAGGGGCGGCTACGTAGTTGCCGAGTAGCTGATGGGAATTTGGACAGGCACTGGGTGGAGTACCTAAAGGTAAGTTTAAAGGCAGGTGGGGTCCCTGTAGCCAGAGCGAGTGCAGTCGGTGGCGTGCCGCGTGTGGGCGGCTGTTTCTGCCTTTCGTGACAGGAAAGGTTGTTTCCTGAGCGGGCGTGTAGCCTGGCGGTGCATGGGGTTGGTTCTGCCCTCAGAGTTACAGAGTGCCGAGTTGGCGTGTGATCGGTGCAGATGTCGGTAGCTGTGATTGTACCGGGACAGGTTGTCTGCAAGCTCAACCTCTAGTGTCCGCGGTGAAGGCCGAGACGGGTTTATGTGGCTGTGTTGCCCGAATAGCTGCTGTTCTCTATACAGTGTGAATGTGGTGCCGCTCATAGTTTTGTAATTGTATAGTTTTTTTTGTTTTACTCTAGCCTGCGCTGGCTTCTGGTGTGTCCTTTTCTGTGGGATAGTGGGCTCCTGTTACAGCGACAGGGTGATTATTTCTTTTTTCTCTTTTTTCTGTTTTGTGTGATTTGTCCTTGGTTTCTTTTTTTTTAATTAAATCTATTTATTGTTATTTAGGAATGGTCCAGTTGCCAAAATGTCAACTTGCTTTAAATGAATCCTCAATAAAGATTGTATATTTTTCTACAAACACTGCGCTTGTACACTTTGTTGGAACTTGGTCCCTTTGCTGGGTAGTATTAGAGAGGGTGGCGTAGTCAGTGTACCTGAAGGGGGCGCCACATGTATATACGGTTTTCCAAATCGTGTACACTCTGATCAAGGTGCAAACTTTGCGAGTTCGCTGACTGCAGAATTGCTACAGCTGGCTGGGGTTAGCAAGTCACACACCAGCCATATCACCCAATGGGAAATGGGCAAGCAGAATGTTTTAAACACACCCTGGGTAATATGATTCGAGCACTTGGGCCAAAGTCCAAGGTGAAGTGGCCACAATTGCTTAACACTTTTTTTTTTTTTTTTAATTGCCCACCACATTCATTTTATTTTATGTTAAATTCAAGAGAAAAGCAAACAGTGTAGCCACTCTGAAATCACCCGTCCTGAGGAGAATAAAGGAGAGAAAAAAAAAATACTCCGCCCCCCCGGCATAAGGGCCCACGGCCACGTGTCCCCGAGACGACCACCAGCCCAACCCGAGAGGGAGCCCGCGACGGACTAAGGGGGTGCCCAATCCCCGTACAGGGAGGCCCTCCGAGGAGGGACGGGCGGCAAGACCCTCGGCCACACCCGTAACCCCCCAACCGAGGAAAGTAGGTCCAGGGCCGAAGGGCACCGCCCACTGCCCTGGGACCTGCATTCCCCCCCCCCCCGGCGGACGACCCCCCACACACCGGAGGGGCCCCAGCCCGTCCCCCGGCAAGGCGGACCAAAGCCCACCGCAGCGACCCGGCATGCCTCCCCCCAGACACTGCAGGATGATCTACAGGGGGCCCATATAGACAAAGACAAAGAAAACCCCCCCCACCCGGGAGCGGACCCGCGTCGACCGGGGAGCAGCAGACCCCCCCGCCCAGCCCAAACCGAACCCCTCAATCCGCCTAGCAGGGTGCCAGAGCGTCCCAAGAATCCCCTGACCGTCCGCCAGGGCCCCACCACAGCGCAGCAGAGCCAAGCACCACCCGGCCCGCAGCCCAAGAGAGGAGGCTGCCCACACCGGCCAGGGCCGCCCCCGCACCCCCCCATGATGGATCTTCAAATCATGACATTTCCTCTGTGGCCGATGTGTGTGAAAGTGTTGATAGAACTGTGAGGTGGGTCTCTGACTTAGATGGATCTGTTGATGTATCGCATGATCAGAGTGAGATATCCTTGCAGAAAACAGTGGTGCAGACTTGTTGGAGGAAGAACAAGATGATGCTGATTCACAATTTGCAGATACTTGTCAGCCTTAGTGTTGGGCACTCTTGATGCTGTTAGCGATAGTTGTGTGGCTGTTACTGTTGTGCCATCAAAGGGTTCTCAGTTATCTGAGGAGCCGTCTCATGACGCTGTTGTGTCCACATGTTCATCTGTAGCCCCAAGCGGTGGATTGAGTGAGAAGTTAGGCAGAATTGTTAGACCTGTGAATAGACTGATTCAAGTAATGTCTTCGCGGGGTCTTAAGACCTCACTCGATGTACATTGAAAGGCTACATTTCTGTGATTGGCCGAACTGCGTTTTTTTTTGTTAGGAGTGTCTGGTTTTGGCATTTTATAATCTAGTGTGATCCAGTGGGGGAGGATGCACCAGAGTGTTTTGGTTACACTAGATTTGTTTTGAAGACTGTTTTAAAATATATTTTATTTTATTATTATTTTCTATGATTTATTACAGGAATTCTATCTTGATGGATCACATCACACTTATCTGGCATGTGCAGTAGAGCGGATTAACTGGGAGGTCCGTAGGGGGTAGAATTTTGATCGTCTATTTGTTTTTGCATAAGAACATGATTTGTTGTTATTTTGGTTAAGTAGAAGATGTCTGTGTTTTCTTTTTGTCACTTAATTAATGTTTATTGTGAATTGAAATTATTTTTGAGATTTTTTTAAAAATACCCCCCTCCCGTCTGTTATGGAATAATCCGCACGCCTGCTTTAGTGGAGTGGAATTCCTGTTTCGCTCTCCTTTTGAAACGTGCCATTACGGTGAGAGGTATGTGTGGTCTGCACAACGCAGCACGAAACCCGCTACACTAGACAATCAACATTGAGCATTATTTCAAGGTCTGCTACCAGTAATGCATCTTGGTTACCTCATTGTAGGTGGGGCTCTCTGCATTCTTTGTACCATTCACAGCAGTCTTCGCTGGACCGTAATTTGACACACAGACCTATTCACCATGGTAAGATCCTCAGAACATAGCTAATCAAACATCAGAGCATGAAATCGCCTCCACATGCAAAGGTTGTGATCTTTGGAGGGGGGTATTTGCTAGTTTTTCTCACATACATGAGCCTGAAAGAAATCCATCACACGTTTGCACTTGTAAACCTCTTTTATTTTTACATATATCCCAAAACACACCTGTTTTCTGGCAATCTATTGTAAAGTGAAGGAGGACATCAGTGAAGGAGGACACCCCCGAGCTAGGCACCCCTGACCCCAGCCCTGCCCCCCCAGCTGTCCCAGCAGCCCCATCACGCACTCAGATGTCTGGAAGAGCTTCTTCATTTGCATAGGTTCTGCATGTGGTCACGTAATATTCAATCGCATTTTTTGACCCCTCAGATTAGCATTCTACTATTAATCATTATCCTATTAAACAGCTCAACCTTCCGAGTCACTTGCTTGAACACGGTCACTCCCACATACAGCTCGTTCAGATTCGTGCACCATGGTCCTGAACACAGTCACTTTCAGCGTCACCACTGACCTGGACACCAGTGTCCCAAATGGAACGGGAACACTGTTACTGCCACCCACTGAACTTAGCCGCAGAAAATGCTTTGGCGAAGTCACTGGTCAAACCACAAGCGATTTGCTGTAGATGTCAGAGGGGCAGCTGGGTATTGGTTTGTAGATAGTAAGAGTGCTACATGAATCTTCCTAGGACCCCCCCCCCCCCCCTTTCACCAAAGAACCAGAAAAACTGATTAGGGTCATATTTAACAAAAAATGAAGGATCCATACAAGCCTTTCCAAGACACACATGAGTTCTACAACATTATGCATCAGTTTTTCACCTGTCCCTGCAATGTAGGTTGAGAGCAAGCAGCACAAACCTATGCCAGGAAGCACAGAGCACAGGAGTACCACCCTGGAGAGGAACCCCATAGTCCCCAGAATAAAACAGAGAAATAAATAGATAGTAACCCCATAATTGAGATCATTAAATATAGTTAATCATTTTAAAATTAGACAAATGACAATAAATACATTATGTGGTATGAAGAAATTAAAAAATCTATATTTATAAAAAAAAAAAAAAACACAGCATACAATAACAATAATAATGGAATTTGCATGTTCACTCCAAAGACTCGCAATCAGGCTAACTGCTGTCTCTGCATTACCAAACTGCGATTGCATGTCTGAGTGCATGAATGCATCCTGTGATCAACTGGCATCATGGCCAGCTGCCATCTCTGCCTTACACTCTGCTGTCTGGGATAATTATAATAAATTATTATTATAATAACAATAACACTTAATAAATTATTCATGTTTATATGAGATACGCCCCAAAGAACATTTTGTTTTGACCGGTTTCAAGATACAGGTCTTTTGTACCATACTGAACCTTCAGTTTAGATCCTTCCTCCAGCTGGAATATGCCTGCTGTATAGATGGACTTCTCTATGGTATCCTTGCAGAGCAGAGTTTCAGAGGCAGCCATCATAGTCACAAACTCAGGGTAGCTGTCACGCCAAATTTGCACCCTGGGTCCCAGGTAAATGCCTCTTGGGCTGTAGCAAGGTTCAAGCTTTTTGTAGGTGATCTGCAGGTAGATGTGATACAAGCCAGACGAAGGCACAGTGACCGTGCAGTCGGCATACGTGAATTCTTTGATGTGCACAGCGTCTCCTACGTCCGTCCAAAGCACGCATGTCTCCTCAGTTGGGGCTGAGCCAAGAGCTGTTGCACAGGGTAAAAAAAACAGACCAAACCTGACTGACCTGTTATAGAACAGTGATGTACATCCATATATTTCCGCCTATGCTATTCTGAGTCATGAGGGTCCGGAGTCTAACCCGAAGGCTTTGGGAACAACCCAGGATGGACCATTAACCCATTGCAGGGCACAGTGACACATGCACATCTATGGGCGATTTGGTAACTCCAATTAACCAGCAAAAACACTCACACATAGTCTGACACACACACGCACCCACACCCACACACACACACACACACACAACTGTACTGATTCTCGTACACACGGCAAATAAAGCTTAAAAATTTTATTTCCTTTCAAAACATGCCCAAAGTGATAAATAATTTTGATTTATTGATATCATGGATAAAATCAACAGTATACTGTTCAGACCCATTGAAAGCCCAAGCTAAAATAATAACTAATAACTAGACTCACAACCAAGGAACTCACTTTTACCTGCCAGGTGAAAAGCCGGCTTTGACCCAGTTTGTTGCTTGATGACACCTCCTGCCCATATGGAAAAGATTTTTTTTAATTAACATATGACTGTGTTTTATCTTAGAAACACTTTACAAAAGACTCAAAACAAATATACAATTCATATTAACTTAATGTCATTAGACATCTCCTTTATTCATGAAAGTCCTTTTTTCATGGAAGATACATATTAAATTAATGTTTTGTCAGGCATTTATGGTCTACACTGATGAACAATGCATATTATGTAAATGTTTTGTCAGCATTAGTTTTCGTGCATAAAACTCCTTTGAAGGAGCTCAGTTGAGCCATGGACAGTGGTTCCAAAGAATTAGAACGAGCATTTTGAAAAGGAAACAACCTTTTTCAGTTTTAACATAGTTGAGTTAATCTCACTAAATTTTCACATCTAATGAAATCAACAACGTGAAGAGAACATAAATGTCTTCCATTAAAATAGTACAAAAGCGATATACAATTTTAAGAAACAAGAAATGCAGATATTTGTTACTAAACCCATACGTAAAAAAAATAGTTCACGTAAGTTTTATATTTTTCGTATAGGCTTTTCCCTAGAGTGCCTTACAAGTTAATTTTGTTTTTATATCAGTGCGATCATTTACTTACTTGTAGCAAACACTAAAATAGGCCTACATCATGCTTTGCCATGTATAGTTGAATTAAAAGTGTTTCATAACCATATATGAACCGTGCTGTTTTTTTATGAGTGTTAAAAATAAAGGACGATGGGACGAGGTACAGATTTATTCATTCATTTAATGCTGCATCATAATGAACTCTGTCAAAAAATATGAGAGAGACGCACAACTTACCGGGCGGTATTCCTTCGAGTAGCTCCGACTGCTGTACAGAAAGGACACCAGTGTAAAGAATCATCCTTCATTCAAGTACACTGTGTGCAACATTGCTTTTCGACCGAAACGTTTTACCTCAATACTTAATTCAAAGTTAACTAGGCTATATAAAACAGGTTTCTTAATCATTTCGGCGCTATCGGATGCATTTGCAAATAAGGTCGATGTACCGAAAATGAACCCGACTTTACCTTGTCACTCAACGTGCCGCACTGCTGAAAATTAAGGTAGAAGATAAGCAGGACGCATCCCAGTAAGACGAATGCCGTAGCTATACGCAAGGTGCTCTCCTGCCGCTTCATCTCCCTGCAGTGGCTCATCAGCATGTGGAGCGATCTGTCCTCCTCCATCTGAAGCGTCACGTTTTCGGCCATCGCGCACATTGCCTGGCTCTTATTCCCACAGCAGACCATGTTCGCTAAAGTTTGCCTCCCGCTTATCTGCTCTAGGATGAAAGCTGGACCGTTTCTGTATCCTTTTAATAACACGACCTTGTATTTATACAGCGGAATATTTTTGCTCCGCCCATTAGTATTTACATATGTCACAATTCAAGCTTTGATTTGTCTTCCTACATACCGGAAATTGTTTGCTGAAAGACATTAAACTTTCAGAAACGATTTATCACTCGTCAATCGAGGGCGGGGGTGGGAGGGCGTGACTAAAGGAGTAAGTGTTTCATTCACAAAACTGTTAAAGCGTATTTCATCGGTAGCCCACGTTTAAGTAAATCAGTAATATTTAGTTGGTGTTCAGCGTTTAAATCAGTGTTATTATAGTTTTTTAAATGTAGATTTATTTTTTTTATACTGTTGAAGACTTTTTTCAACTTTTTTTAGTTTTTTTTTTTTTAATTTCTTTTTGAGTTTTTATTTTTACAATACAT
>JAODKE010000125.1:8714911-8737106 GCA_026779605.1 Mormyrus hasselquistii
AGACAGTGACCGGGATGTGATGAATCCTGTGAAATATCCATGGCTTTTTTCCAGCATCGGGAGGTGTAGGTTTGTTCCAGGGTGGGGGGAGGGCAGCCAGCTGCTTTCTCCGCTGCCCTGATGACCCTGTGGAGAGCTTTCACATCTGAGGAAGTGCATCTGCCGTACCACACGCAGAGTCCGTACGTAAGTACGCTCTCGATGGAACAGCAGTAAAAGGCAAGGAGCAGATTTTTGGGGAGGCAGTTCTTTCTGTGGATACCCAGGAACCTGAACACCGGGACCTTCTCCACATGTGCCCTGGCCATGGTGAGTGGCTGTCAGTTTTATTTTTTCTGAAATCAGTGACCAGCTCCTTTGTTTTGGGGGTGTTGAGGAGCAGGTTGTTGCCTCTGCACCACTCTGACAGCAGGTCCACCTCATCCCTGTATGCCAGCTCACTCTCCTTGCTCGAGATGAATCCGATCACCGTAGTATCATCTGCAAACTTAATGATCTTGTTCTTGGTATGCGTGGGGATGCGATCATGTGTGTAGAGGGTGTAGAGGAGCGGGCTGAGCACACAGCCCTGCGGTGACCCGGTGCTGAGAGCAGTAGTGGTGTGGGAACCCAGTCTGACCCTCTGGGAGCGACCGGACAGAAAGTGCAGTATTCAGCTGCAGGTTGGGTGGAACCTGTGTAGGAGTGATGGAAGTCTATTCACTGTCATGTGCTTATCACTGGTTTGTCCACCCCCCCTTGGAAATGAAAGAGATGATTCCTTGCGGCATTATGCTTATGAAGTATTTATGGGCCCGCAAGCGCTCTCTGTTTGGCTAATGCATCAGTGGGTTTAAGCGAGAGTACAAAACATTTACTGTGTCCTTGAATGCAGTGGTGATAATTCCTCTGTGAACACCAAACAAATAGGCCAAGTGCTGAACTGGCAGATCCATCAGAGGGGTATAAATGCTTTGAGGAGCATTTCGAAAGGTGAGAAAATTCTCTTACCCTGAGGAAGCACTAAATGCTTCATCAATGCTAGAAGTGAAGCAAAGCTTGGAGGTCCAGTGTAGTTTTTTTACTTTGACATTTTTATTTTTAAAAACGTGTTCTATCATCTAAAATTTTTCTTGTTCTTGTGTTAGTCGCTGGTTGTCTTCCAGCAAGAGGTTAATTTCATCTCTCCTAATGTGAAATGAACTACACTCAGAAACACTTTCAGGTGGCTGTGCCACCTTCTCCATCGCCTCTGCTTCTGATAATGTGGTTTCTGTCGTTCTTGCTGTGCCCTCTTTTCAGTTTCTTGCTCCTGCTGAAGTCTCTCCGTATGACGTGTGTGTCTGCCTGTCCTAGTTGCAGCAACGTCATTGTGACCCAGATGAAGGGATGGAGTCTAGTCAGGGTGAGCTTCCAGCATCTCATATCCTGGCTATCTTGGCTGTTTAGGAACAAACATAAATAGTATTATGAAAAAACAGTCATTCGGCATAGCACACGTGCACAAAGTTGGTTGAATATGCTAAAGTTAAAACGAAATGTTTCTTTACGTCTGCAAAATGCAATAAATGTTTAAATGCTGGGGAAACTAACAAAAAACACTAATATGGCTAGCAGTAAATTATAGCAAACACAAATTTTGCATAGTAAAACAAAACGGTGGACATAAGAAAACAGAAACTAAGTCCAATGGTTACACTGAATCCTCTCTAACTTGAATGGAAAAGTGCAGAGCAGATACTCACATGTGCAGGAATGTCTGGAATAAGATCTTCACACCTCACTGCTGCTAGCTACGCCATCCAACACCTTTTCATCAAGTCTTACTGTACACTTTTGTTCCTTCATGTCTTTTCCAAGCAGGAAAGGAAAAGAAATGTATACTATTCCTGAACGGTCGTGTGGTGTGATTGGTTGTGACAGTCTTTGAGACAACAATACTGTTCCACCATTGCAAAATGTCTCTTACTCTACTATAACAAATAACAAATGACTATAACAAAAAACCCAAAATCCCTTTCATCATGACATCATTGCCATTGTCCTGATACTGCATTTGGCTGTGCATGCGGATGGTGGCAGTCTGCGCATGTATACAGTGATACAGTGATATTCTACCAAACCAGAAGAGGGCAGAAAAACTGCAAGAAAAACAAATACAAGCAGTATTGTGAAAACGGGAAAACTTTTAGAAACAGTTTTAAAAATATTCGTTAAGGCTTGGGCAGTATTACGGTAATAGGATATACCACAGAGTTTTGAAATCTAAATGATATAATTAGACGGGACCACAACCCTGGGGGGGGGGACCTCTAACCCTCCTTATTCACCATAACTATTACAATAACCACAATAACTATTCTTCCTCTACTCTTGTGTCATTATCTTGCACATCATGGTCAAAACGCAAGATTTCCACCAGACATTAAAATCCGGGCTACATGCGCACCCATCAGTCTTCTGAAGTCATCCCCTGAGGTGACGCCCCCTCATCCCTTACCAAAACTGCACGCGGAAAAGTGAAGCATGAATTGGCCTTAAGCAGAGATGCCCAGACCTCCCTTTCACAAGTCATCTCCTCCAGCTTCAACCAACCAAAGACTTCCCAGGTCATTTGAGATACATAATGTCACAAAATGAGATTGAGGATGAGATTTCCACTAGACGTAAAAATCTGGGCTCCACACGCCCTGGCCGCAGTAGTCTGCAGCCAACCCCGGATGATAAAATGTATGTCACGTCCCCATGCCAGCAACCGAAAGCACATACAGAAAAGTAAAGTATGAATTGGCCTTAAGGTTGTGCTCACTAATTTCTGCTGCTAGTATCGGTGATCCCATTTCTTCAGTCACTACCGAAAGCTTGTGACAATAGGTGTGGGTAGGAATGTAGATCAACAGGTAAATTGATAGCTTTTTCTTCCGGCTCTTTTTCTACCAGACAGAATGGTACAGTGTCCACTTCACCGCCAACGCCGCACTGATCTGCCTGTTGATCTTCCACTCCCTTCTTCTCTCACTCTTGATCAAGACCCCAAGATACTTAAACTCCTCTGCTTGAGACAGTAACTCATCCTCCACCCTTTTCTGATTGAGAACCATGACCTCAGGCCTGGAGGTGTTGATCCTCATTTCAGCCACTTCACACTCAACCACAAACTGCCCCAGTGGATGCTGCAGGTTGCAGCCCCACTATGCCAATACGATTACATAATCTGCTAAAAGCAAAGGTGTGATCCTAAGGCCACTGAACCAGACCTTTTCCTCTGTTTGGCTATGCCTAGAAATTCTTGTAATGTGGGTTTTTCCAACACCCCAGTCTACCAATCCAAAGGCACAGTTCCCAACCTCCACTGAATGTTAAAAATACATGTTAGCCAAGACAGCCTAGCAACAACAAACGCATTCAGGCACTAACGTCAAATCTCATCCACCCCTGGAGCCCTACCAACCAAGGAGTTTTTTGACTACTTCAGTACTTAGAGATCAGCAAGTCCCACTTTGAGTCTTCCAGCTCTACTTCCCCCAAGGAAGGTGTATCAATGTGATTTGGGAGATCCTCGAAATATTCCTTCCATCGCTTGACTATATCCTCATTTGAGGACAACACTTCCCCCTCTCCGCTGTAAACAGCATGGGTGAAGCCTTGCTCCCCCTCCTGAGTTGCCTGACAGTTTGCCAGAATCTTTTCAAGGCTGATCAAAAGCCATTTTCCACGGCCTCACTAAACTCACGCCTGAGTTTTTGCTTCAGCAACTGCCAAAGAAACATTCTGATTGGCCTGCTGGTACCATCAGCTGCTTCAGGAGTCAAGCCAGACAGCCAGACTCAGAAGAGCTCTTTCTTCAGCCCGACAGCTCCCTTTACTGCTGGTGTCCACCACCGGGTTCAGGGACTGCCACCGTCACAGGCACCAAGAACCTCACAGCCACAGCTCCAAACAATCTCCTCAGCAATGGAGTCCTGGAACATCGCCCATTCAGGCTCAATATATTGGTATAATATTGCTACCCAACCATCAATCTGCCAGTGACTCTGCCCTCTACTACCCCATGATCTAAACTGCATCTGAACCCCCCGGCCCCTCCTGCAAGTAGTGGGGACATAGGAGTGAGGACCCATGTTCTCATTTTGGGGTTTATGCCCTACTGGGCCCCATAGGTAGACACCTCATCTTCATTCACATTTGACCCGACTACCATAAATATGATGATAGGTCATCGACTAATCATGTCTTGTGTTTACATATAGTCAGCCAGCAGCATTGCCACACTGGAGCTTTGTGTCCCGTGTTGTCTGATCACATGAATGAATTCACTCTCACATAAACTAAACTGGTGCTGCGTTGCATATTCAGCAAAAGGGGACGTTTATGTCTTTGTAAGTTTTATGTCTTTGTCAGAAGCCAAGTTCAATGAACAAGGAGATCTCTCAGTAGCATTATGTGTGCAGCAAAAATAACCTGGCAGGCTGACAAGTTAGCTCAATGACACTAAACGGCTCACTAGACCAACTTATTTGATTCAGCCTGAACAGTTCACAGATAACAGCAAGACCTCTGATCTTACTCATCCAGCACAAGATGTGTACATTTATCCTCAGGCAGTGATACCGAGTACTGTAACCAAAGAAACCCAACTTGGATCCCAACACTGAGTGTTCCTCCAGCTGGAGGTCTCTGATGGATGCTATTACATGTCCTGTATATATGTTTGCTGATTAAAAAAAGGGTTATTCAGATCATTGAAAAGTCTGGCACTCTGTAGTATGAGACAGTCATGATAGTCAATAAATATGCATTATCGTCATACATAACGTATCAAATTATCATGATAGATATTATTTCTGTTATTTTATTATCTTACGTAATCGAAACTGAAGCGTATATGGATCATATTTCGTGGGAGTTGTACGCTATTCTCAAAGAGGAGTGAAAATGTATTTCTACAGATGGCCACTAGAGGGAGATGGTTACAGCCAGGTCAGACATTTCACTCAGACGATGTTACCAGACAATTTCTAAATATGTAATTTATCATAATAGTGCTTTATTAGCTACAAGAGATACATCCAAATGGTGGTTGGTATTCTAGAACACACCTTTAGTGCATGCATTGTGCTCTGATCTTAGATAGCAAGTGTTCACTGTAATTTATTACGAAGTTTAGTTACACATCCTTTTATATGAGTGTTTACTGAAACCTGATGTTTTAACCAATTTAGTAACATTTCTGATCAAAGCTGTCTTCTTGGTAAAGGTATTAAATATTTTTTTATAATTGTTTTTGAAACATGGTTATCTTTATCCTGTATTATTTCATAGACTGTAGTTATCATGACAGAATCAGTCATCATGATAAAGTGGACAGAACAACACATCATCTAATTTAAGGATGAAAAGAAGCCTCTTAATTGTAGGTCTGGTAGTGTTTTCCTGGCCTGTGGATGAATAACAATTCAATAGTTATCTTATGCAGTACAATGAATGTTTTTTTATTTAATAATCTGTTTAGATAATAAGGCATAGCTTCCATGATCTCCTCACGCTGTGCCGCATTTATTCTGCTACTCTGATCTCTTCTTACAGTCCAAAGACTTTCCTGCTTTACCCTGCTTTAAACTTCACCACAACTTCATCTCCGACCTGTCGGGTGCATTCCTTGGTCTTCGTGATATCGTTGGTTCACTACTGATAACTTCCTGCCAAGACATGGCTTAAGTAACGGTGGGACTAAAATCAAGTAATTTATATGTAGTTATTTAAACAGGGATATACCCCTGCCCCTCGACTCCTGAATGTAGAAGGATTTCAGCTTACCTGACAAATTAAACATATGACTGAACTCAGGATTGCTTTCATTTACTAATATCATTATCTGACATACATAGGACAATGTAATCCTGTTTCATTACCATAGATAAAATATATAATTATGTAATGCATGTTCCTACACACAGTACACATTTATGCATGGAATCAAAATCAAGCATACATGTGACATTTAAAAGCGAAGTGTCCTATTTAGAGACGCCAATTAGCCTAATCGCATACCTTTAGAGTTCAGGAGGAAGCAGGCATGGTGTGAACAACGTGCAAACTCCACATACATGCAGAAAGCTGAGGCAGACTGCAAACCTCCCGACTAGGGAAGAATCAGGCAGCAGTTCGACACAGTACCCTAACCCTGCCACCCAAAACTCGGAAAGGAGTTGGCGTAAATCATACTCAGCTAAACAACTCAACAAATTCCCTTGAAAGCGAAACTTGGCAGCTAACTGTACTTTGGTTCTGGACTTCAGTGTTTTAAGGTTGCTGAACTCTTTTTATAGTTTTATTATCGTTCTCATAATGTTCAGAGCAGATAGCCATCATTTTGTTTAGGGTCACATCACATGCGACCGCATAGCTTCTTTGTCACAGGGATCTGTATACGTGTTACTTATATGGTCCCTTCTGTTCTTCTCTGTGAGTATATTCAGTATCTTTGAAATATGGGTAATTGTAAGAGGAGGTAATACGGCAGTTCCTCTTGCGGCGTTTATGTGTCTTGTTGCTTAATTATTATAACTCTTATGCTACTGTTATAACATCAACCACACTATGTGACCTCTGACCTGGAACAAAAAATGAATGTTGTCTGTTGTACTCTATGGGGTAGTGTGTGCCCTGGCAAGGCCTTTTTCATTTGGATAGCAGACATGAAGATGGAAAGAAGAGTCAGGACCACTTCATTCTTGAACTTGGTTATCGCTAATTTCCTCCTTTGCCTCTTCATGGCCCCCTGTCCGTGATGGAGGTCTATTTGGACAAACACTGTGGCCATGCGGCTATACCTTGTCAAAGAACCCTGCCTATAATTAATTTAGTCCAAATGTTTGTCTTCACACTGACTAGCATTTGTAATTTTGAGGATT
The DNA here is from genome assembly GCA_026779605.1 of Mormyrus hasselquistii. Lineage (NCBI taxonomy): Eukaryota > Metazoa > Chordata > Actinopteri > Osteoglossiformes > Mormyridae > Mormyrus > Mormyrus hasselquistii. The sequence continues at coordinate 8,721,805 of JAODKE010000125.1, forward strand.
GTAATTGAGACGGTTTGCCGGAACTTTCTGCAGCTTCTTGGGTCTTTTCAAAGGGCCTCATCTTGCCCTGCAGGATTTACGAAGAGATGCATTTTAGTTGTGAGAAGCACAGAACAATTCAAAATGGTGAAATATGGATTTGTTTATTGAAAAGGGCAAATTTGGGGCACTTAATTGTTAATGTTTTTAATACATTTCATTTAAGATATAAAAACCTTTTGATCATTATTTAAGATCAGAAAGTAGCATATTAAATACATTTACTGTAATATTTACATTTAAATATTAAACATGACTACTTTTCATCATACATTACAGGTGTTTCTTAATCCTGAATACCATGTGAGACTTAAAGGTGTCCTGATGTCTCATCGCAGTTGTCAAACACTGTTAAACAATATTATTAATAATGTTTTCTGGTATAAATTCAGATTAAACTGGATGGATAAACTATGAGCAATAAAAAGATATGATTTATTTTGTTTTTTATTTCTAAACTGGTTCCCACTAAAATTACAGGATAGAGTTTAAGTTTTTTTAATTTACTTATGAGGCTCTTACCAGTCGGGCATCCTCTTATATATCTGATGTCTTGACACCAAATCCAGCATACAGGTCACTGGAGTCTTCTAATAAGGGTCGTCTTGTTTTTCCAAATCCAAACTGAAAGAGATTTTGCGGTTGGTGCCCCAAGGCTGTGGAACAATGTGCCTATGGACATTAAATCAGCTAGCAGTGTGAACTCTTTTAAACGGTGTCTGAAACCTTAATTGTACAGACAGGCCCTTTACTGATGTTTGAATATCTTTATTTTTATATTCTGTGAATCATTGTAACAGTGGCGGATACAGAAAGTGACTGATGGTTGGGCCTGAGTTAAATCTGGGTTGGTCTGAGTGAAGCTCATTATTGCACGTTTTCTTAAGCAGGCGGAGATATATACAATATGGTGACTGCAGCAATGATACAGCAATGACTGTGGTGTTATACCTAAGGAGCACCACTAGAGGGAGCTCACACATTCAGTCACACTGACCACTGTACAATAATGGTACAAGAGACTGGTACAAGATGGTACAAAAAAAAAAAAAACACAAAATCTGGATGGGTTGGCTCAGATGTCAATCTGGGTGGGTCACCCATAGAGGTGCGCCTGCATTGTGACATTTGCTCTCAAAAGATGCTATATAAATAAACTACTTACCTACTTACTTACTTTTACTCATAAATAAGAGATGTTGCAATTCAAGAGAATTTTTCAGCAGTTTGGAAATTATTCACAAATTAAGACTTCTATGGAATTACCTAGGCAGTCATATAGACCAATTTATACATGTGACCACTTGATGGCAGTATAGTGTAAGACATGGAATGTAGCTCTGACGCAAGAAACAGAAACCAAGAAAGATTTCTTGATGCAGCGTCACTGTTTGGTGTGTTTATTGCACAGATAAATAAAATTAAGTGGAACTTACTGAAAATGATTCCCAGATGATACCTCAAATAAATTCAATCATTGATTAAAAAAATAGCAAAAATCACATTCTTAGACTGATTTACAATTGATTTGTTGAAAGAGATGTTACATCCTCGTTTTTTAGTGGAAAGGAAAAATGTTGCTTTATTCTCTGATGAAAAACAACAAAAAAAAGAAACTATTCTGAAACTTTCTGATTCCATGCCTGAATATGAATTTTCTTCATTGTTTCAGTTGGTTAAAATGCACTGTTTTATTTGATTTATTTGTTTAGCTGAATATGATTGAAGCAAACTCCCACAACAGGTTTTGGGTGGCTGTTGACTCTTACTTCCAGAGTTGGAGGTTTGCAGTCTTTTTGTATGTATGTGGAGTTTGCATGTCTTCTGTACCATATCTGTTTCTTACTATAGTCTAAATTACTTGTATTGTGTAATTGTGTCCCTCTGTATGGTATACATTTAGGCATGGACAGCAGGGTCATGGCCCTACCAATTTTGTGGGAGTACAGTGTTGACACCAAACCTACATCTTTGGCATATCCATGCTTGTGCCCTGGACTGCCTTGGATAGGCACAGGCCTGTTCAGGAAAAGATGCTGCCATTAATTCTTTTCTATGGATCATACCTATATAGCCTATAGTCATTATTTATGATGTTGTGATTTTTTACTAGTGTTAAAAGAGCAGAATAGAGAATGTATGAATTTCAAATCTGACTCCTACTTGGCTCCCAGGATAAGTGGATAGTTTAATCAATTTGATATGCATTCTATGTTATTTCTCATGTGTACGTCCTAATGAGTCAGTTGGATCTGTCGAAAATGCAGTACACATCCTCAAAGCAATTCATCACAGCTCATTTGATATCCAACATTTTAAGAAACAACCCTAAAACCCAAGAGTCATGGTGTCTGAACACTTTGAAACTTCCTCCGATTTAATTTTGTTGCCCTTTTTTTTGATCTGAAACGTCCTTCGATGATTCATTGCTCAAAGAATGAAGCGGACAAAAGTGTGATCTTCTGCTGCTCTTTCAGGATGTGTCTTCTGTTGAGTCCTTCCCAAAAGGACACACAGTTCAGTAGGGCTTCATGCAACACACGCATCTGAAACCTAAAGAAAAATGCAAAATGCAAATTTCAATTGTTCATCCCACATTTTTATTCACTGCCAGGTAACTGGCCCCAGTGGCACCAAACAATTTTTGCAAATAACATACTGCACTGCAGTATCTGTGGTAATCTCATAAATCACAAGAGTGCATTAGTATGCTTGCAGGTGCAAGATGTTGTGGTTGCATGTCAAAGGCAGTTAAAAGTACAGGAAACATGGCAGAATGTTAATGAGTGTAATTGTAGACTAAGAGGATTCATCACTGAGATGAGTTAGATTGTGATCCATGCAACAGGGGCTAGAATGAAGGGGCGGCTCTGGAAGGCCCAGCTCTTCATAAAATCATAAGAAATTCACACCTGACTGTGTCGCTAGAATTAATGACCTTGAAGAAAGGAGCCCACTGATGCATTGTATAGTCAGAGATGAGTGGAGAATGGAAAAGGTGACAGACACGCGTCTTCACACCTTTGGAGACTGAAATGAGATGAAGAGCTGCATTCTGGATAAAGTGGCCAGAGAAGCAAGAAACCATCCAATGGGGAATTGTAGCAGAAAAGAACAGGAGTTTGGACTAGAAGTTGAACTAAAAAGATCATGAACAATGGTCAGATTCTTCTGATGTTCTAGCCCTTATACATGTCTTTGTTATTCCAGCAATAGTTTTAAAAAAAGCTTTTGCAGCATTTACCAATATGCTGTTATCAAAGTATTGTAAGCTCATAGCCTCAACATATACTGCAGTCCAGTTAATTCAAATGAGTTTTTTGAAGAAAGAAGTGTAAGGAAAAGAAAGTGAATCTGGCATTTTTAATACTTAACTTATGCAGTATTATTGCAGCAGATTTTGGTCGCAGTATGTGTGACACTTCTTGTTTGTCTTGTTTTTTACCTACTTAGGTGGAACTAGGAGTGTTTAACTTGGCTGTTATTTAACCTTGAAGAGTAAGACCTTGATAAGGTAGCGTTAATTGAGGTAATATACAAAAAAGAGATAAACAGATGGCTTGTCTCTAGATAAAAACTTTAAACAAGGATTAAGAAAATAGATAAACCTGCCGTAGCCATTAGATGTGAAGAGTATGAAATTCACAGCAAGAGAATGAAAATAAATACAAATTGGACACAACTCCAATTAAAACCCAGCATGGATGAAGGATTTTGCAGTACAGAGCTCCAATATAAGTCTGCAAGTCCCATAATGAAGTGAACATTATATTTATCCTTTATTCTTTAATTGCTTTGGCCCTATCTACTCATGGCTACCTTTATTAACTTTTAGGCTATATTTATCCAGCGAATACCAAAATACTTCATGAATTAATACTGCCGAAGGCCTCAACATTATATATAACAAAATACACTTTTCTACATTAAGAAACATACCGGCATGCATGTACTGTGTTTATTTTGTAAGCATAGGAGTAGTTCTAGACTTTGGCTACTGCCTTTTTTGCATATTTTAGGTCATTAGCATCGTGAAAGACACTGCAATCATTACTCCACCTGTGGTCCCAGCGCTTAGGAGGTCTGTTATCACTGCTGTTTAGACCAGTGGAACAGCAAAGCAGAGTAGCTAGCTGTGCTAGATGATTATGTCTTGCAATCTGAGTAAGAGTTAAAGTTAAAATGCATCTGGTACCCTCATTACGATGACCTGTGACCTCACAATCCTCTTCCTTTTGACACTGGAAGTCACTTTGCCATGCATGTCAGAGAGTACCGATGAAATGATTTCCACACTGAGAACCTGGCTCTTTACAGACACCTGAATACTTTCAACAAAAGTCTGGCTTAGTCATTTGTTTTTTTTTCTTTATTGCAGAAAGCTCAGAAAGATGTAAAAAAAATATATATAGCAGCATGTCCCATTTATGATTTATTTTTCCAAATACAATATGTTCTCAAGCCCCTTTCTAATCACAGTGGATATGGAGGCTGGAAGTCAATGCATGGCTTTGTATAAAAAGTAAAAGCAGACTATTACAAATGTTATATGTGTCTGCACAACATAAACATTGCTTTTCAACAGGACAGAGTTTAAAGACATGCAGCCCCTTAGAGAAATGCACATCTACAGCCCTCAGTATGTCACACACCACTGACATATTTTTCCAGTAGGGAAACCATCATGCGGTCAAAAATTCAGTGAAAGCTGAAATGCTGTCAGCATTTTGGAGGTAATTGGAGACCTCATGCTATGAACGGCGATGACAAAGTTATTTTTCACAGGTACCTCAGATGTGTCTGGAGCTATTTGGCTTCACTATACCACACATGCACCGATGCCGGATGGGTGATGCTGAGCATCTTGAACACGAAATGGACATTTTCAGTATGGCAATATTTGTCAGAAATGAAGCGTGGCAGTTTAAAGGCGTTCTGAAGCAGAACCTGTTGGCTTTTTGCAACAAAAATCAGGTAAAATAATTAGTAGGCCAAATAAAAATATATTCCAGCAAGAAGTACTTTGCTAGCAAAAAAAATATATGCAGACACTAAGGTAATACAGCAAAAGGCATTGGCACAACTGCAACACCCTAACATGACATTAATATGCACATTTTTCATATATAGTTTAGGAATTTATAATAACCATTTTCCTATTCATCACTAAAATTATATCTGCCTCAACCCTTTTTATTATCTTTGAAACTATTTTGGGGACCAACCTTCGTAGTACAGTAAAGTAAATTGTGATGTAAATATAATGTATGTTTGCTTGATTGATATTCTGTTGCTGTCAGTGTATAAAATACACTATAATCTTATAGCCTCCCACACAAAATATATATTATGGTTCCTCAGTATTAGGGTACTTCTCACAAAGTCTGTAAAATCATTGACTAAAGAGGATATACAAAAATGTTCGCTTCATGTTCTTTGGTGTAAAACAGACGTATCCAAACTATGGCCGGGGCAAGACCATCTCCTGAAGGAGGAGTGGGGGGCTTTGATGTGGGTAGCAAATTGCAACGTTTAGAAATATGTTTTGAAATGTGAGGACAGTATATTAACAAATTAAAATTATGGGTAGCTCTTTACTTAAGGCCATATTTTAGCAATTTATAAACACATTCATAACAAATAATATTGCATTCATAAAGCATTATAAGCATGGCTATAAATATTTAGCGAAGCATAACACATTACAGCCATGTGTATGAATGCTTTATGAAGCTTACATCTATAATACACTATAGATACCTTTATACTGCATTATAATGCTCGGTATAAGCATTAAGAATGCTTCATACTAGGTATGTGACGATGAATCGCAAACCGGTTAAAAATCGATGTAAATGTATGATGATTTAAACTGGTTGATGTGGAAAATGAATCACTACTTTAGGCGTACTTCACGGTACTTTACTGTGTAATATTACATTTTATTTCACGACGTCGGTTCAATGTCAGATGTCACTGTGTATTCACGTATTTGGTTTTAAACGAACGCGAGATGGCGACCGAATTTGAAATCGGGGACACACCCCCTGATCTTAAATCGGCAGCATTTTAGCTTAATTACAAACGAAAACGCACAGTGAAAAACTGTGTGCAAACATTGTAAAAGACTAATAACATACACAAATACCACAACGAACATGCTTCAGCATGTCCACCAGCACCACAGTGAGCAGATCAAAGATTATTAAAAAGGCAAACCACGCTAAAACGCTGCACATGCAAGCCTTAGTTTATTTGGTAATGCTTTATATTAAGTGCACCTTCACAATGCATTCACTATGCATTTATAAAACACACAGTGTATTGTGGTGAGAGGAAAAAAACAGGAGACAGATGCTCAGTCCGTGAAAGGGATGAAGCACTTTTTATTAACCACACAGAGAGAAAGAACCGAGACCAAGATCCGGTTGCGGCCGGATAACCAAAAAAACTATAACGGGAAGTCAAACAAGCCTTCAGATTAAGAGCCCATCTGCCCTGAGAAATCTGACTCCTTATGAATGCGCTACACAGGCGCCCCCCAGAATTCACAGAGGATCCCACTTCTTAGGGGGTCTGATCACCCACCGTGACCTGCTCACAGGACCACCCACATGAGCAGGCACAACTGGGGCTGGGGCCAGGGTCGGTGGTGGAACTGAACCGCACGGATGCCCCCTACGAGGAAGATGGCCGAGTGACACTGGGGCATCTAAATCTAAATAGACTGGCTTCAAACGGTCCACAGAAACGCGGTTGGCCTTACCACCCATTTCCAAAATAAAAAAGGCCCATCTTAGGGGGAATGGGCATCATGCCGAACAAAAACAAATTGAGCATCCGCCAGATTCGGGAGAATATGAGAATGCGGGAAACCATGATGCAACGTGGGTGTTGGACCAAAAGTAGTCACAGTGTCCCGAAAAGCAGAGCGCTGCTGTGAACTGACGTATCCGGCAGAAAGTCACCATAGACTAACTCAGCAGAGGAAGTCTGCTGGTCGGCCTTCGGAGCGGTCCGCAGACCCAGCAAAACCCACGGCAACCTGTCAGACTAAGAAGCACCCTGAAGAGATGCACGAAGAGCAGCCTTCAGAGACTGATGAAAGCACTCACACAACCCGTTAGCTTGCGGGTGATAAGCAGTGGTATGGTGTAGAGTGATCCCTAGCTCACGGGCAAGTGCACCCCATAGTTCGGATGTGAACTGTGGCCCGCGATCAGACAACAGGTCGGCAGGCACCCCAAAACGAGAGACCCAGGAGTTGATGAAAGCTCGAGCCACATCTGCCGTTGCCGTGGAGGCACCACCTCCAGCCAGCGGGTTGTCCGATCAATGATCGTTAAAAGGTGCGTGTAACCACGGGATGGCGGCAACGGACTAACCAGATCCATGTGGACATGATCAAATCGACGCACCGAGACAGCAAAATGTGCCAGGGGAGCTTTGGTGTGCAGCTGGATCTTAGAGCGCTGACAAGCAAGGCAAGAAGTGGTCCAATCACGTACGTCCTTTTTCAGCCCACACCAAACAAACTTAGCCGTAAGCAGCTTTTGTGATGCCTTGCGGCCAGGATGGGAAAGGCTATGGACAGCATCGAACACCCAACGCCGCCAGCCATGTGGCACAATGGGCTGCGCGGTTCCTGTTGAGACATCACAAAGTAGTAAGGCATCACCGAAGGGCATATCCTGTAGCTGCAGACCAGTGTCAGCAGACCGTAGCCCCTGAATCCCACTGTCAGCTGCCTGGTCCGCTGCCATTAGTGCATAATCCACACCGAGGTGGACAGAACCAACCACTCAACACAAACGGCAATCAGCTACCATGTTGTGTTTGCCAGCAACATGATGGATGTCAGTGGTGAATTCAGAAATGAATGCCAACTGACGCTGCTGACGTGCAGACCAAGGGTCCGAAATTTTGCTCATGGCAGCCACTAATGGCTTATGATCCACAAAAGCAGTGAATGGACGCCCTTCTAACAGGAAGCGGAAATAGTGCACAGCTAAGTACAGGCTAAGGAGCTCACGGTCAAAAGCGCTGTACTTGCGCTGACTCGGGCGCAACTGGCAACTGAAAAAGGCCAACGGCTGCCATTCCCCATTAACCAGTTGCTCATGTACTGCACCCACAGTAACATCAGAAGCATCTGTAGTGATGGCGATGCGAGCATCTGGCAAGGGATGAGCTAGCAATGTAGTATCCACCAAGGCCAATTTGGCATTATGGAATGCCGGACACCGCTCCGGAGTCCACTCAACCATCGCCTTAGAAGAAACACCTTTAAGTGCAGAGTATAGGGGGCACATAATGCGGGCAGTCCCAGGGATGAAAAGATGGTAAAAGTTAACCATTCCTAGAAACTCTTGCAAGGATTTGACCGTGACTGGCCGTGGGAAATCCTAAACAGCAGCAATTTTCTCCGGGAGAGGCACTGCCCCCTTTGAGGTAATGTGGTGGCCAAGAAAATCAACAGAATGGACACTGAACTGACACTTGGCAACATTCACAATTAACCCGTGAGCACTGAGACGTGTACTGAAATGCTCGTCCAAACTGGTGCTGGCAATTAAAATGTCATCTAAATAAACAAACAGAAAAGGCATGTCCCGCACAACACTGTCCATCAAACGCTGGAAAGTTTGAGCTGCATTCTTGAACCCAAAAGGCATCGTAAGAAACTCGAACAGATTAAAAGGTGTAACAACAGCGGTTTTAGGCATGTCCTGGGGGTGTACTGGAACCTGATGGTATCCGCCAACCAGGTCCACCTTAGAGAAAATGAGAGTGCCTGCCAAACAGGCAGAGAAATCTTGAATGTGCGGAACAGGGTACCGGTCAGGGGTAGTCGCATCATTAAGGCATCTATAGTCCCCACAGGGGCGCCAGCCATCCCCAGGCTTGGGTACCATATGGAGAGGAGAAGACCAGGGGCTGTCAGAACGCTGAACAATCCCCAAACGCTCCAATGTGGCAAACTCCTCCTTGGCGACAGCCAGTTTCTTAGCATCTAGGCACCTTGCTTTGGCATGCACATGCCTGCCGTGGTAATGTAGTGCTTCACATCGTGTTTCGTCGAGGATGCGGAAAAGGTGGGTGCGGTTAGGGTGGGAAACTCTGTTAGGAGGCACTTGGAAAACATCAGCTGAAGCAGAAACACCAGACAGGTTGGAAGGGCCAGCCCCGCTGAGTGTGTAAGGGAAAGAGCAAAAAGTCTCTGCTTTTATCAGGCACTTATAACATCCACTAGCAAATTGTTGGCACACAAAAAGTCAACCCCTAACAATAGAGTGGAAACTGTCATGCCCACACGGGTGGGACCGAGCAACGGGAGGCAATCCTCCGTTGATTAGCGCTACTTCTTAAACGGATCAGACGCACCTGAGAAGTGCAAAGTATTGTTGCCAATGATTAGGAGCATTACCGAGCACTTACCTTTCTCTCGTCTCTCCCTGTTTCCCGTCCTGCTCTGTCTGCCTGCCTGCCTTACCCTTCCCTGCCTGCCTGGTCTATCCGTCCCTCCAATCCCGTCTCCGTCGATCCTGCCTGCCCATCGTCTTCCTGTCCTGTCCATATCCGTAGGATTGACTCAACTGACCCCTGGCTTATCCCACAACGACGATTCCAGCCTCTCAATGTAGTTTGGTGTTTTTGGTGCCCAATAAACTTGCTGTGCATCCGCAACCAGGGACCCGCTTGTCTTTTACCATCGGCACATAACAGAAACAGACGCTAACAGAAAAACCCATTGGTAACACTGTCCGTGAAAACAGAGGTCTACTGGTTGATCACCAAAACTTTCAATCGAAGTGCCGTTAGCAGCCTCTAGGGGAAAACCACGCACTCCTGACTGCTTGTCCAGCTGTGAGGCGGGGTGGATGCTCACCAAAGCGCCCATGTCGCACAGAAAACGCCGTCCAGAAACGGAGTCATTAACGATTAGCAGACTGCTTTGCTGTCCGGCGCCCAGGGCAGCTACAGGGCTGTCCAGCACGGCGCAGGACTGCGACTGGCAATGTAAACCGCTTCTCTCGTCAACTCGTGGAAATCTGATAGTTGGGGAGCTTCCAGGGCTGAGCGAACAGGAGCCGACATCCGCTGCATAAATAGCTCACGAAAAATAAAACAGGGCTGATGTCTGCCTAGCAAAGACAGCATGTGGTCCATAAGCTCAGATGGTTTCAGATCTCCCAAGGAGGGCAAGGCGAGAAGCCGACGCGCCCGATAACTTGAAAGTCGCTAGCAGCAGCGATTTAAAAGCTTCATACTTGCCGTCCATTGGGGGATCCTGTAGAAAGCTCACCACCTGGGATGCTGTGGCGTTGTCTAGTGTAGCAACAACATAATAGTATTTTGTGTCGTCCTGCGTGATGCCCCGGACGGCGAACTGGGCTTCAGCCTGTGTGAACCACAGAGCGGCATTTTCACACCAGAAGTTTGGCAGCTTTAACGCCACTGCGTTAGCTGTCATGCTGAGGGAAATCTCGAACATGTACGAGATGTTGGGGTCACCAACGTGGTGAGAGGAAAATGACAGGAGGCAGATGCTAGGTCGGTGAAAGGGATAAAGCACTTTTTATTAACCACCGAGAAAGAACCGAGAGCAAGATCCCTTTGCCGCCCGGATAACCAAAAAAACTATAACAGGAAGTCAAACAAGCATTCAGAATAAGAGCCCATCTGCCCTGAGAAATCTGACTGCTTATGAACCTGCTACAGTATCTTTATAATGCATTCATAAGCAGCATGCAAGTAGGCAACACTTTAACATCCTAACATCCCTTAACAGCTTTAATATACATTTATAATAAACATTACATAATTTTTAAAATTATGATGTTTGTTCTTATTATATAATATTTGTTATTAATGTATATTACAGCTGTTAAGGGATGTCAGGATGTAAAGGTATACATACATGATGTTAATGAATGATTTCTGAATACTTAATGAATATATTATGTTAGCTAGGGCCGAGCCGAGTGGTCCTGGACGTAGGCGGAGCCAAACAACACTGGCGAGTAACAATTATGAAGGTATACTGAACGTTTTATGAATACAATATAAAAGCATTATAAAGGTGCTGTTAATGTAAAGCGTTACTGTGATATATTGGGAAGGGTTCAGCCTTAAGACGGACGACACACACGTCCACACATATTTTTTTAAAAACGTGTTCCCAACCACATGAACATTGTCTTCTAAAATATTTCAGTCCACATGAAATCAAGAGCATGCCAAACCAACAAGCGGCATTATAACTCCCGTACTGCCAAGCCTAATTGCCAGTCCTGTTAAGTTGAAAACCATGGCGCACATTCCAACGCTTGTGTTGATCAATGCGAGAGTGTCTCAACATTTATCTGTACACATGTAAGAAGTCCTGTCAGCTAGGTTAGCACAAGCACTATTTCGGCTAAGTCCGCCATTGCGCAAACTCACCTAATGTATACAGCAAACAGCGCACACTCTGACGTTAAACAAAGTGGACAACGGCACACAATGTGACGTTTCGAGCCAAAAACTCGGTTTCCCCTGTCTACATGTCGACGCTGAAAACGGAGGTAGTAAAATCTTCACCCTGGATGGAGTTTAGCAAAAGCTCTGTTTTCAGTGACCTATAAGACGCCGTTTACGTGTGGACAAAAGCCCAAGACGTATAGAAAAAGGTACGTTTTAAAAAATACCTGTGTACGTGTGGACAAGGCATCCTTATGGAAAAAAACTTATTTATTAACTTAACCCCTCCTTGCGACCCGCTTCCCTCACTTCCGCTTCCCATTACACGTTTCACTATTTACCTCCAGCAGATGGCTCTAATACTTCGGTAACAAGGAACTAACACTAGCACATATATACTCAGCCAAAAAAGAAACGTCCTCTGACTTTCAACTGTTTTTACTGTCAGTAAACTTAATGTGTAAATATTTGCATTCAATTTCAGTTGCACTGTTAAGAAGAGGACACATTTTGCACAGTTTAGAAAGATAAATGAAGGAATGTTTTTGACTAATTTTGTCTTCAGCACATTCCGTTAAAAAATCATGAGAAAATCGTATCGAATCGTGAGCTGAGTGTATGTAACATCCCCACTTCGTACCAAATAATGATTTTTTAATTTTATGTGTGGTCAGTGTGTATATGTGTGTATGTTTAGGGGGCATCAGGACAAATATATTGCAGCCCTATAGAGGCCCTGGCAAAAAAAGTTTCAATAGTACTGGTGAAAGATGATCATGGTAGTAAATCCAGAATGAGGTGTGAGTCTTACTTTAAGGTGGACCGTGTTTGTGAAGGGCTTTCTGTATCTGTGGAATATACCAGAAATTCTATTAAAAAATAGACCATGCTTTTATTACTTCTAAGTTACATTACTGTAGAACTTGCATGGCTCCCATGAAAGGGTGGCACGGCGGTCAGCACTGTTGCCACTTACTTTTGGGACCAGAGTTTGTGTCTCTACCATGGCTCCATGCGTGTGGGGTTGGCATGTTCTCCCTGTATCGTGTGGTTTCCTCCAGGTTCTCTATTTCCCCCCACAGTCCAAAAACATTTTGAGCTTAACTGGAGTTACCAAATTGCCCATAGGTTTCTTAATAATTCAATTCAGGTGTTTTATTCAGATCCATTGCCACAGGTTTATAAAATCAAGCACCTTTTCATCTAGTCAGGTTTACTAACATTTGTGAACGAATGGGTCATTTTGTTGAGCTCAGTGAATTCAAGCATGATACTGTCATAGGATGCAAGTTAGTCAATAAGTCAGTCTGTAAAATTTCTTCCCTGCTAGATATTCTATGCCTGGAGAGTTTCTAGCTATCATAAAGATTACCTGGGGCTTGACCTTTGACTCTGCAGCGAGCTACATGGAATGGGCTTCCATGGCCAAGCAACTGCATTCAAGCCTCCCATCACTGAGTGCAATGCCAAACGTTGGATGTAGTGGTGCAAATCACGTTGCCACTGAACTCTGGGTCAGTGGAAACGTGTTATGTGGAGTGTGGAGTCCCACTGCTGTGTTTAGCAGTCTGATGGATGAGTGCTTGACTGCGTTGTGCCAACTGTTAAGTTTGGTGGAAGAAGAATAATGGTATGGGGTTGTTTTTCAGGGATTGGTCTAGGCCCATTAGTTCAAGTGAAGGGAACCCTTAATGCTTCAGCATACCAAGACATTTTGGAAAATTCTGTCCTTCCAATTTTGTGGGAACAGTATAGGGAAGGCTCTTTTCTGATCCAGTGTGGCTGTACCCCAGTGCACAAAGCAAGGTCCTTAAAGACATGGTTGGGTGGATCCTGCCTATTATAACCCCTGGCAAAAAATATGGAATTACTACTCTTAGAGGATGTTCAGTCAGTTGTTTTCTTTTGTAGTCCAAAGAAGAAGTCACAGATATGACACAAAACCATTTTACCTAACAGCTGAACATTCCGGCTTTGTAAAACATCCAAAAAATAAAATGACATTGTTGCAATTAATGGCACATCTTGTGTTCTGATCAAGTAGAGGAAAAAATATGGAATCACTCAATGTTGAGGAAAAAATTATGGAATCACCCTGTTATATGTATTTCTGAAACAAATACCTGCACAGGTCTAATTATGAAAATTAGTCTGCAGTTAAAAGACAGTGCTGGCAGACCTTAATGAGCTGTTACACGTGGCTGATTGACAGGAAACATGGCCCCAACAGGAGAGCTGTCAGTTGAAACAATGGAAAGGATTATAAAACTCCTTCAAAAAGGTAAATCCGCACAGAGTGCGGGAAAAGATGCTGGTTGTTCACAGTCAGCTGTGTCTAAAATTTGGAGCAAATACAAACTAAATGGGAAGGTTGTAAAAGGGAAAAATGCAGGTAAACGAGTGAAGGTCAAACATCAGGACAGAAAACTCAAAGCACTATGCCTTGAAAATAGAAAATGTACAACAAAACAAACTAAAGACAAATGGACAGAAACAGGAGCCAATGTTGTGACTGAGGGAAATGGGATTTAGGTACAGAAAAGCCAAACGTAAACCGTCATTAACACCTAAACAGAAGAAAACAATGTTACAGTGGGCTAAAGAGAAGCAGGCATGGACTGTGGATGGTTGGATGAAAGTGGTATTCAGTGATGAATCCCGAATCTGCATTGGCCAGGGAGATGATGCTGGAAGGTTTGTTTGGTGCTGTCCCAGTGAAACATATAAAGACGACTGAAAACAAGCAAATTTCCTCAGTAATTGATGACTTGGGGTTGCATGTCAGGTAGAGGACCAGGACAGATGGCAGTCATTACTTCCACAGTAAATGCACAGGTGTACGTTGAAATTTTAGACAATTTTCTCATTCAATTAATTGATAATAGGTTTGGTGATGATGAAGTCATTTTGTAAAGCTGATCTGTCAACTGCTATATGAGAATGTTGGAACCTGACTGATGTAGAATATTGTTTTTCATTATTGAAGTCCATGCATCAAATAATTCAAGCTGTTGTAAATGTTGCCAACATTGAGTGATTCCATATTTTTTCCTCTAGTTGATCGGAAAACAAGATGTAACATTAATTGCAACAATGACATTTTATTTTTTGGAGGTATGTTTTACAAAGCCGGAATGTTCAGCTGTTAGGTAAAATAGTTTTGTGTCATATCTATGCTTTTTGGACTACAAAGTAAAATAACTGACTGAACATCCTCCAAGAGTAGTGATTCCATATTTTTTGCCAGGGGTTGTAGAAATGCTGTTCTGGTAGATGGTGTTGACTGCCTCTGGTGCCATGACCTGCTCGTATGATCCTTCCGTGTGCTACGTGTGCTACCCGTGTTGCATGTTTGCCCTGAATAAACCCCGTATTTTTGGATTCCCGTACCCGGATCTGCTTCCCCGCTATCTGTTCGAGCCCCGGACACAACATCTGGTCCCCTTCATGACTCTGCATCTTTTGTAACCCATATATATTTTTTAAATTATTTTCCAATACTTTGATATGCTTTGGTTGAATTTAGTTATCCTTACTTCATATATCAGATAAAATTATTGTTATTATTATTTTAAATCATTCCTTGGTTGGATGATTTATTTTTTGTTCCTGAGCTCACAGATCACTAACTGCATCCAGGAATTTGTCTTGCAACAACACAGAGAAAGAGTCCATGGTTCAGCTTGATCAGTCTAACGATCTACGTAATACGTTTACTTTGTCATACGAAGAAAGGTTAGTTGAGCTAAATCTGTTCAGCCTCAAGCAAAGGAGACTGAGGGGGGACATGATCCAGGTCT
>JAODKE010000125.1:8744827-8756857 GCA_026779605.1 Mormyrus hasselquistii
GTATAGTGGAACAAACAGTCATACGGAACATTGTATAGCGGAACACACAGTCATACGGAACATTGTATAGTGGAACACACAGTCATACGGAACATTGTATAGTGGAACAAACAGTCATACGGAACATTGTACAGTGGAACAAACAGTCATACGGAACATTGTATAGCGGAACACACAGTCATACGGAACATTGTATAGCGGAACAAACAGTCATACGGAACATTGTATAGCGGAACACACAGTCATACGGAACATTGTATAGTGGAACAAACAGTCATACGGAACATTTTTCTTGCATTTCGTGTCTGCTCCACTGTCTTTAGTTTTCTTCCGGCAGTCCCTCTCAACTTTCCTTCTAAAACTTCTGGTTTCTCGTGGCTCCAAAGTCCTTCCCTTTATGGCCATGGAGATGGTGTTTACCTGTGCTAATTAAGAGCAACTGGCATGCGCTTTTCACTTATGTGGATAATGGAATCCATCAATTTAAGAACACATTTGTGAATAATTCAGCGGTTTAAGAATGCATCTTGAATCTGACCTAAGCTTATCTAAGGATCTTTGTAGGACAGTGCTTAAGACCAAATTTAAGAAAATATTTAGGAAAATATTGGTGAGTGAGGTCTAATGTTCAGGAATAGTCAAGTCAAAGTTCAACCTCAAGAGATGCTGAGGTGGGGCTTTAAGGGAGATGTGTATGAAGGAATGTCCTCAAACATCAATGAGCTGAAGGAAAGACTAAATATGCTAATGTGAATTCATTGGGAGGCAGTTATCAAGAAAGCCATTCTCACATTATGATGTTAACTGTAAACTGGATAAATAATACATTTTGGAGTGGAATAAGTATGGACTCCTTAGATAGGATGAGCAACACCTTACATGCAGTGCTCTTTTTAATCAGACATGGCCACACTTACTTTGATAAAGCGCTGGTTTTCATCCTTAATTCCTCATTAGTCATCATCATACAGTGGTGTTCAATTTTTCGTTCCCAGAATTTTTTTGTGCTACATTTATCATGAATCCGCGCCAAATTCATTCTCTGTAATAGCTGTGTAGAAAACATAATTCAAATATTTAAAGAAATATCATAAGAACTAACTACGATTGCAGCAAGTGCTTTACATTACTTGGTTTAGTATTATCAATAGGGCAAGGCTGGTGTACAGTAAACTTGGTTATCAAATTCCTGGGTTGAATCAGCAATATTTATTTATATACAGTAAAACCTCGGATTGCAAGTAACTTGGTTTGTCTGCCGAGCGTCACGTAATCACAACTAAGCCGATGGTTCTTCTCTCAAAATTTAGTAGAAAAGCACCACCAAAATAAGGGGATATCAACAATGAATCCGTTTAACGACAGTGCAATGTCATATTTTTCTATGTTAAAGTTGCACAGAAAGACGTTTCCAGTGAGCCAACAGATAGCAGTGATTCCGTTAGTTACAGTGAAAGTCGTCCTACAAAATAACCCTCCTCTTCTCCTCTCTCTCGCCTCCCTCACACCATCCATGATTCTGTTCAAAGGTAAAGTGCAGGTTAATTTGTTTTATGTATTATTATTCTCGCAATCCGAGGTTTTACTGTACAAGAATCATACGAATAAATAGTCACTGATTCACTGAATTACTTCATCCAGTGTCATATGTCAACTGCCAACTCTTTCTACCCCAATATTAAGACTTTCCACCGTTAATAATATATTCTGTCATTGCATTATTTTGTTCAGTTGCACACATCTTGCCTATTAGCTTATAAATACCACACAATATAGAAGCAACATACAAAACAGACACTGTGTAGATCAAGCAGTCCTTACAAACAAAGCACCTAGGCTGCTACTCTAATGGCAACATCCTTTGGAAATGTTACAGATTTCAGTGGCTGCAATGGGAGAGAATCTGCCTTAGTCAAGCTGAATGCTACATAGAAGTGGTCTGCAAGGCAGGGTTTACAATGAAGCACCTGACTAATTAGGCAAAGAAATGGCAACAGGTGCTCTCATCAGGAGAAAATAATTCAATATTTTGTACTTCATGCAAAACATCAGAGGTGGAAAGTTCAGGTCCTGAAAATTTTATGTTTCAAACCAACCAGTTGAGTACTCTGTGAATCCATCCATCTTCTGTACCTGCCTGCCCTTTTCAGGGTCACAGGAACCTACAGTATGGGTGTAAGACAGGGAACAACCTAGGATGGGGTGCCAATCCATCACAGAGAACACTACAGCATCACTAATGCACACCTACAGCAGTTTGGTACCACTGTGTTGCATCATCGCTTTTTTAACAACACTATGTAAATGTATGGGAACTGAGGAGTTTGGGAACTGACCAGTTGCTGGAGTTTTAAAAGTGAACTGTTGTCCCATTCTTCTCTGATACAGGATTTCAACTGCTCAACAATTTGGGGTCTCCTATGTCATATTTTATGTTTCATGACGTACCAAATATTTTCAGTGGGTGACAGATCTAGACTGCAGACCTGTATATATCCTTCAGCATTAATGGTGCTCTCCCAGACGTGCAAGCTACCCAAGCCATGGGCACTAATGCAGCCCCACACCATCACAGATGCTGTCTGCTGATAACAAGCTGAATGGTCCCTCTGCTCTTCAGCCCGGAGGATGCAGTGACCATGATTTCCAAAGATTTTAAAATTTTGATTTGTCAGACTACAGGACAATTTTCTATTTCGCCTCAGTCCATCTTAAATGAGCTCGGGCTCAGAAAAATCAGCAGTGCTTATGGATCCTGTTTAGATATGGCTTCTTCCTTGCGTCACCAGCTGTGCTCACAGACAATGGTTTCCGCTAGTAACCATGCAGTGATTTCCACTATCTGTTTTGAATGCAGTGCCACCAGAAAACCTGATGAGGATTTTTGCCCAATATTGGCTTTGGCCTTGTCCAGATTTTTTCTGGATTTTCAGAATCTTTTAATGATACTATGTACCGTAGATTATGGAATTCCCAAATTCTTTGCAATATTACTTTGAGGAACATTATTCTTAAATTGTTGCATTATTTGCCCAGACTTTCACAGAGTGGTGAACCTCTCTCCATCTTGATTGCAGATACTTTGTCTCTCTGGGAGGGTCATTTTATACCCAGTCATCTTACTGACCTGTTGTCAATTAACTAAATTAGGTGTGAGATATTCAACGAGATGTAAAATTCAAATTGAGGATTTATTTGTCATAAAATTATTAAGATTTCTCAGCTTCAACATTTGATATGTTGTCATTGTTCAGATCAGCCCAATTTTCAAATATGGGTTTACATGATTTTGAAATCATTGAGTTCTGTTTTTATTTATATTTTACAGATCATTCCAACTTTTTTGGTAAACAGGGTTGTACTTAAAATGGAGTAAAATTTCATCTTTCACTTGGACAATGACTGCAAACACTAAGCCAAAGCTGTTGAAAAGAAGTGAGTTGCCATAGAGTGGCCCAGTAAGAAAACCTGATCAGAGTACAATAAAGATTACATGCCAAGGCGTCATAACTGTCACAAGAGATCGTCAAGAAAATTCAGTGAGATTGGCATATTTTCCAAATACAATGGGGAACTGTATACCTGGTCGATGTAACACAATACACACAAAAAATATATGAACCTATAATTGCTGCTAAAGGTTCTTGTAGTAAATACAGACATCAAAGATTTGCAAGTAACCTTGCAGAAAACTGCATTTATTATATATAAAAAATGAATAAATGCTTATCAAAGCAGTTAATCTGAAAGTCACATGGTGTGCGTTCTCCCTAGTAGTCTATCGCTTAAAGCACACTTTTTACCAGACATGATTTATCCTTTATTCATATACTTATTGGTTCTTTTATTCTACCTTTTATACTTTTGTATGGTGTAGTTTTTAGAGGTAATATGCAAAAGTATTGCGAGATTTCACAAAACGTATTACATTTTTTCCTGATATTTTGTTTCATTTCATTTCATTCTCGACTGCTTGTCTGGGGCGGCAGTCTAAGCTCAGACCTCCCTCTTACCAGCCACCTCCTCCTGCTCCACCACAGCAATACCAAGGAGTTCTCTGGCCAGCTGAGAGATACACTCCCTCCAGCCTGTCATGGGTCATCTCCAATGTCTGAGCTCTTCACTCTGTCTCTTAGGCTGAGCACAGACACCATATAAGGGAAACTAATTTCTGCCGCTCGTATCCACAATCTCATTCTTTCTGTCACCACCCAGAGCTCAGGACCAGGTTAGGGACTAAGATCGATTGGTAAATCGAT
This sequence comes from Mormyrus hasselquistii, assembly GCA_026779605.1. Classification (NCBI taxonomy): domain Eukaryota; kingdom Metazoa; phylum Chordata; class Actinopteri; order Osteoglossiformes; family Mormyridae; genus Mormyrus; species Mormyrus hasselquistii. The sequence goes on from JAODKE010000125.1 coordinate 8,749,087, forward strand.
AGCTTTGCCTTTCGGCTCTCTCTTTACCATGACAGAATGGTACCAGGTTTGCATCACTGCCAATGCTGCACCGATCTCCCTGTCAATCTCCCTCTCCCTTCTTTCCTCACTTGTGAGCAAGACCCCAAGATACTTGAACTCCTCTGCTTGAGGCAGTAACCCATCCCCAACCAGGACAGGGAAATCCACCGTTTTCTGATCGAGAACCGTAACCTCAGGCCTGGAGGTGTTGATACTTATCCCAGTGACTGCACACTAAACCACAAAGTGCCCCAGTGTATGCTGCAGTCTAATGAAGCTAACAGGACCACACCATTCGCAAAAGTGAAGATGCAATCCTGAGGCCATTGAACTGCACCACCTCCACTACTGTGCTATGCCTAGAGATTCTGTCCATAAAAGTTATGAACAGAATCAATGACAAACGGCACCCACCAGGAAGGAGGCTAACTTAAGGTTGCCAATGCAAATCTGAACATCACTCTGGTTACATAGGGACCTGATCCCTAAGCCACACCATGAGGTGAGTCTGACTATATCAAAAAGTATCTCTGTACCTCTTGCACTGACTCAGGCTCCTTTCCCACCAGACAGATTACATTCCACATGCCTAAAGCCAGATTTAGTAACTGTCAATCGGTCTGTGGAGGCCGTGCCTTCGACCGCCACACGATCTCCTGCACCAGACTCTTTCACCCTTCCACACATAGCCAGTGCCTTTACTGTACTGTGCCTACACATAACAGGTATTGATCTAACATGCAGAATAACTTTCTATTTTGCAACTGATGAATGAAAATATTTGGTACAACGTTGCTGAGAACTTTGAAAAGCAACAACAGCAAAATAAGTTTGGTTGCTGCACTACAGACTTTTACTCAAAGGCTAGCGATTAAATTAACTCAAACTTTGACTAAATATTCGACAAAAAAACAATCATAAATATTTAATATGGTTATTCTCAACACAAACAATAAAATAAAATATAAAAAGTTGATTTAAATAAACTTCTAAATAAGCCATATATATTATATGGTTTCAATTTAAAAATTATTGCTGCTTTTTATCTATTCATCTTTTAAATGAGGTAAAAAGGTGACAATGGAGGCCATTTAAGGGAAACATAAATAGATCTACATGCAGAATAAAATAAAAAGTAATCATTCGTAAAATACATATTTTACATTTTCATTAAGAGTATAGAATAAATGCAAGAAATGTTTAAAGTGTAATTTTGCTTAGAACAAAAAAAATACAATTTAGCATTAGAACATATGTAAATTAAGAGTAACACAATAAAAACTACTAAGAGTTTCTTCTGTTTGACAAAGTTACTGACATCTGGATGGCTAGATGAACACAGCTTCAGTTCCTAAACCTCTCCTCAGGGGCACCTCAGCCATTCCGTGTAGTTAGTTCTAGTGTATTTTACCACCAGCTCACTTAATTAATTAATTAATTAATTAATTAAATTAGTTTAAAAAGTCAATGAGTTACTGATTAGCTATAGGAGGTGTGTTACTGGTCGAGTCAAAAAATACATGGCTGTACTGGATGGTTGCTGCAAATACTGAGGTGATTTTAGCAGAAGTTATGAAATGGCTAAACTAGCACACTTTGAACGGCATATTAACATAGTTTTACACCGACATGAACATCATTTAAGCATCGTTTTCTTTTGCTGTCTGTTTATAGCTGTATATCTGCATTGCAATGCATTTTTTACACATGCTCTTATTTCATTATAAGTAAAGAGGTTACCAACAAAGCAACTGTTGCACTACATAAGCAAAAAAAAACTTACAGCAGTGCCTCTTTACTCAGTGAAAGGAATCCAGGTGTTCAGTTATAAGATAGACAGGTAATATTCCCTGATGTCAAGGAACAGATGAGAGTCACAAAACAGAAAGAAAAAACAACACGTGTTCACTCACGAGAGGTACTTCTGTACGGATCTCTATTTGCAAAGTAGTTATTGGGCACTTATATTTGATAGTGAAATGCAAGTGGGAATTCTGGTATTTCCGCTCTTGTGCATTGTGCTATGTTTGAAGATGTTCAGTCACTGAAAGGACAACTGATCTGGAACACTTTAGCAGGTGCCGCAAAGGCTCAGTCCCCAACCACACCAGAACCATCTGGCTTCATTACAAGAATAGGCATGATGGTCGAAGCACGCATCGTCATCTATTTTAATGTGATTTGCTGGGTACCATCAAAGCTAGGGTGTGAAGTATGCCAGAGAAGATGATCAGTTTCGTTGTAATGGATCATATTACTTTTTTTAAAGACAAGACTCATTTATGCATGTGTCTTATATTCACTGTGTGATTGTGAAAAATATGGGAGAATCTAGTATGTTCATTATTTTGCATTATTATGAAGAAATTAACATACTCAAAGAGAAATGAACAGTGTATAGTGCAGTACAAAAGTTTAATGCATTCTGTATCAAATGCCCATTTTTGAAGAGCTTTAAAGAGATTGTATGATGTTGGAATGGGAGGAAATGTACTACTGAAAAAAACAGTGTTTCAACACAACAAAAATCACATTTGTTTGTAGGTTTGTGTCTCTTAAGCTTTGCCCATGCAGGCTTCAGTGATGTTTCCATTCACTGTGCATAATTCATTAATCATAGATCTGTAATCTAATAACTTTTATCCCATTAATCTGATTAAAAAAATTTCCATGTGAATGGCATCTTCATACTGTAGCTTCATAAATAATCCATGACCTATCACTCACATGTCAAAATAGGAGATCTATAATGAACTTGTTCCAGCTCCAAATTCCAGCACCTGTTTTATCCAGGGAATATGAACAAAAACAGGCTATTTATATTGGATGACCACATACACCATCATCAGAAACAAACAACAAATATCCATTTTGAATGGATACTATGAACATCACCCACAAAGAAATTATGGAAGCACTTTTTAAATGGGTTTTATGAATTTTGCGCTATTGAAAAGAGCTACAAGATCTTGAAATTTGTAAATCAAACTTTATTGTTTTGACTTACTAGTGCTAGAATGCACTTAACTGAACAGCTCGACAAATTCTTGCACTACAGAAGACCACACCTTGTCTCACGGCACTCATGAATGAAACAATAATTTGTATGCTGGGTTTATGTGGATTTTAAAATGCTGGTAAGTAAGAAGTGCAATATTTTGAACTGCCATAGAATAGCACAGGAACTGACAAAGGCACTAGAAGTCAAAGATAACCCAAGGTTTTGGAAAATATGTTTTTGAATAGTCATGTTATTATTCAAAAAATGCTGTGAAAGGAAGGCTGTTTTTGTCTGGGCGTACATAGCACATAGAAATCATAATCACGTCAGTTTATTCTTTTTACTTGCGCGTAGTCGACTCCTTGACAGCTTGTACGTTTATAAGCTTGTACGTGTATATAAGTGCCTCACTTGTATATACTATTGAGTAAACAGGGACAGCCAGTCTGTGTAGCAAGTGGGATCAAGGGCCTTGCTTACGGAACCACAGGACTCTGATCACAGACGCAGCAAACTAACCCACTGCGCCACCCCGTCATTTAAATCCATGTGCTCTTTGAAAAAATGGTAATTAAAATGCAAAGTATAGCTAAAACATGTTCTTAAATGATTGTTGGCATCAATTACAAATTTGATTTGCATCAGGTTGGCAATAATTAAATTTAAATGCTTTCTTGCACATTTGATAAGATGGAATAGAGAAATGTGTGATTACCGGTGCTATTAACGAGAATTAATATGTCCTCTTATCACAAAGGATAAAGATTTTTTAAAACTCTGAGATGTTTTATACTTGGTGTATTAGATCGAAATTCACTTAACATTTAAAAATAGACATCAGATAATGCACCCATTCAAAAGTCAGTAATACAATAAAATTCATTTCCATTTTGTTTCTCTAGGGACACCAACCTTCTGCCTGATCCGTGGCTCTTCCTGGACCTGCTTCACTATGGATTTCCCCTGTGTCGTAGATTGTCCCGGCTGTCTTTTATTCTCATTTCTCTCCCTTAATTCATCTCTTCCATGAATTCCTGCACTAGACTGTTGCACTCTATGTTCCCCAAATTCATAATGCTGCACTTCTGGTCTTTGTATCGTCTTATTAGGTTCTTATTTTGTTGCAAGATACTGTGTAGCTCTTGCACCAATACTGAAAACACTTCTACCTGGGCATTTATTGGAACCTCGGCCTAGTCAGCTTATTCTTTTTACTTACGTGCAGTCGACTCCTTGAAAGCTTGTATATTTGTAATCTGCTATTTGCCTCACTTGTATATTGCTTTGCACAAAAGCGTCTGCTATATAAAAAAAATACATGTACACCAATAAAATCTTCATTGCACCTTCCCTTCCCCTGTCATGTGACTCTATTCAACATCCAATTAGAGCACAGCTTACAGTACCATCAACCAATCAATCGATCTCGATTTATACAACACTGTCTTAACCACAGGGTTTACAAGGTGCTTTACAGACATTTCAAAAGAAGAAAAAGAAAGGAATTAAAATAAGTAAACAATGCAACATGACCAAAAGCTTTTTATATGTATATGTATTACGGTATAAATGAATATAAATAATAACACATAAATAATAACATCCTGTATTTTAATACACATGAAAACACCGCTGCACTATTATATAATTTATCGAAACCGTACATTATATTAGTTATGTTGTACATTGATGAGAAATGCTGAATGTACTAATAGACTGAAAAAATGAATCAAGATGAAGCACGGATGGAGTCAAGCTCCGCACAAACCTGTCATACATCTAAGTAAGTTATCACAGTCAACTCACAGTATGTACATGAGGAGTTATTTGGATTCTTATAGAACCTCCTTGTTGGAAGTCAGACTTGTGATACAATGAGCGCGGCCTGCAAGCTTCTTGGTTAGAGATTTTTACCTCATTAGCATCCAGAGCCTGGCAGGCAAAGGAGCTTCAGTCTTCATTCATGAGAGGGGAGCCTCCCAATGCAAGCATGGATGTTCAGAAATAAATTAACAAAGTAAATGAATCAGTGCCTCTAAAATGTGATCTGGGAGCAAACAATTTAACCATTAAAATGCAGCGGTCCATATGAGCAAAATTTAAACACGATGAGTGCTTCAGTGGTCAGAAGTGTTCATCAATTGTGTTTTAAATACCAAACTAGAACTGACTGCAAAATCAAACTGTACATGTCACTCTGGGCTCAAATACGGTGACGGCTAGTTTCATCATGTCCTGCGTCCTGCTTTATCTCCTCAGGTGTCACCTGTTCTCCTGAGTGCTCTGCTTCTTCCTGTGCCTGAAACACTGCCCCGGGATGCTCTCATCTGACAAGTCTATGTTTGAGTCTCTCGCAACATTTCTCATTATGATTCTCCTAGCCTGGATGTGTGTGTTGTCTCCTACCTGCCCGTGTGTACGGTTGCAGATGAAGAAATGGTTCTCAATCCCATTGTATACTATAGTGGATGCTTTATGTGTGAATGGTGCTTTAATATGCTCTAGTCTGAGAAGTCAGCAGAAAAACTGAATTGTTAACTCACAAGCATAATAATAGCATAATAAGTCATTTCATAAAATATTCTTCTTGTATGAATGGCTTGGCTGTTATGTCAATGCCTGAAGAGGGAAAATATCACATACGGGACATCAATGAAAAGCTCAGGATGTGTCGTCAAAGGTAGATCAGGACAGGCGAGTTACATGCAGTTACATATGCAGGTATGCAGAGGGAGTCAGCCGTTCATTCACATGAAGTCTATTTTGATTTATAGGAGTACAGCATTGCTGCTAGACATTTGCCAGTTGCAATGCTATTTCAGCAGTATCTAAAGTATAATTTAATGTAAACAAGTTGCATAGGAAATTCCAGTTTGATATTTCAAATTGGGTAGTACCTCCTTAGCTGTGAACTGTGATCTTCCTTTAATAAGTTGCAATGCAGTAAATACTATCATGTATCAAGATTATCTTACAAAAATTACACTTCAAAGTTAAGAATATTAAGGTTTTTCCTCGGATATTGGGAAAACAATGAAATAATTACATTTCAATCATTAAGCAATTACATCACTTTTAAATTCAGATGCAACAGGTAACCCATTTAATACTTGGGTGTTATTTATCTGTTATTGATGGAAATTATTGGTATTGATGTCTGTATAATAAAAATGCTTGCAAAGCTGAAATACCAACATTCAGTTCCCATTGCAATATTTATGGTGTTTTCAACATATTTTTAGCATTTTAAATATCAGGTAATGAGCTTCAAAACAAAGTAAATGAACAGTCCTATTAGTCTGAATATCCTCCCACTTTAGCAGCAAATTATTCATGGAGCAGGAAATTATCTTTTCACTCACATTAAATTTATGTCCATTTGAAGTTGGACTGCAGCAAAAATTCACTTTCCAAAAGCCTATAAATTCAAATAAATATATACCCAACCTGGATCCATACATTCCAGGCATCAGTGTTCATCCTCCTTGTATAAATACTGATGAATCAGAAGTCATTGCAGAGTAACTCACATGGTCAGGAATTAAAATACAGCCTTGGAAATCACTAGTGCACGGCAGCTGGTTGCTGTGACCACACAGTCACAACTGCCAAGCACAACATGGCCCTAAATGCGGTCGTGTCTCTTGATTGGTCAACAGGAACGTATAGTAATTGTTATTGTCAGTATGGCATAAAGGAAGTATGAATATTGCCTTCTCTTTGTTTGGGTGGATTTCTGTTGCTTCGCTCTCTCAGTGAGACCATGTCCTTGTTTATTCACCTGTCTTTTATTCTCTGCTTCCTTGCCCCCCCCCCCCCCTCATTTTCCCTCATCATGCCAGTATTTTACATCTATAAATCTCATATATCTGGTCTTTACCATGCATCATTTGCATAAGTCATTTTTTATATTGCTACCTAGTACGATTTTTCCACTAACTGAACTGTTTTGTATGTTGCTTTTATTAATCAAATGGAGTCAGATTAAATAAGGAGCCATGATTTTTCTTACAGGGAATTTCATTATGTTGTTTGAAAAATCAATTTTCTTACATCTGGATGCGTACGATACGAACCATCGAACAGAGACCGGCCCCAGGAAGATTTGTTTCCACTCAAGGTTATATCTTCCTTCCATTCAGGCAAGTTTTTTTCTCTTCTCTTTCTTCCCTGCCTTATCTATCGATTTTAAGGCATCAACTTTTAGATTTAGTCTGGGTTTTAAAAATTTAATAAATAATTTTAATTTTATGAAAATGTCAATATCACAAAGAGGATTAAAGGTCTGTGGAATTAGGCTTTACTGTCGCAAGACGCCGACGGGATTGCCGCTCCTAGTCCGGCACGTCGTCTGTTTGACAGCCCCTGGTCACCACAGGCAGCAGCCCGGAGTATCGCTCACTGCTCAGTATATACTGAGCGTTAATGAAGCCCGTCGGCGGCAGGGCTGTGACAGTCCAAAACTGTAATGAGTGTAATATTTATTGTTTACTTGAGTTTATTTAGTATATTTGTTTCTTTAGGAATGTGTACAAAATAATCTTTTGCGGGGGGACGGGAGAGCTTGGAACCTATCCCAGGTAATTTAGTTAATGCCAATTAGTCTAACTGCATGTCTTTGGACTGCAGTATTAAGGAATGTTGTAGGAAACTCACATGAGATGGAGAGAGAGCATCCCAGAACTCCCATTGCTGAGGCTATGAGCACCCCCACCCCCCACCAGTATTACATTACTCTCAGGTACGCCC
>JAODKE010000125.1:8756957-8771889 GCA_026779605.1 Mormyrus hasselquistii
CCATCAGTATTACATTACTCTCAGGTACTCATTGATACAAGACCATTTATGCATAAAATGTCAAAGCTGTCTTGATTTATCATACTTTTAAAATTTATATATAGATTATGAATAAAATGCTCATTAGGCAAATCTGGCTATTTCAGGCACATATTTATATGTATGTTTCTGTGAATTTGTCTGAATTTGCATGTTGAATGTGTCCACATAACACCCCCACCCTTGAAATCCCCAGGCTTGAAAGCTATGGATAGAGAATTTTTGGACACATAACAGTTTTATTAGACACCTCATAGACTTTCCTACCCTTGAATATCTACCAGTAGAAGACTGCCTTATCCAGACAGGGAGGAGCAAGATTCCTTCCATGCTGAAAGTAACACTTCTGGAGTAACAGGCGATTTGAGCTGCTGCAGCAAAAATGTTTGAGGCAATGGAGCTAAGCGCTGGGACATCGTGCCGTCCAATAAACACAGCCGTTTCCTTTGTCTTTGTTACGATCTGAGGAGGAATTATAGAAACTGCTACTATTATGTAAATGAGCATAAATAAATAATAAATGCATTAGCGTAGAAAATTACAACACTACAGAAGTCACTATGCTCAAAATCACAAAATATAATCATAAAAATTAAGAATACCAGTCCATCTACCTTGCTCATCTATCACAGAGTTGCAGGGTTAGACGGGACAAGAGCCTGTCTTTGGTGACAGTGGGCGTAACGCAGGGGTACCCCTTGGGTAGGATGCCAGTTCACATGTGACTAGAGTGTTTTTGTTTAATAAAAAAAAATAAAAATAAAAATATTGTGTCACTGAATGAGGATACTCTAATAAAAGCATTAGTTAGCTTTTATGCATTCCACAAGAGAATCCATCCATCCATCCATTTACTGTATAATTGAACAAAAGTACTTGACCCAAGATCTTTATAAAGATATAAGTAGATTTTTTTTAAATCTCTAATAGCATATTGTTTCATAATATGTAGGAAAGGAAGATCACATCTCAGAACCATTCCATGCTGTTTATTTTTTGCATTCGGTAAATTTATCTTCCTCTCCAAACGGCAGTTTTTCTCTCCTTATTTGGCATCTCATATATTTGAGCAGTTAATGGCTTGTCAAGGTGAATGGCTTTTCTGCCAAGACATTTCTACCTAATGGACCCTCCTCACCAAATCATCGTTTCGATATGGCCACTGCATTACCTCTTCCAGTTTTAGCGCATGTCACAAAGGGTCTAGAAAGTTTAGCTGCAAATTTTTATTTTTGCACCTTATTGGAGCCACTCTGCTGGTAACACAATTATTTACATCCTGAGTTCACAACTTTTTTTTTTTCATTTGATGTTGTGATAATTTAAACTGATATATGAAAGAGAAAAATCTCAAGCATACAATTCTTGAATGCGGCATCTTACTATCTTTACTTGGAGACAAATTTCTCAGTTTTGCAAGGTAGAACATGATCTATGGACACCAAACTTGTGAGAATTTATTGTATAAAATACAGTCATTGGGAGCCTTTTCCCATGATTACACGATACTTGCCTTATTCAGAATAATGCAGCAGCATTGAGAATCCATCGAACGCCTTCTGCTGTTTGAAATTGTGTCATTCCTACAAATATAGTTTTGTGTCAGAAATAGCCTCCTCTGAGGCTGGTATTCCAGGCAGCTGAAATGTGTGGAGGGCAGACAATGTACACCCTGTCACAGTCAGCTGCTATGGGATCACCAAAGACCATGATGGAGTACACTGTGGGACATTGTGCAGAAGTTTTTGGGTGCCTGTTTAAATTAATAATGTAATTTGAAGCTCCACAGGCTGGAAAGTGTCACGTAAGACACGCCAGGCCTGTTGTTCCAATGCCCCAGCATTTGGCTGGTCAGCTGCTCCTATGGATTTGATGAAAGTCACTTGGGTACCAAATGTACTGGCTCAGGAAAAGCTAACAGCTCCTGTGTGCAAGTGCATAAATGTTGAGTGCACATGAATAAACCAGATTGTCTATTTGCTCTCCAAAGAGTGTTTTATGTGTGTATATAATCCTTTCATATTCAATATTCAGTCATGCCTGAGTACCTGCTTCTTGCACAAGTAATCTTTTACGTTAACTAAGAAAAAAAGATGCTTTTTTATAAAGCATTTTTTCATATCACTGAGTATTTGAGCATCAAACCTCATTTGCAATGTTAAATCTCATTTGTGATGTGCGATTATCCAGAATAATAAATTTAACACTTTCACAATTCTCACCCTTCAGTTCTCCGTGGCGCTCTGCATGGGTGGTAAATTGGAGAGGTTGTTTAATGGGAAAAACTGTTACACCGCTGAATCTGGGCATTGGTGCAACTCTGTATTTTACTGCATGTGCAAATTTTATTATAGTCCAATAAAATCTGTCCCAGGGCACCTCAGAGAGCAATGTAGTGGAACAACATCACATCTTTATCTTCCCAGTGCCATGCCAGTCATTGTTACTGCTGAGATTTCAAGATGAGCCAAACAAGCGAAAATGACCGTAAAAGGAAACGGAGCACCGCTCACCCCCCCGTCCCAGACTGACCCACTATGTTTTGCTCCTTTAATTCATTTAACTAGCAATATAACATACTACAGGCCAGCCTGAGAGTTAAAGAGCAGCAATGGAGAGTCCCTGTTTTCCAGTTGGTCACTGCAGGGATTCAGACGCTATGTAGCTGCTATAAGAATGAACCCTGCAAGAGTGTGTGAATTAAACGCTTCCAGAATGCAGGTGATTAAAGTTACTTTCTCTTTATCAAGACCTGGCAGACGAAGGTAAGCAACCAAACATAAAGAACCCAGCTCATTACAATCAGACAAAAGCATACAACTTGAATTCTGAAGCAGGTCCTTTGAAGGTTCGCTTAGACTAAATATTGTCTGTTTAATTATAATAAAGATATATTTGGTATACAAGCTTCCTTGTAATGCTAACCACAATTACACAATAAGAATGAAGGTGATAAAATGAATTCTATATTACTGGATTCGGAGTTTCAGTTTAAATAACGGAGATCCGGGACAGAAAGGACGGTGAGTGATCTAAGGGACTTCACCAAGGAACAGTCACAGGCAAACAAAAATCCAGAGAAATACATGTGACAAAATTCACTGGCAAGACAGGCAAGATTTTGAAACATTCATCAATGAAAAATGCAGCAGCTCAATACAGTACAGCAGGGCACAATGTCATCACCTCCCTTACACTAATTAGGAGATATGCTGCAGGTGTCATTGGTATTTTGCTAAATTAGGGTGTGGTCTGGTTGAATGTCGTTACTAGAAGTGCTGATTGGAGGCTAGAATTAGAAAACAGTAAAGCTTTTTACTGCATGTGCTCTATTACAGTGTGAAATCTGATTGTATGTGGACTCCTGTACAATAGGTAACATTCTATATTCTGTATATATCAGGGGTAGACAATCTTACCCAGAAAGGGCTGCAGTAGTCCCGTAACTACACTGCACAACAAAGTTGTTGCTTCTTGAACACGGTTGGGTGTTCCTTATAGATAATTGGGTGCTGATCATGAAAATCACATCCAAATTCGCCCATCATGTACCATTTCATCAAAATCTTCAGTTTTCTCATGTATTTTTCTCATATTTGTGTCCAAAATTTTTCATCAGGCCAGGTTGGAAGCTGTTCTGTGGAAGTCTGCAGCTTGGACAGGCTGGAGCCAGATTGACACTGCCTCAGCAGACTATAAAAGCGGCTTGCATACACAGATGCTGCTCATTGGGTTAATATACTGTAGACCTTTGAGTGTATGTATTGTTTCAGAATATAACACTGCCTCAGTAGCAATGTAACAAGTAAGCTAGATGCTATAGACATTTGTCTGGTCAATGTCTTAACAACCGCAATACATTCTGTTATATTTGTTGCAAATATTCGCGTGCGCTTCACAGATGCTCAGTGACTGCTCTCGTGAAGAAAGCATATCATCTGTACTGCTGTAAAATCAGGAATCAAGACAAATAATGGCTGCCTCACATTTGTTGTGCGACATGTGCTGTCTGTCTGAGACCCTGCCTCAGAGGCACTCGAAAGACAGTGTCGTTTGCTGTCCCGATGATATGGCAAGAACAGAAAGACCACGTGACGACTGTTACTTCTGTTTGACTAATGTGCCTGGTTTTTCTGCCAAAAACAAGTAGTCAGTTGAATATCCTAATCTGCCTTCAGCAATGAGAGCCGTGCTACATGACCACAGTCTTCCAATTCTGAAACCACCAGAGGAATGTGAAGCAGAAGAAGCATAAAGAATGAAGAAGCAGTTGAAGAAACGGCAATGCAGGAATCCACATCTCATAACACAGTCAGAATTGAACAATCTGGTCAGAGATTTTGGTCTTTCAAAAGCAAAAGCCAAATTGTTGGGTTTGAGACTGATGGAATGGCGTTTGATGTCACCAGGCACGAATAATTCTGCTGACTGTTTAACACGGCGATGCGATGCACCTGACATTGAGTACAAGTGAAAATGAAGAGCAAAACACTTCTAATTATTTTGAATTTAATAGTGTATAAGTAACATAAATACGATTAAATATGTTATTGCTGGTAGAGTTAACTGCCTATTTCACAGAGTTCCTATGTGATGCAGCAAAACCAAAATTATATTTGTGCAAACCCAACAGGTACCTGTCTCAATCAGCAAAACTTTTCAAAAAAATTGTTTTGCAGTGTTTCCATACATGTAAGCTGGGGAAAGTGCATTACTATTTATAGATTAACTATACAAAATTTCATTTCAGCTTTTCTCAAAAACTGTACATGCTAGAAAGAAACTGAAGTCAGATTTGAATTCAGTAGCAAAAACTCCTTTAGGAACATCACTTTTTATTTCGGAGGCAGAAAAAAGTGAAAATTTGTAGCTCAGTGTTACATTACTAAGTAGAGGACTAACTGGCTGAAGACTCTTAATAATAATAATAATAATAATAATAATAATAGTAATAAATTTAATTTATAATGCACTTTACATTTTACAGCGAAAATCTCAAAGTGCATATAGACATTGAGAGAACTTTACATTAAATACAGCAATAAAAAGAGTAATAAAACAATTTCACTCCCGGGTTTGAACAGCTGACCTACAGCTTATCCCAGAAACCTGCACACACAACAGCCCTATGTGGATTAGATTGCCCACCCCTGCTATGTATACTATATGCTGCCTATAAAATAAAATTTTCTCTTGCTAATTTCAGAATGCTTCCATTGATCCTCTACAGAGCAGAATGTGCTTGCAGTTCCTTCATTGCATCAATGTCCTGGGCTATGTGCAAAAACTATTCAGCTGAGGGCATCAGACTAGAATGTGGAATGTATTTTAGGTGAAAAACAAGCCAGACTACTGTAGTATTGGTAATGCCACACAAGACGGCAAGCCAGGCCTGCTGGAATCTGTAGATGAAGGTGAAACCTCACAATCAAAATGGATGTGCAGAATTGCGATATGAAAAACCTTAAAAGCTTTTTTTATAACCGCTGCTAATCCAGAAATCATGGCCCAGATGCATAAGAAACCCGTTGTACTTCAGAAGAAAAATAATAAAATAATACCCAAATGAAGTAAAATGTGACTCTTGGGGTGGCGTGGTGACACAGTGGTTAGCGCTGTCGCCTCTGGGACCTGCGTACCCCCCCAGCCCAGAAAACATGCTAAAGTGGGTTAGCGTTGCCAGCTTGTGAACGGAGCGTGTGCGTGTGTGTCCTGCGATAGGTTGCCACCCTGTCCTGGGTTATCCCTAAGCTTGTACCCACTGCAGAGAACAACCAGGTATGGAAAAGTATAGTTTTTTATTTTTTATTTTTAAATAAAGATTATCTGGTTAGTTGGTTAAAATATTAATGTATCACAATAGGTCTTTAGATTTGTGGGGCTATAGCAAAACCCTTAGCAGGATTTCATTGCCACAAACAAAATGAGGGCAGTCTTGAGCTGAAAACCAGTGATTCTGCTGCTCTGAGTCACAAGCCGTCTGATAGATGAAAGAGGCAGGGTGCTGTCAGGGTGCTGAGGTCTATACAGGCTACAATGTGATTTGGAAAAGCACGAGATAAAGCAATGGGGCATATCTTATGGAAGAAATCTGCTTATAATTTTTATTACTTAATGGATTAACCAAAAAGATGGTTAGTGATGCTGCATATGACTTACAAAGCAGGGTTTTAGGGGCATTATGATTCAAACAGTTTTTTTTTTAATTTATAGATTGTCTTTAAACAGCACAAAGGCTGAGCTTTCCCTTCAGTTTAAATGTTCTTTTGGTGCAAGCTGTGTGGAAGTAACACTACTAAGTGCCAGACTGGAATAACACAGAATAAAGTTAGCAGATGAGTCAGAGCCACTACTGTCTGCTCAATTTGAAGCAGACAAGCGATCTGTCTAAAATGAAGGAACTAGTCTATAGGATAAGCATGTTTTGAGCATTATAAGTTCTTGAAAGACCAACAAAGTCATTCTGAACTGCTGATTATATCATGTTATAAAAGTTATGAAATATCTGTAAAATAAGACAATTTGGCCATGATGGGCTGTCGATATCAGAATATTATGAAACAAGAACACCAAATATGCTAATATTCATTGTTAAGACGCCTCAGTCAGCAGCTCCTCAAGAGGATGAGGAAAGCAGATCCTACAGGATGAGCTTCCTTTGAGAACTAAGGATAGAGAGTGAGAAAATGAGACAGCAAGATGCAGACAGGGAAAGGAAGGGAGTCGACGTCTGGAGTATCTAACCCCAATCCTAATATTTATACTCCTTCCATTTTTTTCCCTTTCAAAATTTATAATTTCATCTATTTTCAAGTGCATTTTGTATTTGTTTAATTAATGAGTTACTAAAATTAAATATGCATTTTATTAAAATTTAAATATATGATTTCATTACTGTTGCCTTTATTATTATTACTGTACATTTGTAATATATTACAAATATACTTTTATTATTATTACTATACATTTGTAATATATTACAAATATTACAGTTTTAATAATTACTTCATCATTTTTAATGCTGTTCAAAAGTCATTTGAAGCCTTGCTTATTAGAATAGCTTGCAGATCACCATGGCGATACAGATTAACAAATGGTTATTGAAAATTGATGAATTGGTGATTATATAACAAATAAAAGATCCTTTCTGGTTTCCTTTATATGTAAACGTATACAGTTCTACAAAATATTTGTAACAGCTGTAATAGGAATTGAAATACTCAGGTTACCCTGTGAAAGGTAAACAGTTTGAAGATATTTCCAAATGAAGCCTTTTGAAGCCATTCCATGAGCAAACTGAGAAAGCAGCCGGCCCTAAAGCGGCCAATGACGAAATCACGAGCACAGCGTCATAACACACAGAGCCACACACTACTCCGTTTGAATATACAGGCAATACATTACAAATGCGATGTTAAGACTGTCAGAACTTTCTGATATGTTTAAAATGAAGTATTTCTTACTATTATGGTATCTATTCTCAAATAGTAACTTATAAATGAGAAAAAGTAAAGATGCAGCTATGAAGGTGAGGCCCCAGGCTCAGTATGCAGACCATCAAGGTTCCATCGGTAGCGTTTCGCTTTACAGCTTCACTATATCCCAACTATAAAAGACAACTTTTACATTAGTTTGATTAATATGTCAATTATGCTTCAATACTCTGATTCTATTATCCATTTTCATTAAACAATTGTACAAGTTTACTAGGCGAAACCCTCTTGTATTTCTCACGTTTAATCTACTGTTAGTTACCCATCATTAAATCTGCTACACTTTCTAATTTGTATAACTGAAAATGATACATGCATCGAGTAACTGAGCAGTGAAGATTTGTCCCATGTGAAATATTATGTCACTTTTGTGTGGCTAGCTTTAACCTCCTGTTTATTTGTAGGATTAGTGAAGCTTTCACAATTCAGTGCTGTAAACCACTCTGTCAGCATTTAGTAAATTGAAGACTACTGTTCTGGTTTAGAAGCCAAGAAGTGGGTTAATTAAATGAGTGCAATTTGCAAGCAGCTACTACATTTAAAAAAGTGATCAGAACTGATCTCTATCCTTCTTCACACTGTCTTCGGTCACTCCCGAAGTTTGTTGCAACTCGTGTTTGTAAACGTGTCTGTGAATAAATATTTTAAAAACTACAAAAAAAGCAATCCCTTTGTTAATGATACAAATCATAACATTTTTTGTAATTTCTGTTACTATCCCCAGTCTAGGGCTGAGGATCGACAGAGAGGTAAAGGAGAGGGAGAGGAAGGAGAGGGGTAGACGAGATGAGCGGGGAACCGGAAAGGGCAACACGGGAAATAAAGGGATCTTTTCCTGTAGTGTTTTTATATTTATACACAGACACGAGGTGCAACAACCTTCAGGAGTGACCCGGGCCAAAATAGCAACCAAAACAGCTAACGTACGCGTCCCAAACTAAGCTAACACTAAAGGTAACGAAAACAAGAGAAAACAAAATGACAAAGACTAAGTCTAATTCCCTAACCAAAACAACAGTAAGCACCACATCCGCAGAAACAAAAAGGCACCTAATAGACATGTACAGAAAACACACAGTCCAAAAACAAATCCAATATCCAAAGGGGCGAGCAAAGAATTCAGGAGCTATGGGAGAGTTCAAAACCAGAAGACAAACAAACTGAAGGCAGAAGTACAGAATGGGCGAAGCAGAAAGGCAGAAACCGGAAAAGCAAACAGTCAAACACAAGAGTCAATCAGAAAACAGCAAACAAACACAGAAAGAGCAGAAGGCAGAGCTTGAGCGAGCTGGGAAAGCTGGAGAATGCAGGATTTCACGTGAATAATCATTTTTATCTCCTCACCCTTACTCCACCTCTGCCAGTCAAACAGCTACATGATAGATTAATTAAACTGTTTTATTTTTAATATTTATTATCTGCAGGCTGATGAAACAGCTCAATCCTCACCCTTTGAAATTGTGGATGTCAGTAAAATCAAAGCTATTTAAAGGTTTGAGGGTTTTCTTTTACAGCTCTATTGACAATGATTAATACATTTTGTCAGATCATTTTGAGCAGCTATGCTTGAACATAGTTCTTTGCTTTCTGTTGTTATTTGCTTTGTAGGGAATCCAAAAGATTTTTTAAAGCTTACATCAATTAAAATATTATCATTTCATACTCTTTCAAGCAATGAAATTATTATAATTATTATTAAACGTATTAAGACATTTTCATTACCAAGGTTTAATTTTAATTAAGTGTAAATTCAACAAATGCAATCCATTAACGTTTTTGTTGTATATATCAAGTGTAATTTCTCTCTCCCAGAGATATGAAAATTGACTGCATATCTCATGGAACTGACAAGCTTTGAAATAGGAAATCTTGGCAAAGACATAATAATGTTTATTTTGTCTCCACAGAAAAGCTGGTTTTGGCAATGGTTTTAATGTTGAATAATTGGTATTTTTCTCATATAAAATGCAGGTTTTTGTATTTGAATAATAAAAACCTATTTTATGATAAGACAGGAAAACTGGTAAGGCAGGCTGTTACAGAGTATTCCAGTATCAGGTATGAAGTGATTAATATGTAGCTGCTATTGAAAGCATGATTTGGTACCTTGTTGGATTATAGTGTATATTATCAGTTCCAAACATATGGTCTTATTGTGAATATAGAGGATTGTAAATAGTTATTAATTTTCTCAATGTTACAAAATAAATAGAGGATCCAAATGTGGAGTCAACAGGTGTTTAATCAGAAACCCCCCCCTCAAAATTCTTCTAAAGTGGAGACCCTGTATGTGACGTCTCTAACGCCGAGACTCCAACAGGATTGGTACTGAGCCAGCAGGCTCCTCGCCAGCGTCCAGTGGTGAAGGAAGCTCAGCGGACTGGTTTCAGGAGGGAAACATAAACGCTCAGGGCGATCCGGTAACTGGGAGGCAGCTTCAAATGATATTTAACCAGGCTGATGCATTCTAGAATCTTGAAGGGACCAATATACCATGGGCTGAGTTTTTATAAGGGGAGATGGAGTGATACCTGCAGCCCTGCGGCTGGTCACTCATGGACAGAGGGTTGGCTGGTAGCCTGATACATATTGGAAGAGGGTTAGATTCAGAGAGGTATGGAACAGGGGGTTTGCACTTATTCAACCTGAACCAGATATTAACTCCTGTCTGTCTTAATGGAGCAATGCTGTTTTAGGGAACATCCAGTTTCTGAATTTAATCTCTGTCTGTTCATTACACTGGGGGTAAAATCCAGATATTATATTCATTTTTAACCCAAGAAGGTTACAAAAGGATCTCTGTACCCCTTGGAAAAAAAAAATTCTTCCATTTCCATGGCAAGGGAGAGATCCTTTAGAGGAATAAAAAGGCACATCTTTGAGAAAAGATCTACATTAATCATTATATTGTACACAATTCTTCCTCAGACGTTAGTGTTCTCACATTAATTATGCATGCATCAGAACATGCACGACCATTTACATGAATTTATTTAGTAGGCATGTTTGCCCAAGTGACGTCCACGTGAAGGAAATGAATGAGCGTCTTGTCGGGAGGTGTCAGGGGCCCTGGGTCGTACTGTAGAGCTTCCGGAAGCGTCTTCGCCAACGAGCTTTTTGGTGTTTCAAACTGTTGCGAAACTCTATCTATTTTTACATTTTTGGATCCTGGCCAATATGTGACTGTGAACTGGAACAGGGTAAAATGTCAAGCTATCAGGTTTGCCTGGGGTTTAATCTCCTGGCTTCTTGGATGCATAATTTAGGTCTCTGAGCATGACGAAAAGGTTTGTAGCTGCCCTCCGAGCAGCATCCCCATTTTCAAGAGCCAGTTTTGTAGTGAGTAATTCACATTTGCCGATGTCACAATTGCCTGAGTTAATTTATGTCAGTAATAGGCACAGGTATGTAAATTTGGAAGATCCCTTTGCCTTTTGGACTGGGCAGCCCTCAGTGTGACTTCAGATACATCCACTTAAACTATGAAAGGGAGGCCCAGACTGAGTTGCTTAACTATGGGAGTTGAGGTACACAAGACATTCTGCTGGGAGAATGTACTTTGAGCAACCTTAGCCCAGAAAATACGCTTGGCATTTTTTAAAATTGGTGTCATTGAGTAAAACATGTTGATACAGAGCTAAAATTGTGACCGAATCTTAGAATTCACCTTAGAATCATCCATTCTAATCCACCCAAGACCTAAGATACAGCCATTTTCATGAATGCATTTGAATACCTATGTGATAGTTGTAAGAGAGAGGTTTCTGAAGTAAATTAGGATGTTGATGCAATTAATAACAAGTCTATTGATCATGTGATGGAATATTCCATTCATGGAAGACTGGAAGATGGAGGGGGTGTTAGTCAGTCCATACAGTGAGTAATTGCAGTGCCCCCTAGTGTTGACAAGTTCAATTTTGCAGTCTAGTGTCAGCATGTAATTGTAAGCACTATGGAGGTCTAGTTTGGTAAATATAGTGGCTATGCAAACTTTGTACAAGGGCTGCTGAAATCCGCTTCCTTCTTTTCAACAAAAAATTATTCAGAAACAAGAGTATAAGTCGAGAGATGGATGATTACAGTAGAGGATTACAGTCGATATATAAACCTATGACCTGAGATTCAAAGTGGCAGGAAGTGAACAGTACAGTGCAAAAGATGATGTGGCAGAAGTGGTGCAGTCTTAGCTTTGCTGAATACATCACTGTAAGCCCAGTATTCAGGTTGAATGTAATCTACTGGAATTTTGTTGAGGTTTTCAGTGGATGTGGAAACAAAAACAGATAAAGTAGCAGGGTCTAGGCTATAAGTTCATTCTACTTCCAAGGGATGGAGAAATTATCAAGATTAAGCTACGGTTGCAGAGGACTGAAAGCGTCTCTGGGAGATGGGAGCTCCCAGTAGCAGTATAGTTACTGGATGCAGAGCACCAATTTATTGTTGCAGTGGTGCCGTCTGGTGGGTGATTTCTCCTGTTCCCAAGGGCTGATCATCCTGCCAGTTCCTGTGGCCTCTGAGTGTGCTTATGTCCTGAGGGATTTTTGTCTGGTTTATAATGACTGGAACTGTACACTGAATAAAGTAAGGCAGGGGGTTCTTTTGGCCAAGTGTAGACACTGCAATCTGCTGTCACATCTCCCATATGCCAGGAACATAAGCAAAGATGCTAATGGAGGTGTGAGTAGGTGTTAAAAGGGTTTGCTGTAGGGTAGGAAGGCATTAGTAGCAGCTGATCCACATTTACAGACATCTGTGCGAGTCCTGGGTGTTACAGCTTCAAGCCATTGCCACCTGTAAGCCTGAGCACAGTCTACAGCTTGACACCATGCACCATGAATCCAACCGATTCCTGCCTCCAGTGTGCTAAGATCTAAAGCATGATCAGCTGCTGACCAGTTACCTTAGTGTAGCTCAGAGTAGAGACCTCCTTCTCTCCTGGAAGCCAGAGAAAAAACTTGTACATGTGCTAGAACTGGCTTTCAGAGTTTAGAGCTGAATTCTTCTGATGCCACAATGAAAAAAATAATAAGGCACACCGCAGAATTATCAATGTACATTGGCTACAATTTGCAGAATTAAATGTTCTAAAGGGGGAAATACTCACGGTCATTTGAAACCAAATATCTCCTCAGTGAAAGCACTTGGTGTAATAACCTATTTCTAGGCCACAAGAGTGAATCCTGTGGGGCTTGAACTCTTGACCATTTGAGTGAAAGGCCATTTCTTTAACAATTTCTTTAACTTCATTTATGTAAGTACGACACATTTCAGCAATATTTAACGTCTACAGCATAACAATATATTTAGCATATGGCTGCTTTTGTATCTTATTTAAATTTACTGCATTGAAATCAACACGTGGCAGTTAAGGCATCGATTTTAATAATAGTACTTAACAGATACTATCTATTTAAATACTCACGTACAAAAAAGAGCATCGGGTTAAATATATTTCAAGAAATATTTTCATATATTATATTGTCATATAACTAATAAATATAAATATAACAAAATGCTTACACTATGTATCATCCATAGTCAACATAGCAACAGAATAAGCTTTTATTCTCAAAAGGGGAAAAAAACACCAAGCATTTATACCCTAAAATAGCTGGAAAATAATTGCTGAAACTGCTTTTCTGTTTCTTGTGTTTCCTCATAAAATTCATAATTTCCAGGGAGGAAACTGATAAGTGAAGCCTGATTTCAGAGGTATAACAGTTGCTTTGAAGGCTCTTTGGAGATGATAGCAAAGAGTAATATTATTATCCTGTGGTGGTTGAAAATTGGAAAACTTGTTGGTCTTATCCCAGATTTGTCATTATTCTTTTATTGCTTGCTTGGAAACCCTAGAGCAAGGAAGGAGGAAAGAGAGGAATAAGTTAGAGTACTCCCATGAAGGAGATTACATCGGACACATAACCGAAATTGTGGCTGGTTATGGAATCAGCCGTGATAAACTGCTGCAGCTGACAGCTGACATTCACACAACAATGAGCTCTGCCTCAGTCCATCACATCACACTGAGAAGTGAGCCTGAGACCAAGAATATATCACTGTCAGAGGTCAGCAATGATGCCTCACTGTCCCAAAGTTATTAATAATCATAGATATTAAAGGGAAATATTTCATTTTAACTTTAATGTTTAAATTTAGTTTTCAGTTTAAAATGTCATATACACATTATAAATCAATTTGTTTCATAATTGTTACATATAAAATGCTTTATCACTGGTTTTGCTTTTTGTATGTCTTGGAATACACACCAAATTAGAATAATGTAACACACCAATACAGTCTTACAGTATATGTAATAAAATCAATGATATCATTTCCAGTTATTTGTACTATTTAGTTTTCAATACTTTCATTTCAGTTTTGTCACGTGTTTTCTTACACATGTCACATATTTAATTGTTACTAGGATGCTGGTAAAACCCCATCCTTTAGGACATTAGGGAACATGTTTTAATTAGCACTTAATTTACACCTGAAATGCCAGATGGGAACACTCGCTGTGTAAATAATTGCTTTTGTAATGTACATATTTACAGGAAATTAGAGACACTGATCATGAGATGGCCTCACACTGAAGTGTTGGTTAAATATCAAAGAAATTCAAAGCTGCGACACAGAGATAAATTCTTCATTGGCTGAGGTGTAGATTGTGCTCTTTGTTCAGATGAAGTCTGAATCAGTGGCTTTCATTCTGAATCTGTGTCTGTATTCTTGACTGATCTGTGGAATAAATGAGGACATGTGAACTATTTGGCTTCCAATTTCAGTTAATCTGAAATATCACCAGAAAATGAGATTGATTGTAATGCAAAAAATGACTTCAGAAGTTTTTTTTCAAGAAACATTTGTGGGTACTAATTCATATTTCCTAATTTTTTAGCAACTCTAAATTCTTTCCGCATCAGTGGCAATTAAACTATTTCTAATATTAAGTATTTGACAATGTTTTTGAATTAAAAAGGGCTGTTTTCAAAGGTCGTCTCTCACTTACAGCTTCCATTACTCTCTCTTGTTAGGGAACATTATGAAAGTTATATTTATCTCTGTTTGTAGCATAAACATCAATTATTTTACTCCTACCCACCGAGTTTCCAACTTTTCTTAAGCATGGGGCTGCAAACTGGAACAAACACAAATGACCCCTCATGTGGGTTGCATGACGGTTCCTGTTTTATCTCATTTTTTACCACTGTCACTATATAGTGGTGGAAAATCTTCAGTGGAGTACTAAGAGCATGTACAGATTGCATTGCTGACACTACCCAAGAACACTCCCCCCCCCCCCCCCCCCCCAAACACACAACCCCCCAAACACACACCACACCAAAAAAACACACCCCATTATCCCATTATAAACAACACACACCCACCACAAGCCACGC
>JAODKE010000125.1:8776975-8791282 GCA_026779605.1 Mormyrus hasselquistii
TACGGGATACTGGAGACTTGCAGCCGTCTGTAGTATGCTACGGGATACTGGAGACTTGCAGCCGTCGGTAGTATGCTACGGGATACTAGAGACTTGCAGCCGTCGGTAGTATGCTACAGATTGTTTCTGAAGGACCAATGTCATTCATGTTCACATTTCATATCCTTTAGATGTCCCTCATTCGTACAGCATGCTTCAGCACTCAGATTTATATGAATATTACCCGAACAGCTGGCAACAATCATACTTTCTGTGCAGAGCTGGGCTGATCCACTTGCCTAGTCTGACACACAGGACTCATCGCAAAATCATTTCTATGGTACTACTCCATCACAAAAACAGGGAATATTACTCATTTCTTTTCAGGCAAAAAGCTGTGTTTAAAGGGATTATCTTAATGACTTATCTGTTCTTAAAGGGAAACTCTAACTAATTATTCTTAACATGTTTTCATTCAAAATCCATCAGACCTGCACAAATAACCAAAATTCTATTAATTATGCAATACTGTCACGCCCACGGCGGTGGGACCAGACAGGAGCAACTCGTCCACAGACGATTAACCACTTTTAAAAGCAGTCCTTTATAACTGACAATGTGTTACCCTTTACACACTCGACCTACTCTGGTTATGATGTTCTTGTACAGGGTATTGAGTTGGGAACTGTGAGAGTGCCTCTTCACAAGGTGTACTTAGAAACAGATGATTTCCCAAAGCCATACTGAGTTACTACAGTCTTCTGTCTACCTGCTCTCCCCTGCCTGACCTGTTTACCTCCCGTCGGATCCTGACCTTCTTATCCTTCCCTCCTCAGACCAGCTCCCGTCCTTGACCTACCTGTCCTGCCGAGTCCAGCCTCTTCTGTTCTCCCCTCCTCGTGTTCCCTGGTCCTGTATCTACAACGACCGCGATCACAGCGCGCCGCCTCTATACCCTCCTGCCACCTCTCTGAGTGGGAATCTCACTCGTGTCTTTCGCTCTCACCTTTGTTGCCTGGGCTGAGTAGCCAGCGGTCCATCTCTTTACAGGGCTGTGCCCTTCCTGTGCTTTACAGGGCTGTGCCCTTCCTGTGCTTTACAGGGCTGTGCTCTTCCTGTGCCTTACAGGGCTGTGCCCTTCCTGTGCTTTACAGGGCTGTGCCCTTCCTGTGCTTTACAGGGCTGTGCTCTTCCTGTGCTTTACAGGGCTGTGCCCTTCCTGTGCTTATCCCGAACCCGACTCTTTAAAACCTTGTGATCCCTGCATTCCTGGATCTCTGTCTCCCTTCTTGCCCAGCAGTCAAAACAGACTGGGTCCAGATTCTGATTGACTGTGGTATTTTATTATAGCCCCACCATGGATTCCACACACAAATGTCTTGACGGCCAGCACACAGCTCCTTTGATAAATGTGCTGTCAGGCCTAAACACACAATTTGCTTGATTTTCACTTCACAGCCCTATAGGGTCCCGGTCAGCTGCAGACACTATAGTGCGATTAGCGGAAAAAGGCCCCAGTTGTCCAGCCCCCAGGCACAGAAAGGGCAGGGCCTGGATGCCTATTAAATTAAATGAGCAATTAAATTAGAAAGCAGTGTTAGAGTCCCGGTGTAAAAATATCATTTCTCCTTTTGCAAATAAATACAGCTATATTCCAGATGTAGTACAATGACATAACAATATTAATATAGTAAAAAAATAGGAAAAGAAAAAGTTTGCTCCTGTTAGATGAACATTGATTTAGCAAAAGTAAAATCTTTTGCCTTGAAATTGGTTTGACTCCCCCTTGAAGTTCTTTTCTGGCTACTTATCTGCCGTAATCCAAACTGAAAAAAATGTTAATATAATATAGCCCATTTATTTCCTCATGCTTTTAATGTTATGACAAGATTGAAGCAATAATAACGCTTAAGCCATTTACAGACAGTAGGTAGTATTATGAATAAAGAGCTGGACTCTATGAAGTGTTAGACAGGTGTAGTGTAGGACTTCCAATGTAGGGACCAGGCTACATACAGCACAGTAAGTGTACCAGCTAGAGGTGAATGTCCTCAGAAGATGACACTCTTCCTCTGCCTTCAGCAAGGAGTCACTGGCTTTTACGGTGGACATATAAAAGAAAAAAAGCAGGTAGGAAAACAATCAAATATAATGTATGAAAACAGAAAGAGAAATCTGACAAATAGCACTAAAAATGTGCACGAGTTGCAACGTCAGCAAAAATAAAATCATACCACAAACACACATACATGTGCCCTCCAAGGCCAGTTTATTAAGTACACCTGCTTACGAACACAAGCAGCCTGCACTTCTGGATAGCCAATCAGGTGGCTGAACCCAAATACATACTGCATACAGACAGGGTCAAGAGGCTCACTTACTGCCAGACTAAGCTGTGGAATGGCGAAGATTCGTCACCTAAGTGCTTTTGAATGTGACATGGTTGTTGGTGCCAAATGGGGTGATTTGAGTATTTCAGACTCAGTCAGCCTTCTGGTATCTCCCCATACTACAGCTTCATGAGTTTACAGAGAATGGCATGATAAACAAAAAACATTCCATCAATGGCATTTCTGTGGCAAAATCCACCTTGTTAACGAGAGAGGAGAATGGGCAGACTCATTAAAGCAAACACAATAGTCACAAATGCTAAAATAGCAATTTAGTACAAAGGTAGTAGGTAACATTAGTCTTCTCTGACCAATGTATCTAACTTTTCTTGAAGCAGTTCCTGGAGAAAGAGTGGATCCAACCTGCTACTAGCTATGTGTATGTAATAAAGTGGCCATATGGCATATATGACAACTTTTTGAATAGTATTCAACTTTCTTTTGATATAGTTATTTTAAATGCATGTCACAGCAAGGTTAAGCTAAAACTCAACATTTATCAGAGTCCTACACATTCTGACCGTTCAGTGACCTGAGAAATCATATTTCTGAAAGAGGTTTCCTTTTTCAAAGTGTCACTGAACCTTTGGAGCTGAAGGGGAAATATGTGCTAGAATCTCTAAATATTATCTAAAAAAAAGAGAGGACATTCATATAATGATAATCCTAGCAGGGAAAAATGCTGCCTGACAGAAAACAAAAATCTGAAACACTTTACTTGATAGGCCGCAAGTAACTTAGCAACTCAGTTACTACAGTAGTACAAATCATGAACAAATATAGTAACTGCATGAAATATAGTAACTAAGATGATTTAACAATAATGATCAAACATGAGATCAGTTTGTAACTAACACTTAATTTCTCATTAACTGATACATTAAGCAAGATGTACCACATTATTTCAAGTAAAATGCTGTAAATGTAAAATGTCACCCATTTTTAGATGGCACTCAACACAGTAATTTTCTTATAGAAATAGGAAATAATAGGACAAGAGCTGCTCTGAATTCACAATTGTGTACACAGAGCATTAAAAAACTTTTTTTTCTAATTAAAGTATTACGACAGTGTAAGAACACCAGACGTAGCAATGCAGACACCAGCGTTGTAGACCATTGTTTCTGTACTGGTGATGATTCAGGATGATTTTAAAAAAGGGTTCCAGATAAAATAAAATAGAGTATTTCCCATGACAATGAATTAAAATGGTCACATGTAAAGCTATTACTTATTTAAGCTAATTTAATCATATAGATTTTTGCAAAAACTATAGAAAGAAATGCTGTAGAATTCACCCGTTTGATTTTCTACGTGCAAAATATTTGGAAAGGCAGTGATGTATATGATAAAGTTTCAAGATTCATGCACTGCAACACGTCACATATGTAAAAAAATCCAGGTTACCTTCATCTTCCAGGGAGAATGGTTTTCTTGCTCAGACCACATCTTCATTTGTTTTGTTTTTACCTTTCAAAATATGATTTAATATGTAAACGTTAACTATAGCCTCATTTAATGGAACCAAGAACTGACATGAAGAAATGTACTTAACAAAGAACTCTACAAAAAAACTGTGGGAAACGAATCTAAGTGTAACGATGGTAGATAACCAGGGGGAACTGGGAACCATCAGGAAATGTCACACGTGCCTCCCTCCTACTGGCACAAAGAATGTAAATACATCCACATCAATTAAAAAGACAGTTTAATACAGAGCCCATAAGAAGCTTCACACACAGCCAAACTGCACTGGCAAAACTGCAAGGCATTCAAAAAACAATGCCTGGAGTCATTTTAAATCTAGATCCTAACCCACCACTAATGGCAAACTGACTTTTTAGCTTGGTCACAGTAAAATGTGATCCCCCCCACTAAAAAAAGCATGTCTTTACAAGATCATCTATAATTATAAACTTAATTTTTTTTTTTTAAACAATTCACCCATCAATTCACCAATCATGTTCAGTGACGCCATTCCTTGTCACCTCAGACATTTAATTCCATTATCCATTCCATTTTCAGAGAAAACAAACAGCATGACATGTGCATGACTACTTTCAATCATTACACTGATAAAATGTTATCTTAGAAAAAGGGTTTGCAAAGGGAAACAGAGTAAGGTCACATAAGTGCCTCACCAATCAAGGGATGTTCCTTCTTTAACAGGGAGGCCACACAGAACAGATATGGCTCACAGATGCTTAAACCACAAAGACCACCAAACTTAAGATAAACACACAGTAAATGTAACAAAGCCGTGAAAACAATATAGAAAATTGTGTGTATAGTTTCATTTTAAATTAAATACAAAACCATTGTCAATTATTCACAAATATGCAAATAGAAGATGTTCTTGTTTTGAACCAAACTAAAAACATCCTGATGGAAAACTATGTGAAAATAGCACTTTATTTCCCGATCAAATACCTTGAGACACTTCAATGGATGAACAATAAGGGAAACAAACATAACATCGTACATGTGACTCAATATGGACAGTGAATTCCTGGACACTGCAGCTTCAGATCAATAAGATATGTATTAATGAAACCAGAAAAAAAATACAAGGAAATGTGGCTGTTTAATAAAATCTTATTTAGAGCTCCCAACATATTAAAACAATAACTCTGCAAAACATAATGCCCAGACTTCCACTGGAAGCAAATAAAAGAATTGCACGTTCATAGGGGCCAGAGAAAAATAAAATCTCATATTCTCGATGATGTATACAGGGTCTATCACGGTCCTCATAAACCTGCAGACTTCACCTATATCCTTCAAAGGGAAAAGAAAATCAAACAAAATAGTGCTAGACACATAAAACACTGAGGCTGTTGCATCTTGGATCCAGCAGAGCGAAACCATAGTACTTCCTGAGAGTCATCTGCAACAGAAAAAGGCAACTGTGCATCAATGATGTGAATCCGCTAAAATATACTTAAGCCAAAATGAAGCAGTTAGCACATCGTCAGACTGTGGAAAAGCCTATTGTGAGCAACTCTGCCCAGCCTGTCTGTGATGATCACCAGGCCACCACACTCTGTTACCCAGTGAGGTGTGAATGGCATTTAACAATGTCTGCTCAATCTGACCAGCGCCTCTCCCACTCATTCACTCACAGTGCATTCTCTCAATATCAGTTTGGATAGACATGGAAACAAGAGGAAAAGACCTCTATTATTGCAACATGTTAAAAAAAGATCTACTTACCACAGTTATGATGGAAGACTTGGGGGAAGCAATGAAAAACCCCATATCCACACCTACAGTATGAGCAACCTTTCTTTACCCATTCCCCATGAGGAATTCCACCACAGTTCCTGTATAATATTGTAACAGATGGAACACAATTATCAAATTCATCATCTTGATTCAATAATGCAAAATACCATGTACGGCATCCCCCCCTCTCTTTACCTGATACGATCATCATATTCGCAACTCCTGCCTGTGAAGTGCTTCGGACAAGCGCAAAAGCTACCTAAAATACAGGTGCCCCCGTTTTGACAGCAGCTTCGACTTTGTCTTGAACCTACAAAACAGAAATAAAAGTACTTTCAAAACGGTATATTATTCAGTACAAGAGATCAGCCACAAGTTGAGGAAACATATAATGAACAGGCAACATTTCAAACAACAAGCATAGCTGCACAAGTGTTCTTTCCATCTCAGCTTTCGTAGGGAAAATTAAACTAGGCAATAATTAAGTACCAATATATCCGACGTCGCGTGTCTTCGCTTCAGGTGCCATATACCTATAGTGCTTGGTGTATATAATAGCTGTTGAACTAATTATTCACTCACAGCAGCACCCCAAAGCCAGTCATTCGGGCAAAAGAACTAGGTGCAGAAAAAAAGCAATGTGTTGGCTTAACATACTTCCAGTAATACCAGCGAACGGTATTACAGATCCTGCATCTCCGTGCTTCCGTTCATCAGACAGCGCCTTCATCCCATTGATCTGACTAAGATATTCCGCGATCTCCGTTGTTTTCTCCGATTGTTGGCTCTTGGTACAATCGGAGCCATCGCATCCTTAAAAAGAAAATCAGGCAACCGCTCAAATACAATTATGTGTACTTGCGTAAAATACCGCTAAAGTCCATATAAAGAAAAGTCTTAGGGAAAACCTGTAAAAATACGTACCTGTTCCAACCTTTATAAATAGGAAAACAACTGCTGCACCCAGTAGTCTGAGAAAACATAAAGAATCGTATCAATCTACAGCAGAGTGAACAACTATAATCTCTAACTAAATGGCAACTTTTAGTATCCCACGTAAGATTTTTAAATAGAAATACGGTTTTTACCTGGACGACAAAATCAAATTCATTTTGCGACCCGAGTGGAAAAAATTAAAAACCCTGCAATTATAATCAAACCTCGGCAACTACAAAATTAAAGTGCCTGTTTTTAAACTGCAGACCTAAAAGGCCATGTTTCTAGAAGTTTTGCTCCCTCTGAACTAACCTGTTTCCGTAAAGCACAGGCAACAAACCCTGACAGCCAATTAGCACATGTGAGCCCTGCCTCCTCCGGTCTTATGGTCAAACATGAACTCACGCCCCGTGGGGACGTTTGAGCATGTAAATGAGATCGGCCGAGCGAATGGCCGATTCAGCCTAATTTCAATACAAAACGGCGATTACCATTAGGTACACGTCATATAAACCAAAAGAGAGAAGAATGCAGCATGCCGTATGAGGTGGTATACATCTATAGGGAAAACAAGATTCAAATGATGAATTGTGTTTAATGTCTAAAGCCTATATACAAATAAAACGATTAAGGTAAGGTTTTGATTTTTATTGCGGCAAGATCTTTACAAATTTTACTTTCGTTGTCGTCTGCTTTCCCAGGAGTTATGTAAAGTTTTATCATCAATAATTAAAGTACTTTTACCACAGAAAGCCAGCCTTCAGAATAAGAAGAATTAGTGCAAAACTGCACCTGTATTCTGACCGTTATAAGGCCTATAAGTTTTCATTCCACTAGTTGCATACTATTTTGCAGAAACTGCATATTTGCAGTTAATGGCGTTATTGAATATTATCATTTAAATGGTTCCAAAACAGGTCTTTCAAATACAATTTAAATGTGTACCATGCACATTGAAGTAAATGGTTGTTTCAGTATAACTGCAGTATGTATATGTATCTCCAGGCCATCCCAGTCGGGGCGTACCCCAGCCTTGTGCCCACTGCCACCTGGCTTAGGTCCCAGGCTTCCTGTGAGATGCTGACCGGGATAAATAAGTGGTGCGGAGATGGATGGACATTTACAGGTTATTTATGCTATACAGTGAAACTTAGGCTACAAGAAAATTAGCAATAGCATGTTTTGTATTTAGAGCGAATTCCCAAATATGCCCTGCTTACCGTCGCGGTCAGCCATAACTGTGCTCCCACAACGTCAGAAAATGAAGTCAGGTCATGTCAAGTGATGGGTTTTATTGTCGGCACGAAACAATCAGCGTAAAGCAGAATCAGAGGGTCAGGATGAAAACGAGGTAGCTGCAGTTTAGGGCCAGGGATGCGTCAGCACTATCTACTGTCACGCTTCAGCTGCTCAGGCCAACACAGAGGAGGATAAGCAGAGAGGAGTGGCTGGGGGGGGGGTGGTCGTCAGGGGGTGCTGTCACAATCACTAAGGGGAGCTATAGAGAAATGTCTCATATCATATGATGAGCTAAAGCAGAATGTGCAAGTTTTTTTAAATCCCCAAACTGAACAGCTACAGGAAAGACAATAGGCCAGTCATCCTGTGATCTTTGGTTTGAACAAGAGCAATGATGCATAATACAGTAGAAAGCAGCTTTACCTCTTTGGAATAATAATCATGGAAGGCAAAGGTAAATAGATATTAATCTCTGTGGAACAGAACAATTACAATGCATAAAATGTCAAGAACATTGGATCACATTTAACTGCAGTGCACACATTTAGAGGTATGATCAGTTGGCGTAGGGCAGGATCTCTTTCTGGAAGTTCCTGAGAGGAAAAAATGCCCTGTTAAAATGTTGCTATGAGAGTAACTCAGATTGTAATTAAGAGTCCAAACCAGCAAGTGGGCAAGAGCCACGCATGATAGATTCAGGAACAAATGACTCAATGTATCATTCACAATCTGTGCAGACGGTGAAAGATATGAGCAAGTGAGAGACAAAAATACAAAACGACTTAAATATGTGCAATTTTATGTCAATTCTTTATATAAATATCTACGAAATATTATAGTATTGAAATATCTTTCATATAACAGTAAGGATTTTAATGCAACTTCCAGAACATACCGTAATATAGATATTTGTAGTGTATAATTTCATAATAGCAACTTTTACTGAGTATTTATTTATTTATTTTTCTGAAAAGGTCTCTGGAAGGCAAATTAAAAGCCCCAGCTGAGAATCAATACAGACTGTCTCATAGTACAACTTGTATATCCTGCTTGGCAAATTATTGGAAAACTGGTTTCTCAAAATTGAACAAAAAAAACAAACAAAAGCAATATCCTGTCATTGCTGCTGATTCTCACAGAGTTGCTCAAATGAGAAATCTAACCACATTATATGATTTGTAAAGTTTACTGACCTGCACAAACAGCTGCGGATTGTCCAATTAATGTCTTGCTATAATCTGTCACGCATCACCCTCTCCTAGAGAGCTGATATTAGAATAGCAGTAAATTAGAAATATCAATGCGATGATATATGCATACGTTTTTGTTAGTTAGTCCCATAACTACACAAATAAAATGCATTGAATATCCACCATTAAGCATCACTGAAGTGGTCTAATAAGGCAAAAAGTGTCAAATGTAAATGTATTTTTAGATCATCCCTTTGGAATTACAGACTCTACTTAGTCCTTCAGGGTGACAGTTCAATTATATGCCTCTTATGCTCATTTGAGTTGAAAAGAACGCTTGAAATGTGTATAATTCATTATGCCAAGTCTTATCTAGCAATATCATATTTTTATTATTCATTTAAGACTGTGGAAAATAATCCATAAAAACACAGAAAAACATCTTAATCTGCGTAACTTAATTTTGAAACTTCTATATTTGTTGAGTCGAGTAATGATGTGAGGTGGTCTGAGTGGGCAGATAATGCTCTGGTCTTTACGAAATATCTAAAATAATAATTCTGGATTTTTTTCCCATTAACTTGCACCCTGACGTTTTTAGACATGAACGGTAAGGATACAGTAGCTGCTTCATGTGCATTTTCCTGTTGGTACTTTAGTTCTTCCCAGAGGTTTTAGCAAAGTTTATTGCTAAAAGTTTATTGCTAAAACCTAAGTACAAATTTTCCATGTGGTTTACAATCTTGGTGCAGTGGTTAGCACTGTCGCCTCCCACCTCTGGGACCTGGGTTGTAGTCTCCGCCTGGGTTACATGTGTGTGGAGTCTGCATGTTCTCCCCATGACGTCGTGAGGTTTCCTGCGGATACTCCAGCTTCCCCCCACAGGCCAAAGACATGCTGAGGGTGATTGGAGTTACTAAAGGTGTGTGTCTGCCCTGTGATGGGCTGACCCCCCATCCTAGGTTGTTCCCTGCCTCGTGCCCATAGCTTCCGGGATAGTCTCTGGACCCCCGCGACCCAGAAGGATGAGTAGTTCGGAAAATGGATGGATGGGTTTACAATCTTCTAATGTATTTGAGGTTGCCTGAACATTGATTTGGGATCATTGTCTGCTTATGTGACCAGCACGAAATATGTGGCCACATTTTTGGTTTAACTGAATGTAGTATATTATTTTGTTTCAAGAAAAAAAAAATGAAATTGCACATACCCAGGGGAAATAAGTCCTCCAAGGCTTTTGGGAAAAAGGGATAGATAATACCATACATACCATGATGTACCATACATACCATTATGTACCATACATACCATTATGTACCATACATACCATTATGTACCATACATACCATTATGGGAGACTGCTGCCATAAGCTTGCCATTCTGGCAGGACCGACCAGACAAACAACAGCAAGTCTCCTTTGCGTCATTATTTATCCTGTTTTACAGGGTTAAAATCTGTTTGCACGCCCACTGAGGCCAGGGCCTTTTCCACTTATTAACATTATTTTAAAAACCATTCCTGAGGACAATATTACATTCTTGCAAATTTTTCTTCTTTCGTATAGTTGGATATGCATTTGAAACAATTCGATTAAGAGATTCAATGGTGTAACATTTCTGTTAATCACCTTCAATGACTTCAAAAGGCAGATTAAAAAAAACCTGAACCATCTGCTTCCCTGAAGGCACTGGATAATATTTTTGGAGTGATCAACATAAAACATTTTTACTCCGGATGCTAGATTTAAAATGACCAAAGTGCCTTGGGATTTGAGAAAAATAATATGTCAATCATGAAGGTACCTTATGTCCCATGATGCCATTTTAAATTGCAATTTGACAGCTTATGGCAGAAATGACAGAAATTCTACAGTGAATGATGCTTGTGGGGTTTAAGAGAATAATATTATCTCCTTTTTAGGCTGAAATAATATGTAGAAATATTCTATAAGCTCTGTAACTGGCTACAAAGAATTGTAAATAAACAAACTGAATGTTACGTAATGTAATAATGACATATATGTGCATAAGTGCATGTAAGCCTAATGTATGCATTTGGCATGGAGCAATTGAACAGCGGTAATAATTATATCTTGGTGATATTTACAGTATTAGGAAGAACAATGGAAATTGACATTTAAATCATCTGGTCTCCAGTTTTCTTTCTCCATCCATCCATCCATCCATCCATCCATCCATTCATCCATCAAACTGCTTATTCAGTATAGGGTCACAGAACATTTGCTTATAATTCTAATTCTGTGACATGGGGGTCAATTCTCCCATAAAGCACTTAAGTCAAAAAAGCCCTTAAAAAGTATATGTGTGTCTTAGTTAAGCTTATTCTCCCCTCATGATTGCAAACACTCCCACTGCACTTAACCGGAATTAAGGGGCAGCTGTGCAAGAAGTACAATTAATTAATCAAGAAGCAAAGGGGGGTTACGCCCTCAATGAAAATGGACTGTTTCATTTACAGTGTGATCTTAACTGAAATACGCAGAAACCCTTTAATTCTGAAAATGAAAGCATGGCGGGAGCCGGAAATGCTTACAGTATATTGTCATTTTCACAAACATGAGAATTTGAACGTTGTGCAGAGTAACTGATATTTACTGACTTTAACTTCCATCCGGTTTCTGAATTTCCTTATCCTGTTCAGGGTACTGGTGGGTGCGGAGACTTGGGGCACAAGGCAGGTTACAACCCAGGATGGGGTGCCACCCCATCACAGGGCACACTCACATAGCATTCACTCACCCTCGCACACCTATGGGCAATGTGGCAACTCCAACCAGTCTCAGCATGTCTTTGGACTGTGGGAGGAAACCAGAGTACCAGGACGAAAACTCCAAAACAACATGAGGAGAACATGCCAACTCCACACACACTGAGCCCTGGCAGAGACACAAACACGCGTCCCAGAGGTGTGAGGCACCCTTGTGCCACCCCATTCTACTTTAACTTAAGTGTATTAAAGTCATATAATTTATAGCTCTGCTTTAATGCATCATCTAACGTTTTCCCCAAAAAATGCTACTGTTTAAATATAAAATAATGCTTTATGGCAAGTAACCCACAATACAATCAATCAATGTAGCAAGATGTACATTCATTTCTTGAATTATTTAGTATGTTCAATTGTTTTCTTCACAACCGATTAACTACAGTGGAGGCAAAATTGACATTTTAGACAATAATATAATGAAAGTCTGTTGTCTAACTAATTTTAAAAGTTATAGTGAAACTTGATAGTTAATATTACGGTAATGAGTTTGTGAGAATGATCCATATTGTGTTTCAGAACAAATTTGATCAGATACATGGCTTTTTCTCCTCTTCACAATTCTGTGAACAAGCAGAAATGCCAATA
Organism: Mormyrus hasselquistii; assembly: GCA_026779605.1. Lineage (NCBI taxonomy): Eukaryota > Metazoa > Chordata > Actinopteri > Osteoglossiformes > Mormyridae > Mormyrus > Mormyrus hasselquistii. Next base: position 8,789,308 of record JAODKE010000125.1, read on the forward strand.
GATGTGAATAGTTTAGAACGCATTGCTGACAAAATAACAGTGCAATCAGCTGCATAGTCCAAACAAAAGTATACACTGCAGTGTAGCCTGTAGTCACTGCCACCAAACCCCACACATCTATCCCATTAAGTGTAGAATGGTCACCAACTAGGCGAGTGTCCTGGGCAAGTAGCTGAGGTGGGTATCTCTGACCTTCGAAATATTATAGATGTATGAAGCGTATGTATGTGTACAAAAATAAGGCACAGACCAGTATTCAAAACCGAGCGTTTCACAATCCACCTGTAAATATGCGATGCGTTCAGTCAGTTGAAGTATCGCTAGACGAAAGCATTTCCATCTCTTCCATTCACACAGGAGTGCAAGTATGTGTACTGCAGCATAGGTTTGCGCGGACACACTATTTCCTCTGAACTTATTATTATTATTTTTACAAATTTTAATTGAAAGAATAATTTTTAATCAACTAGTCATTTAATCTAATTAATTTACCTACTATATTTGTTGACAAGGCAGATGTCACATGAATGTCCCCACAATGTGATAAAAAGCTGTGATTTTGATGATGTGGGTAGGGGTGCCGTAAAGGGGAGGACAGTTAAGATGATTCTAAGAGCCTCTAAGTGACAGGAGCCCCCCCAAAACATTGTGAACATGATATGATTAGTCTGGGTTGGGGACCTAAAATGACATGCCTTCATGGCACCCAATATCTCTAACTACAACCTCTGATTGTGAAGAACAAGTCTTGTATTTTGCTTGGTTACTTATGGTTAAGGTTAGGGTTGGGTAGGGGTTAAGGTTGTCATTGTTAGGATTGGTGTTTTTCTATAGAAATGAATGGACGGTCCCCATGAAGATATTAATACAAATTGTGTGTGTGTGTGTGTGTGTGTGTGTGTGTGTAGGGGGATACAAACATATAGGTAAGAGTTAATTTAGTGTTTCTCACAATAGGCATATGAAGTGTCATCATTTACTAAACATATCACAGATGTATTCTCTTGTACAGGTGTACTTTATGGATGTTAACACAGGTTAGCCACCTTGTTACAACAGTGAATTATCAGTAGGCTACCTCTTCTGGTCTGATTTGGCTACAGAACAACAGTTTGCTGACCACCAATTGAGGAACCCTGGGGTAGACATTCATAAATCCACAACCAAAAACATGCAGAGACTCATTGTCAAAGCAGCATCCTAAAAATCCATCCACTGTTAATTTCATCCAGTCCATGACTGAGATCGCATGACCCTGACGCATACCTATGCACAACTTAGATACACTAATTCATACAAATAACACGTTTGTGGGCTGTGTGAGGAAACTGTAAAACATGGAGACAGGGAGAAAACTCACAGACACGGAGTCAAAGCTGGGAATTAAACACCTGGTGTAAGGCTACAGTGTATGCAATGATCTGTAATACAACCTAAAAACACAGTACCAGCACACATAAAGTAAACGTTATAGTCTTGAGCTGTAAGAAGAAACTTGTGCAGCAGGAGAAGAGCTTGTAAACACCACATGCAGAGAGAAAAGGTAGGATTTCAACCTGTAACCCTGAAGGTGTGAGGAAAATAGCAACCCAGTGAGCCCCAATACAGCCCACATCTGACATTTGTTACATAAATATTTACTTTGCACTAAGATCTTTTGTTTATGTGGTATATTGTGTCCATGACGTAATAATACATATTTTCATGATAGTCCTCCTTGTACTGGAGGCTATGAATACAAAAGTCTTACCTGAAAATAAAAGGAATACATTTATTATAAGATAAACAAACAAATATAATTCAACTATCGCACTTCTTGCATTTCAGTTTTTTCTGATTGCTTAAGCACATTTTTTGTAACTATTGGCTATTTTTGCAAAACTCTACACACAAATAAAAAAACCTTTCACCCAATTATCAAAACATTGTAGTTCTCTTGCAAAAGCGAACACAGCTAGATTAACTCTTCACACCT
>JAODKE010000125.1:8820143-8831066 GCA_026779605.1 Mormyrus hasselquistii
CCACCCTGTTACGACGCCTGGTGATCACATAGGATCATGTGACCTTGGCCGTACTGGGGATTCCAGAGCACCACCCTATAACAACGCCTGGTGGGGAGCTCACAGATGAGCGCCTGGAGGCCGAGCCTCTATCCATAGCCAAGCATAACCTGCAAGGATAAAATGGGTCCGTCCTCCTGTGGACCTACCACCTACAGGAGGGTATGTGAGGCTCAGGTGCATTGTAGATCAAGTGGCAGTTGAAGGCAGGGCCTCCGCAGACCGATCGACTGTTACTAAATCTGGCTTTAGGTACATGGAATGTAATCTGTCTGGTGGGAAAGAAGCCTGAGTCAGTGCAGAAGGTACAGAGATACTGTCTTCCTCATGGCGTGGCTAGAGCTCTGGAGCCAAACTCCTAGAAATGGGCTGGACTTTTTGTCCCCCACTGCTTCACTGGTTTTTGTCATGCATTTCTAAAGTTTTGGAAAAACTTGTAAATGGTCAACTCACTAAATACTTGGAAGCACACAATATTCTATCATCTGTTCAATCAGGATTCAGAACTGGCTACAGGTGTATAATAGCAACTCTTAAAGTTTTAAATGATATCTACTCTTCTTTGGATTCTAGATTATACTGTGCTACCATTTTCATTGATTTGGCCAAGGCCTTTGACTCTTTGAATCATAAATGTCTTATTGATAGGCTTTACGATGTTGGCATTCCTGATAATTCCTTGTCTTAGTTTTCAAATTATCTTAGCGATAGAGTGCAGTCTGTGAATTCTGAACAATTCCTTTATCAGCCTCTCCCAGTCTCCAATGGTGTCCCACAGGGATCAATACTTGGTCCCACACTTTTTTCCATTTATATATTTATAGCAAACTTGGTTACAGATTCATCCATTCACCTTTATGTCGATGACACAATTCTTTACTCTACAGGTCCTTCCCCTGCCATAGTCTCTCAACAACTTCAATGTGGTTTTAGTAGATTGCAACAGACTTTTTCCAAATTGCATCTCCAGTTAAACACCTCCAAAACTAAAGTCATGTTTCATCAAACTCTCCAAGTATTTGTTTCCTCGACGGGACAGCTTTGGGTCAGATTACCGAATATAAATATCTGGGAATTTGGCTAGACAGCACTCTGTCTTTCTCAAAACACATAGATGACTTGAAGTATAAGATCAAATCAAAACTTGGGTTTCTTTATAGAATGCGCTCTGCGTACACGTTATCTGCAAGAAAAGCATTGGTACAAACGACCATCCTCCCCATATTTGATTATGGAGATGTCATTTACAGATCAGCATCTTGAGGTCTGCTTCAAAAGCTTGATGTTCTCTACCACTCTGCCATCCAGTTCATAACTAATGCTCCTTTTAAAACTTATCACTGTACTCTGTATTCTTCTTTCAATTGGTCATCATTGTATACCCGCCGTAAAATCAACTGGTTTATGTTCATTTACAAAACTCTCCTTGGTTTGTCCCCACCTTACTTACAAGAATTGATACACTTATACTTCTACGAGGTATAACACTCGTTCTGCTAATCTAATTTTGCTGACAGTCCCTAAGGCTAATTATTGTATTTGGTCTGTCATCTGTTCGGAATGCTGCTGCTAGAGACTGGAATGATCTGCAGAAAACACTAAAACTGAACACCCTCATTCCAAAGCTTGCTTTCCAATCCCAGATCTCAGCGCTCTTTAATGATGTGTGCTGTTGTTATTTAGATTAGATTAGCTGTTTTTTATTCTTTGCTGCTCCTTGTTTATTTAATGTTTGTTATGTTTGTAAATGTGTAACTTTTTTTATTTTTGTATTAGTCCCCTTTTTTTCTCTGAAAAACCCTGTTCTTAATCTGTCTTGACTGGTTAAATAAAGGTTAATAAATAAATAAAATTTTGTACATTGGAGTGTACCATGGTGAATGAGGGGGTTGCCTCTCTTCGACTTTGTGTGTGTCGGGGGACAGGCTCTAACTGTCTTCTGTATCTCTGCACCAAACACCAGTTCAGAATATTCGGCCTTCTTGGAGAACTTGCATGGGTTGCTGGAAGGTGCCTGCTTTCGGAACTCCATTGTTTTGATGGGGAATGTTAATGCTCACATGAGTAATGACAATGAAACCTGGAAGGGTGTGTTTCTAGCAGTGGACTTCTGTGCTAACCACGGTTTGTCCATATTGAACACCATGTTCGAACATAAGAGCGTTCACACGTGGACCTGGCATCAGAGTACCCTAGGCTGCAGTCTGATCAATTTTGTGATCATATTTTAAAATCTGCATCCATATGTTTTGGACACTCAATTGAAGAGAGAAGCTGAGTTGTCGAATGATGACCATCTGGTGATGAGTTGGATCAGATGGCGGGGGAAAATGCTGGATAGATCTGGAAGACCTAAACGTATATAATGAGGGTGTGTTGGCAGTGTCTGGCAGAGGTTCTTGTTGCATGTGCCACAAAGGCTTCTCATGTATTCCCAGGGACCCAGGGTGTGGGTGATGTTCTAGTTCTCCATTACTGAGGAGGCTGTGCAGAGCTGTGGTAGGAAGGTTGTTTGCGGCTGTCCCGATAGTAATCGCGAAACCTGGAAGTGGACACTAAAGGTAGCTGTCAGGCTGAAGTAGGAGGCCTAATTAGTTTGATTAGCTGGTGGGACTCCTGAAGCTGACAGGCTCTGGAAGGTCAAGCAGAATGTGACTTTGGACGCTGCTGAAGCAAGAACTCTGGAGTGGAAGGAGTTCTGGTGAGGCCATGGAAAATGAACTTTCAGTCTTGAAAAGGTCACTTAGCAGGGGGAAACGTGCTGTTTACAGCGGGGATGGAGCACTGTTGACCTCAAATTGGGATATAGTGAGGTAGTGAAAGGAGCATTTCGGGAATCTCCTAAATCCCACTAATACACCTTCCTTGGTGGAAGCAGAACTAGAATAACCAGAGAAGGACTTATCCATCTGTAAAGCTGAGGTCACTGAAGTAGTCAAAAAATGTTGTTTCAGCCATGGGGGCATCAGAGGTGGCAGGGGATCCAGTTCGGTGAGCTCAGGGTCACGTCTTTACTTTTGGCAGATGTGGTCCTGATGGCTTTGTTGGACTGTGAGCTGCAGCATGCATGGGGCATTTTGCAGCTGAGTGTGAAGTAGTTGGGATGAGGATCAACACATCCAAGTTTGAGGTCATCTTTCTTAACTGAAAAAGGGCAGATCACCCTCTCCTGGTGGGGGATGAGCTACTTCCTCAAGCAGAGGAGTTTAAGTACCTTGTTCACAAGTAGGGGAAGAAGGGATCCGGAAATCGACTGGCAGATCAGTGCAGAATTTAGCAGTACTGTGGACGCTGTACCATCCTGTCAAGGGAAAGAGAGAGCTCAGCTGGAAGACAAAGTTATTGATGTATTAGTCTATCTTAGTTCACATTTTCCACCTGCGGCAAGCATTTCGCCACTTGTGGACGGCACCTATTAGGGAAGCCTCCTGGATGCGTCTCTAGAGAGGTGCTTTGGGCATGTCCAACTGGTAGGAGGCCCCGGGGCAGACCGAGCACACGCTGGACAGATTATATCTCTTGGTTGGCCTGGGAACACCCTAGTATTCCCCCAGTGCAGATAGAGGAAAGGGCTGGTAAGAGGGAGGTCTGGGCATCCATGGATATGGAAACTCACATAGGTAGGATATGCAAACTCACATGGGTATGATATGCAAACTCACATGTTCACATTATAAGTTCTTCATGACAGATCTACCAAACGTACTATGTTTAAGGTCAATATATTAAAGGGCTACTTTTATAGTGGTTCAAAAGTCAGTTGACAGTTAGATATATATAAGTGTGCAATGTTTGTTTTAAGGTTTCTGTCCATTCTCTGGTACCTATTCTTCTTTCATAAATTTCATAAATTTGAGTTTTGAACAATGCCGGCGTCAGAATGACTCTGACTGGGGGGGCACACAGCTAGGGTGGCGACAGTAAAATTTGTTGATGCGGGAGGTGTTAGTGTAGGGTTAACAGACGGTCTGTAGCCACGCCTCTGGGAGAGACCAAGCTTATTTGGTTTAGGATGAAGGCATTTATTACAAAATAAAATAAAAGACTGTCCTTGGTGGGTAGCGTCTGAGGGGGCACAATGGCTCATTTGGAGGCGAATGGGCCGCGAAAGCCCCACATGATGCCGACCCGACTTTTAAATTGACTCAGACTGGTATTTCATTCTTTAATAAACATAGTTAGAAAATAATGACAATTCAGTTATAAATCTATTTCGGCGACCCTGCATATAGCACATTATTTTCCTCAAGCAAAGAATAATGTGCAATAAACAACAATACAGAGATAATTGTAGAATTTTAATCTTTTGCTCTCCTGTAATAACTCTGGGTTTTGTAAAGGCTGGCAGGCTTATTTAAGCTGTCACAATATTCAACAAAATAATTCTCTATAGCACTTTTCCTTTCATTATTAAATTCACAGATTTTATTGTAGAGTATTTTCCTCTCATTATATTTTTTTAAATCAAGATAAAAAAGGAAAGGGAATAAAGAAACCCACAGTGCTGTACCTAGTAAACCGTAACATTGCATTATTGCATTCTGGTCTTTTTACATGATCTATATGCCAACTGCTGAAGAGGCTTATTAATCTCTCACCTGACAGGGATCGCTTACTGGGTAATATGGCTGCCAGCGGTTTAATTTAACAGAGCTCTAGGGAATAGCTCTGGACTTAATGAGTGTGGATTTCCGGATCCTACAATAGAAAAAGAAAATCTAGAAGAAAAGGCACAAAAAAAATCACACAATCCAACCTAATCTTCTCAAAGCAACTATGGGATTATTAGATTTTTAATTGGTGTCCATCAAAGCTGTAGGCTTAAGAATTTATAAAAACACAAAGCATTACAAAGACAAGCAGGCCTGGTGATGGGATAAATTACACTTTGAAACCCAGGATGAGCTGAATTATCACTAAATAGTTAATCTAATGGGAACCACAAATGTAACCAATAAGAAGTGGGCTGAACAAAAGATAATTTGGTAACACTTCACTTGACCTGGCACAAATACTTAATGACATCTCAGTTACTGCTGAAGTACAAATTATGAACAGATATCACCAAATATTGTTGCTACTTTAGATAAAAGATGTCACGGTTCATTAATGTTAAGAAAACATAAGTATTTCACTTGTGTAATTCGTTACTTGTTTCTTCAGTAGTTCCTTCAGTAGTTCACAAAGGTTTGCAGAATTAATGGATATAGTAACAAATACAGTAACTAAGACTTAGTTTGTGGCTAATTAATATAATTAATAGTATAGTACTACATTATTTGTGCCCCATGAAGCCAAACATTACCAATGTTTTGTAGGGTTTTCTGAAATAGAATTTCTGGTTGAGAATGTGTCACATACCAACAACAACAACAAAAAACCTAGACCTCTACCTAGACCCCTACCCTTGGAATATGCACATAGGCAACAGACAAATGCAAGGAATAAGGATATATGTTTTATCACAGGGAATAAGCATATACATCAACATTTTTGCTAAATTTTTAGTCAGGAACTGCGCAGACAGTTCATGAAACTTTCCATTCAATGAAATGCCACCAATACATTGGAGAAAATATATATCCATATAAAGGAAATCATACCCGCAGTGTAGTAGCTTCTTAAATCTGTCTTCAAGCATACCTTCAAGCATACCTCGCTTATTTCATCACAAACTGACAGAGGGACTGCAGGGACTGTTTGCAAATAGGTCTGTCTAATTTCCTGTCAGATAACTTGGCTGGAAGGCTGCATTTATATTCCTGCATAATTAGGGATAGAATGACAAGCAGTCTATAACTGTAAATACCCAATGAGCAGTGCAATTTCTATGCTTATTTCCCCCCCCATTTTTATCAGTTACACTGTAGCACAGTAGCTCTAGGCGAAGGGGTCATGGCTATTTCTGTGCTCCTTTCTTTCACTTATTTACACAGGCAACACATTTTCATTCTGCGTACATATTTCCCCATTTCAGAACCCCAAAAAACATCATGAAGAAGTAACTTAATTCTTTGACCTGTGATTATAGGATGCCCTGTCACCCACAGGAGGCAATCGGCACTTTGGAACCCTGAGGAATTTCGAATCCAAGGACCTTAGTGTACAGACTGGGGAAGAGGGATGAGGTCAGATAAATAGCAAGGGGCAAATCCATGGATCCATAGCAATATGTGTATATATATTCACACAGAAATACATGCATGCACTATATATACACAATATCTCTGGAAAAAAATTAAAGACAATTTTCATTTTCAGTCATTTCTCAATTTATGGGTATACATTTTTTTTTTACAAACACCAGCCTGACTCTTCTCTGTTTCTCATTATTGAAGGGCTTCTTCCTTGCTTCATGGTTCTTCAGTCCAGCTACTAGGAGCCTGTTATGAACGGCCCTAGCAGGGCACTTCACACGACTTAATGTTTCCCATTCTTTCTGAAGGTCACTTGAGGTCTTCCTCCAATCCATGAGTCATTTCCCGGTAAGTTGACAGTCACCTTTGGCATTAGGAACCCGCTTCTGCCCTCTGCTTGGCCGGTTTCTGGTCATTTCCAGTGTCTCCTGTGTCTCTTATGTTCTTCTGTACTGCTGTCTTAGGAACTGTGAGTCTGGAAGTAGCCAGGATAAACCAGAATAAAGAATATACAGTAGTGTCTTAATATTTTCCATAGCTGTATACACACACACACACACACACGATATATGAGAAAAAAATCATACTTGGTCATTTATTTATTGAGGAAAATGATCCAATGTCACAAATCTGTATATGAACCTTTGCTTTTAGTATTTGGCATGACCCCCTGTTGCAACAATTAAAAGTATCCAGTAGGTCTTGATCAGACATGCACATTGTCTGAGAGGAATTTTAGTCCATTCCTCCATACAGAATTGCTTCAATTCAGGGATGTTGCTGGCTTTTCTTGGGATGCAGTCCACGGTCACATGTCCTGACATTTTCCTTTCGAATTTGCTGGTCAGAGGCGCATATTTCAGGTCCTGAACCTAAAAATCCCACTCTTTATACTCAACTGGTTGGTTGAAACAAAATCCTGATTTGGATTTTTACTTTCTGGACCTGAAATGTCCACTGAAATGTTCATCCCCAATGGCAAGATACCATGGGCTCTATTCTGATGATCTAACACAATGTGTAAAGCACAAAGCACAACTAACATTTATGGGTGTGTTCAAATCCATTTTGCTATTTAGACAGCGGATAAAACAGACTTCGCGCCAGCACAAGGCACAGAAAGGTTGTTGTAACTCTCAAAATTATTCAGAGGTGTGTTTGGGGTGTAAAATGCAATGGACCTGTCGGGATGGCGTGTCACCTCACCTTTACAAGGCAGCGGTGCATGATCTACTGCAGATTGCTATTACAATGCCGCATTTAACCGGCAAGTCAGATCGCTTTTTGCCCAAGAAAATGGACATGGTCATGCTCGAGGTGAAAATCCTCTACGGCGGTACTATTGTTCCACCTTAGCCTTCTGAGGTGAAGCAGGCATGGGGTGAGATAGCAGCTAATGTGACCTTGCTTTCTGGCATCACTGGATGATGTCAGAAGACGGGGAAAACAGAATCTCGCTGCTGAACAAACAGACCTGAAACGGGGACTTTATTATGCTTGTGTTTTTTTTTTTTATTTTAATTTTGGATCTGCCGTTTGCAAAATTTAAATAAAAGTGCAATCTTTGTTCAAGCAAAAGAGTTTAATGTGTTTTAAAATGTTCAAATAAAAGGCAGTGGGCTATTATTTTCCCACTCTGACAGTTTAGATTCCTTACCAGGCTACAGACTGTTCAGCTCCTCTGCCAGCTGACTCCTCCTTCCCCGTGCTGCTGCTGACATACTGTATGCTCCTTTGTTGTCATTGACACATGCAGTTCAGCGTCATGCCTTCTAAAGTCCTCTAATGTGTCCTCATTTATGTCCAACAGACATCCATCATGTATGGTAATGTTACGCTCCATGCAACATGCCACAAAGTATATAGAGACCTTCTGAGGGCTGTATTGTAATGTTCCTCCTGACTTATCTAAATCTCTGAAATGCATTTTCAGCAAATCCAAATGTCCTTTCAATTACAGTATTTGCTTAATTCTGATAATGTACTCAAAGGGTTTTAATGATACCGTTTATTCTTTACTTAATATATTTTTCTTCCTATGATGTTTCATTGAACACTATGATTAAGTGTAATGACCAATTGTACTCTAAGAAAATGCATATAAATAAAATAAAACAAAATCATTAGTGCACCTTAAGGGTGTACCTGTGTCCGTAACAAGCGGTATGCACCTGCATGTTTCTAAAACGTGCCGATTAAATACCAATGGTCCACTGACTGTAGATGTAACTTTTTGCTGGTCAAAAGCATGATGTCATTAAAACAGCAATGTGTCGACAATGCGCCCGGCCACGCCTAATTCACAAAACACTCCTACAAGTGGAAAACGGCCACAAAATCATTTGCTAATTTGATGGTGTGCACACATGATACAAAACTAGCAAAACTACTTTGTGGGGCTTTGCGCCGGTGGAAAATTGGGCCCCATGTTTCAGCGATGGGATGACGTTGTCATGCTGGAATGTGGTGTCTTCCTTTCTCCACGCATAAAGCTACTCATTTGAATCAAAAAGGTCTATTTTGGTCTCATCTGTCCATAAAATGCTACTATAATAACTTTCAGTCTTGTCCACAAGCTCTTGTGCAAACTGTGGACGGGAAGCAATGTGTTTTTGGAAAACAGGTTCTCATTTGGAAATGAGGTTCTCATTGCAACCCTGCCACATCATCACTGTTGTTCAGTGTTTTCCAGATGGTGGTCTCATGAACATTTACATTAACCAATGTGAGAGAGGCTTTTAGTTGCATAGAACTTACCCTTGGTTCTTTTGTGACCTCGCAGACAATCACACACCTTGCCAACGGAATGATCTTCGTTGGTCAACAATTCCTGAGGAGAGTAACAATAGTTTTATGATAGTCTTAAAATTCCTCACTTTGTACACAATCTGTCTGACTGCAGATTGGTGCATTGATACTGCACTAACATACTTGAACATGAAGCCCTTGACAGAACCTTGCTCTTTTAATATAAACATGGTGCCCATTCACACCTGATTGTCATCACACTGATTTGACAACATTTGAGTCTAGTCTCACCTTCAAATTACCTGCTAGGTTTACATATTTTTGCCACTCACAGATTTGTGTCATTGGATAATCTTCCTCACTAATTAAAATTCAATTCTGTTCTCTTCACTTACTTTAAGGGCTTGTGTGAAAATCTGATGTTTTAAGTAAAAGAAAAATATGCAGGAATATGGAAAATTCTTTTCTTTCAAGCACCACTATACAAACACACTGTGCATGTTACATGAATGGCCTCTTTATATATTTCCTTTCAACGCTAATACCTTGTTTTATACAACCTTGTATGCAAAAAATGAAATGAGCAAAAGAATTCATAAAAAATGATTCTATGTCTAGGACCTCAGACCTCAGTACAGAGAATATGGATTATCTATCTACCAAAAGGTACGACAAGTCTTTTTGCCAGTTTTTTGGTAACAAAGAACCTCAGTGTTTTGATATTCTTTGTAAGAAGATTAGAACTGTGTATTCAAATGGAAGTCCTCATTTTGCTGTTTTATCATAGATTTAATATCTCATTGACAGCAAAAGTAATTTTATGCCAAAAGTTAAATTTAAATCAGTAATGTTCATATCGAAATGGTCTTTGAAATTTCCTTGAAAATAAAAAGAAAGTGATTGACAACTGGGTATAAGTCTGATGACAAGAGCAGCCCTCACTTTTGTTAAATTTTCAGTGTATTATAGTTTAAATACCAAAAAACAATTATTAATAACAGGTCCATTTATTGCATTTGGATTCTTCCTTAGAAGCTTTTATAAAGGACAGAAGTGTTACCTTTAGTTTTGTCCTTTTATGAACTATGAATTATGTAATTAAAAGAATAAAATGAGAACTGGTTTAAATACAGTACTGTGCAAAATTCTTGAGCCCCCCCCCCCCAATTTCTTTATGGAAAATGGCACGATAGGTACAGTGATTTATTGCAACATGTACAGACATACAGTACATGTAAATACAGTATATACTGTAACATAGAGTTTGTATAATTCTAACAAGCTTCAAAGTTAATATTTGGTATGACCAACGTTACTTTTCAACACTGCCTGAACTCTCTTAGGCAAGCTTTCTTGTACTTTCTTTGAGTAGTCTTCAGAAATAGATCTCCAGGCTTCTTGAAGGGCATTCCAAAGATCTTCTTTGGACGTTGACTGCCTTTTGTTCTGTTCTCTGTCAAGATGATCCCACACTGCTTCACTAATGTTGAGATCTGGGTTTTGGGTAGGCCAATCCATGACTGATAGTGTTCCATCAGGATTTTTTCTTTACAGGTATGCTTTGACTGCGTAAGTAGTGAGATTGGGATGGTTATCATACTGAAAAATTACGCCATTGCCAATCAGACTCTTTCCAGATGGTATTGCATGCAGTACATTTCAGCATTCACAACTCCATCAGTTTTGATGCGATTCCCAGCACCTCTGGCTGACATGCAGCCCCAAACCATCACGGAGCCTCGCCCATGTTTCATAGATGACCGTAGATGCTCACTGTTGTAGCTCTCTTCTGACCTCCTCCATACATGCTGACTCTGGGACTACCCAGCGTGAATTCTGAGACTGCTGTGTGTTTGTTTTCATGGAGACATGGCTCAGCGACAGAATTCCGGACGCTGCCATTCAGCTAGCCAGGCTAACCGCATTTCGTGCAGACAGAAGCGCAGCACTGTGCGGTAAGACTCGCGGTGGCGGTTTGTGTGTTTATATTAACACAGAA
>JAODKE010000125.1:8848326-8863478 GCA_026779605.1 Mormyrus hasselquistii
AACACCCTGCCTTGTTCTGAAGGGCATCCGCCCCCTGCTAACCTGCAGTTTACTTAACACCCTGCCTTGTCCTGAAGAGCATCTGCCCCCTGCTAACCTGCAGTTTACTTAACACCCTGCCTTGTCCTGAAGGGCATCCGCCCGCTGCCAACCTGCAGTTTATTTAACACCCTGCCTTGTCCTGAAGGGCATCCGCCCCCTGCTAACCTGCAGTTTACCTAACACCCTACCTTGTCCTGAAGAGCATCTGCCCCCTGCTAACCTGCAGTTTACCTAACACCCTGCCTTGTCCTCAAGGGTATTCGCCCCCTGCTACAGGCATATGTCAGCAATGACAAACCAAAGATTCAGCTAGGTCAAACATTTTCCTCTTCTTTAACCACAAATGGATACATTTTTTGCCCCCCCCCAAACCTCAAAATGACAAGCTTTTAATAATGACAAGAAGTGGGAGAGGACAGGCCAGCAATCAGGCCCTGCATACTACTGTGCTCTTAATGCAACAGGAGTAATGAATAGCACTTTTGCATGAGACTAGAAACATCTTTCTTTTAATGGACTCTTAAACTTTGCCTGTTTAATCAAGGCACAATGATTGTCTCTTTTGCTTTGGTGGTTGATTATTACTGGCCCTGCATTTCAATAGTGGTATTCGAAAGTGGTTTTAGCAAACCTCTATATGCATCTTTTTAATTATGTGTACGGTATTGCGTAATGTTTGACTTACGTAACAGTATAACATATGACTCATACAAAAGTATTTTCCAGGATTAACAAATTAATGTTTTTCTAAAAGACATAAGGCAATATTTTTTCTTCTAATTTTCTACCGTAAAAAGGCTTGGACTTAAAATATACTTATAAAAAACTAAAAAATATGATGGTCAATAGACAGTCATATCATCTAAAACTTAATGACAGCTTTTCCCACTTTGATAGTTTAATTAGTATAGGAATCACAAGTATTTAAATGAATATTAAAATATGCTTGATTATGCAACATGGTGGAAAGTCCTAAGTGTATCTGAGTAACTGCATTTCTTTAGTTAATATGGTGGTTTAGGTGTCTACATCATGGGATGCTTCACTTTACAGTGCTGCATCATGGGATGCTTCACTTTACAGCACTGCATTCTGGGATGCTTCACTTTACAGTGCTGCATCCTATGATTCTTCACTTTACAGCACTGCATGGGATGCTTCACTTTACAGCACTGCATGGGATGCTTCACTTTACAGTGCTGCATCCTATGATTCTTCACTTTACAGCACTGCATGGGATGCTTCACTTTACAGCACTGCATTCTGGGATGCTTCACTTTAAAGCACTGCAGTATTTTTGGCTGCGGGCCCAAATATGTAAATTATAAGCTGAGGTTGTTTTTCTCCCATAAGAAACAGACTAACCAATATTCTCCGATGGGATGGATATGGAATCCTGGAAACAGCAGACTGAAATGTACCAAGCGTACCAAATTCTTTTTTTCTGCTTGATGCTCACCGTTCATTTTTTCGAAAAAGCTAAAAACTTGAAACATCTCCTTAAATGAGCAAAATATTATCATCTCCCCCTGTTTTGAGAACACTCTAATTTACACCAGTTACATTTGGAATTTCCGTACCAAATAGTCATTTGCATAAACATAATATGCTACCTTGGACCAAATCAGCATGCTATTTTGGAGAACTGTACTGCACCTCACTGACCAGTTATTGAAACAGTGATGTCAGATTGCAGTACGTCGCATCCAACTGGTATATGCTGATAAGGCTTGCTTCAGTTTTACAAACACAAAACTACAGAGAATACTGACAATAGCTTCTTGATTTTTAGTGACCCCCCCACACATACACACACATGCACACACACACGCGCACACACATTCCTGTGGCAACAGAAAAAGAAACTGGACATGGTGATGGTTTGTTTCCTGCAGAATGGTCATATTCTGAGTGTTGTGGCAAGTCATAAAGGAACATTTTGAATACAATTTTACACGAAAAAAAAAGTTGTCTAAAACAATGTTGTACTGAATGTTTTTTCCCCAAAAAACAAATTAAAAGGAAGGTCTTTCTTTGCCTTTCTGCAAGTAGATTCAAAACACAAGATGCATGAATGTTGTTCAGTTATTAGACAAACTCGTTATTGGTACCAGTAAGGACACTAGAATGGAATGATACTCCGGAAGGCCATGGTCTTGATTTATTTAGATGAAGAAGCCTGAAGAGAATAAGAATCTTGCTATGTGTACCGACTGTCATGGCAACCTGCCCTTTTATCCCTGATTTCATTTCAAATACAGGCATACCTCCAGAGACAAGCATGGGGATTAGATACCCCTGTCAATATGTACCAACTTCATATTAAGTCATGATTTTACGATGTTAATAAGCAGCAAGAGGACACTTTTAATAAGGTAACACTGGGGTTTTTTTTTTTTTTATAGCTGCCTCCTTCCTTTTAGGGGTTGCTGGGTTTTATTAAATTACTTTAGTTTGGTAGTTATAAAATATTTTATTTATTGCATCCATTTCAAAGAATTAAAGAATATGACAAAAGTTTTATTGTAAATAGATTATATGTACACTTCTGGTTTTGATATCACAAAATGTGTTAGTATGGGACACACATTTTCCATTTGACTATTGATTTAGAAATCTAATATTCTCATGAAATTTCTCAAGCACCCAGGATTCCATCAGTGGAATATGATACCTCAGGTACCTTCCTTCAGGTCTCTGCATGGGCTATGAGTTAATAATTGCTCAGTTTTTTTCTTTTATTTTTTGTTTCTTTTTTTCTTACTGCCTGTCCTCTTCTTTCTGACCGTCTAAGAGCAGTTTTGTCTAACATTTCCCACTGACTCGATTTTTGTAGTGTTCTCCTACCTGAATTAAACACTATGAAATATAATACTCTACTCGATCCTCAATTAGAGGTATATATAGAGCTGTCATTTCACATTTTCCTCGTTTAGATAATCCAGTTGAAATTTAGAGGTATGGTTCTGAAGTGTGAAAATGCCATTGTCCTCTTGTCCAGCACTATGACATGGCGAGCTTATCCCAGGTACAGACTAAACAAGAGGGGGAGCTGTGGGTGGGAAGACACTCCAAATGTTTATGATTTTAATGAGCAGATAGTGCTTGCTTGTATTACCTTGTACTGCTTGTATTTTTTACATTTTGTTTACATGTTACTTATCTTGTCTTGGTTTTTTGTTCGTATCATTCAGGGAGTTGCTTACCTAATCTCCTTGTGCTGCTGTGTACAATGACAATAAAGAAGTAAATCTTTTATGATTATCTATTTGCGTGCGTGTGACGCCTGCAATGGACTGGCTTCCTGCTTATATGTCCAGGTCTCCCCGTATCCTGAGGATATTGAAAGATGCATAGTGCCTTATATCACTGCAATCACATCATTGCAATCACATCACTGCAATCGATCTGTTATAGAAGATGGTTCCTTGTATGATTATAACATTTTGCCTTTCATTTATATTACATTTTTTAGTAATGCGGAAACAGGAGTGCCGTGCTCAACACAGAGTAGGCCTACCTACAGTAAAATAGCACACAAACTAAACAAAACATTGGTGTGAGGCAGTCTGAAGAAATGAAGCAAAAGTACTGAGTACTTATATTGATTCAAGTGCACAAAGTGGCAAGAAGGGCATTACACAAACTTCAACAAACTCATCAATGTTCTCCTTTGAATCAACAGTCTTTAGGTGTCACTTATTCAGTCGAATATCTAAAGTGGTTCCACAGATACAATGAAGCAGTACAGTGCTGGCCAGTATAGTGTAATGAACTGAATGAAAGGGATTTTTTTTTTATCTTAAAATGGATGATTAAAACCAAAATAGTCTTGGGGAAGGGTCCAGTTTTTCATGTTATCATTTTGACAGGAGCATCAAAAGACTATTTCACAAATCATCCTGCGATAATATAACCATAATACTCCCATGTGTTATTATTTTCTCTGAGGGAAAACAATTTTCTGCTTCGTCTTTGATCCTAGATATAAAGATTTTCTATATAATTACTTGTCATGCTTCTAACATCTACTAGACAAGGTTAATTTTTTTTGCATGTGTTAAGCTAAAGTGACAGTCAACTAATTATTAAACATCTCAAAATTTTGAAAGTAAATAAGAATGAAAATATAGATATGTTGATGTTTTTCTGGGGGCAGTGCAGTGCTTGGCACTGTTGCCTTACACCACTGGGACTAGGGTTCAAGTCTGAGCCATGGCTTCATGTGTGTCGAGTTTGCATGTTCTTCCCGTGTCATCGTGGGGTTTCCTCCAGGTGCTCCGGTTTCTCCACCCCCCCACCCCCCCCAACAGTCCAAAACATGCTGAGATGAATCTGAGCTGCCAAGTTACCCATAGGTGTTTTCAGCCGCTTTACTCGTGGTCAAGGATGCCCAGACCTCCCTCTCACCAGCCATCTCCTTCAACTCTAAGGCGTTCCCAGGCCAGCTGAGTGATATAATCTCACCAGCATTTCCTAGGTCTACCGTGAGGTCTTCTCCCGGTTGGGCATCTGTAGAATACCTCCCCAGGAAGCCATCCAGGAGGCATCTTAGACAGATGCCCGAACCACCTCAACTGGCTCCTTGGCAATCCAAAGGCACTGTCCCCAATGTCCACACAATGTTGACGTGTGTCATTCAAGACAGCCAGCAACATCAAGAGCTTTCAAGAACTCATCCACCCCCAGGTACCTTACCACCAAAGAGTTTTTTGACTTCAGTGACCTCAGTCCTAGAGATGGGCAAATCCCCATCTGCATCATCCAGTTGTACTTTCTCCAAGGAAGGCAAATCATTAGGATTCAGGAAGTCTTCAAAATATGCTTTCTACCACCTGACTATATCCCCGTTTGAAGTCAACAGCAATCCTGCTCTAAACATCATGGGTAAAGACCTGCTTCACCCTCCTGAGTTTCTTGACAGTTTGCCAGAATCTTTTTGAGGCTGACCAAAAGTCGCTCTCCATGGCCTCACCAAAATCCTCCCACACCTGAGTTTTTTGCTTCAGTAATTACCAAAGTCACTTTCCACTTAGCCTGCTGGTACTTGCTAGCTTTTTTAGGAGTCCAGCAATTCAACCAAGCTTGGAAGGCCTCCTTCTTCAGCCCAGCAACTTCTTTTACCATTGGTGTCCACCATCTGGTTTGGGGATTTCTGCACAATAGGTGCCAACAACCTTACAGCCACTGCTTCGCCCTGCTATCTCAGCAATGGAGTCCAAGAACATTGCCCATCCAGGCTCCATGCCCCCTTGCTCCCTTGGAACACAGGACTGTTGGAGGTGTGAGTTAAAGATCTCCTGTTGGATGAGAGGCTCCCAGGACACCCTCACTATGCTTTTGAGTCTACCAGGTCTATTCGGCATCTTTCTCTACCATCAGATCCAACTCACCACCAGGTGGTGATCATTTGACAACTCAGCTCATCTCTACACCCGAGTGTCCAAAAGTTGCAGATGCAATTACAAAATCCATCATCAATTTGCAGTCTCGGGTCCACTGCTGCCAGGTGAACCTATAAACGCCCTTATGTTCAAACATGATGTTCATTACAGACAAACTGTGGTTAGCAATGACAGCTAAACTGAACCTTATCACCATTCAGATTCTGACTGGGCAGGTCATTCCTCCCAATCACACCCTTCCAGGTTTCACTGTCATTACCTACGTGAGTCCTCCAGCAGAACAATGGAGTCCCCAGAAGAATTGCCTTACGCACCCCTTCCTAGGTCCCCAAGAAGGCCGGATACTTTAGCATATACCCACAGACAACAATCAGAGCCTGTCCCTTGACTGAAGATTTGGGTTTGGCCAATAGCATCCATACCTAAATCTACACCCCTGATGCTATTATATTTGGACTACCATGTGTGTTTGGATGGGGGGTGGTTCTGGGCTGATATGGTCCCCACCAGTCTTGAAACCAACACGAGCTATTCAGGCCCAGTTTTCCCTATACTTTGCCTTTGTAATATCTGTATTATCCTTTCGTTTCTATTATTTGATTTGTCTAATTTAGTTTCATGGTGTTCCCCTGATGTGTACACAATAAAATCAAATAAAATCGGCAATTACCCTTAGCCCACTACAGCCATTATCTTACCTATTTAATTTTAAAACATTTATTAAAATGCGTTTCTGGAACTAGAATGCGTGTTTTGCCTCTTAACTGAAATGGTTACTTGTGTAGTTAAATATGAACAAACACAAAAACATCAGTGTATAATGGAGAGATCTGTTTGCCTGTCTCCTCTTTGGAAATCAAGACTTGTGGTGAATGCAAGGCAGATTTCTGGGGAAAGCAGACACTATAGTAATTATAATCATTTAGAAAAAAATATATAACAACTGCTGAACATGTTGAAAAATAATGTCATTTTAGCTGCATTTTAGCAGGTGGTTTGACAGGAAGCCATATAAAGGCCTCAAGTAGCTCTAGTCTCCTAATTTTTACCAAAAACTTTTGACTGCTCAGTAAGAGGCATGAATCCTGTGACTACACAGCTTGAAACACTGACTTATATTCTCCAAGCTTCATTTTCAGTGAATTATCCTGCCTGCCAATTGCCATGAGGAACGTTACTAGTCTAAAATAATAATAACTGACCTGATAATGGCATTGGAAGACTTTCTATTTTGGGTTGGTTAATTAACTTCATTTATAATTTAGCTTGCAATATAACTTCCACAGATTCACTGAAAATGCAGAAAAAAATACTTGCAAAAGTGGCTGTTAACTGAATGCAAACAAAGATATGAAAGGTAATGTTTGTAGAAGTAGATTTTGGAGCATGTGTGTGTGGTAATCTAAAATACTTGCAATTACATAGCTATATAACTGTTACTGTAATAATTTTAATAATTCAGCAATTCCCTTGAGCTAAGAAAGTTAATATAAGGATCAGGCAGGAGATAGTGCTTAAGCAATGGGTGAAAACAGGATGAAAAATTCCATGATGATTATTTTACCATGACCAAAGGTGGAAAATCTGGAGTCTGTCAAATAGGTTTCAATGTTTTACAGATATGTAGAGGGACTTGTCCCACACCACTGGCTAACACTGATATGTTTCTCACACACACGCACACACACACACACAGATTAGGTATCTATACCTCTGTGGAGGTTCTCTATGTTATATTCTTTGGGCATAACCCTAATCCCAGCTATGACATCATAAACCCCTACTCAGTGTTAGGATCTGTCCTGCCTTGTTTCTGTTTAACCAGCAGGTGTCGCTGGTGGCACTGTCCCTTTGTAATGTGTCAATCACTCTCACATTAAACCATCATTGCCCTCTGAGTACCCAGCTTGGTCAATGGTGTCATTGTGAGTTCTGAGAATGGCTAGTATGGATGTGGGTCTGTTTTCCTTTATCACGGTTCCAGATTCCCCTAAAGGTGGGTCTGTGTTGTCCCTCCATTCCCTTCATGAAACCCAGCCCTAACCTTACCCATAAGCGGTAAGCTTGCAGGGACTGGAAAAATTCTTACACACAGAGAAAAAATATTTAATGAAGCCAAAGGTCATGCGCTGGGCTGCCTGTGCTGAAGCAGAAATACTTTTTTGACACAGATGGTTGCCACAGCCCAGAAATTAATGCACAATACAATTACAATCTAGCTGGGGTTTTTGAATTACTTATTCTTACCAGTTGTTCGCTCTATATTATAAGAGATCTAGAGGCCATCTAATTACAATATGCAAAAGAATATGTCATTTTAACACAGATGCTTATCTGCTGGCTATAAATTGTTGTTTATGCAGAACTATTGTAGATATAAAGTGCTCAATGGACAAAATCGACTCTTGCAGATATACTTACAATTAAAAGAAATTAAAGCAATTCTCTAAAGCTAACTACATTACCATTATCTCACTTGCCAGAATGATAAACAGGCAATTAAGAAGTAGGCCTCTTTAATTTAGCAAGAATTGATATTTGTAATTAGTATTTGCTGTTTTCTCTAAATTCTGTAACTTTCTGAAACCAGAGCATTTCTTGTTGTTTTTATAAAACATGTACCTTATTGCTTTTGTTGTAAGAAAGTTTTAGAGGTTGTTTTGCTTGATTTTTTTCATAGGTATTTTAATATTTTACTATAATGCTTAATAGATTATTTTCTGTTTTTACATTTTTGAAATAGTAAAGATAACATGGGCTGGGTTAAAAACAATCAGTAGAGTGCGTCAAAAAACATTCTGTGAGGGCAATTTTTGTCAGAATTGTCAGTGCAATCATATAGCATATGGGTATTGAACACATTTATTGAGAAAGTTGTTTTCTGTATCCTTTTGGCAGATGATTAAAAACAGGCTTGTAAGTGACAGACAAAAACCCAGACACTTAGCATCAGTGCTCCCATACTACCTAGTTTAGAAAAAGAAGCAGAATACACCGAATGCCATGTACTGTCGGAGCAATGACAGCCAAACTTATAATCAGAGACATATGTCGTGCCTTCATTTCAAAATGCTACAAAGAGAAGCCTACTGCTCTCTCAAAAAGACATTTATCTTAAGTCAAAGAATGTGCTCTGGAAAGAAAGTCAAAAGTGGAACTTTTTGACATAAAAGACAAATGTTATATTTGGTAAAAATGTTAACGTTCCATCCATCCATCCATCCATCTTCTACCAGCGTATTCTAGTGAGGGATGTGTATTATGACACAAATAATATAATAATAATAATATAATAAGTAGGAGGCAGGACTATAAAGATTAAAGAACTAGGACAGTCAAAGCTAACACATTAGCATCATAACATGCTATCATTTCTTTCATTGTGTTAACTGTGTCAGTTTTGATAATGAAGGTGAGAATACTACAAGCATACTTTTTTTCTAATTTAGTTTTTATACTGAATATATAGACTGTAAAGTATTTTTTTCCAAACTAGTTTTTCCCTGGCCTTGTTTTTATGGTATTGACCCACTGACAGCTTTTGCTATGAAGTATTTGTCTTCTTGTCACCACTTTTTTTGCAATTAAAAAAAAAATCATTTTTGGTCTCAAAACATTAACCTAACAGGGTCCTTGGCACCCATCCCCCTCTCCGCACATTGTGACAACATGGCGCCCCCTGTCTGACTCTGTGAAATTGGCTGGCAAGCTGTCAGCCCCTCAGAAGTTGGTGCCCTACATTGCTGAGGTATCTTGTGCCAGCTTTGCAGTGCCTACAACGTACTTCTAGTGCGAGCAAGACAGTTTCACTTTGTCTTGGATGATGTGCATCACCTGCAGGTGAAACCGGCTAAGTCGCCAACTCTGAGAGGCTGGAGCCCTATGTCACCTAATGGACCGACCGGCCCTGCCGTGTGTCCTCTAACACACTGCCATTCCGTGCTGGTCTTCCCCATCTTTGTACCATGTGTTACCTGGCAGAAGATCCAGGTAACCAATACTAGGATAACCAATTTGAAAATAGACAGGGGTAGAAGTATGTATTTTAATCCAGCATAATAATACTTTTTTCCTCTCAAAGGCACTTATTGTTTTTTATTAATCCATATCATCGGCAGTGTATGAATAATTATTTATCGAACAATTAACTTTTAAAGCTACAATCAATGCAAAGGGAAACTTGCAATTTTCTGACACTTTGGGTAATCCATTGAATAGATTATGCTTTTCCCCTTGTCTTTTATGTATTTACTATTTATTACAAGCCTTAAAGGTCAATTTATGAGAAAAGCACAGTGCCCGCTGCGAAGATGGTCCATATTTGTAAAAAAATACATGAATTTGTTTTAATATTCTTAATATTTGTGAATCTATATTAATCTAGCATGATTTAATTGTGTTCCTTTCTAAGAGTTGAAATGTATCTTTCTGTACATCAGCTTCACAGTCCTTCTAATGGGGGCTCATATGCACAATGAGCTTGTGTCAGGGGAGTTCATCCAAGCAGATGTCTTGAAAATGGCAAGTGCCCACATCATGTAGAGAAGTACTCCCTTGGTTTTGATTAGAAATAATTAGGCTCATATTATGATAAAACATTCCCACACAATGCTAATTGCCCATCAGGATCATAGGAGACATCTGTTTCAGTGTAAATGACAGTTACAAATTGTGACGGTAAGAGCCTTACAAATTACTGTTCCTGATGAGGTTCATCGTTTTCCCCCTTGTTTTTCCATACTTTATTCTACTTTACCGACAATGCTAAGTACATGATACCCTGTGAGCCTTGCAATTACAAAGGAGATATCAGTTCAGTATTGCAACACATGAGAAAGTGTCAGGTATTTTCTGACACTCTGCAGCATCAGTGAACAATTCTTTCATTTTTTTCCATGTTTCACTTGGAAGAACTATTACACTTGTGCTCATATGAATTACAAATATGTTGCTTTAGACCCCAGTTAATTCAGCGCTGGTATAGATAACTAAATAACTCAATTGTGTAACAGTGGGTAGGTTTATAATTCCATCAATGAGGAATCTGTCCAAGCATGTTGCAGCATGTACAATGTAAAATCTTTTACCCATTGCTTGAACACTATAGACATATGGTTAAACCAAAGTAACATAACTTGAAGTTATTGTTACTATACCTTAAACAAGGTGTAACCATGCCTTAAACAAAAGTGCTGCTTTGCACTTTAGTTGCTATTCTGCAACACACCTGATCCTTTCTGCAACACACTTGCTTCTGCACGCTACACGCTATTTCATACATAAGACACTTTGTTCAAAAATGAAATCTCAGGGTGCCATTGGGAAAACACATCTATTCAAAATACAAAACACACTGGGTAATTGAAAATACTTAGACACACACCTGAAAACACTTACTTACAAAAGTGAACACCAATCAACCAGCTACAAAAAGGCCTCACTTAAGCCATTTTGAGAACTTTGCAAGCATGGAGGCAGGGAGAGCTAGAGGCACTGTAGAGGAAGACAGAGAGAGAGGGGAGAATGTGGTTGAAGAGGCCACGCAAGGACTATTATTTCTGATGACATTAGAGCAACTTTGGTGGACCATGTCATCAACCATGGCCTGACTATGAGGGAAGCTGGGCAGAGAGTCCACCCTAATCTAAGCCGTTTCACAGTTGCTTCCATAATAAGGACATTCCGACTGGAAAACAGGTATGTCTTCAGCTCTCTACTCAGACTGTATCTACAGTATTTACAGTACTGTACCATATCACATTGCCATATCACATGTACTGTATTGCAGGGTGGCTAACGGTTCTTTTTGAAAAATGGTAGTTTTGGGAAACATACCGTGATAACGTGTTGACATGTTTCAGTACTGTGTATGGTATATACAGTAAATTACAATATATACAATATGCCATTTCTGGAGCTATTTCCAATCATAATTTCGTAACTTATACACAACATGACCATGAAGCAATTATACAGGGTCCCATTTGAGAGGAACAGTGTCAGGGGCAAACGACTTCGACATGAATATGTACAGTAAGTGTTACAGTCCATTACATTTACAGTACAGAATGGGTGCAGTCCAATAACAGCAGAATATCATTGGACCAGTATCACATAGATATATCCAGAAAGCTAAACAGGTACCTGTGTGGTGGGGTGGGGCGGTTCTGTGTGTGTAGTAGTCTAGTTGTGTGTTTTGAGTAATGCCATCCACGATATGTGTTTTTTTGTCGGACATGGATGGAGCTGCTCAGCCTCATGAATTCATTTACATTGATGAGGCTGAAATCAACCTTAGCAAAAATAGACGACGGGGACGTAATATAATTGGCCAAAGGGCTATTGTGCACGTCCCGGGGGGAAATATCACATTGTGTGCCGCCATAAGCCTTGGAGGGCTACTGCACCATCATTCCAAACTGGGTCCCTGTAATGCGCAACACATAGTCACATTTCTAGATGCACTGAATGATGCAGTTGTACAGGACAGACCAGAGCAGTCCAGGTTTGTTGTTGCCTGGGATAATGTTAGTTTCCATCGGGCTGCTCTCATCCGGAACTGCTTCACCAACCATGACCAATTTGAAGTTGTGTGTTTGCCCCCTTATTCGCCATTTCTCAACCCTATAGAAGAGTTTTTTTCCACTTGGAGATGGCGCATATATGACCGCAAACCACATGCCCGCATGCCCCTTCTGCAGGCAATGGAACAGGCCTGCGGAGACATTGAGGTAAGGTCAATTCATGAATGGATCTGGCACACAAGGGGGTATTTTCCCTGATGCTTAGCAAGAGACATTGCTTGCGATGTTGATGAGACCCCAACAGATAGCAGGATCCATGAACGCACTTACGCACAATTGTGTTTTTCTGTGTTTACATTAGTGGGTTGTTTGTTTTATTTTTGCTGTAACTGAATTTGCTGTAAAGTACACCACTGTAAAGTACAGTATTGACTATTTCATTTTTTGGTTGTCGTGAAAACGTGCCTTCTTTGGAACTGAATAAAAACAAATGAAAGCCTTCAGTGTGTGACGTTCGGAGGGCAGGCGAACAGGCAAGAAAGCAGAGCAAGCCAGATGGACGGGGAAAACTGGGTTTAATCCTTAAACCACGGATGACAGGCACAAATATTCATTAACCAGGAACATCACAACATCAATGACCGACATCAGACTAGGGAAGACGTGGACTCATATACACTAACAAGCAGGGGTTAACAAGACACAGGTGAGCACAATCGGGCAGGAACACAAGGTAATGAGGTGGGCGTGGCACACAGGAGGATCGGACGGAGCGGATCGTGACACAGTGTTTTATATAAAGTACACTAGTGTGTTGCTGCTGATCTGAAAGTGTATTCATATGATGACAGTGGGGATCATTTTGTCATTAGAGTGACATTTCAACAAACGATTGTTAGGTTTTGATAGCAGAGGTTCAATTTGACATGTAAAGTCACACACACACACACACACACACACACACACACAGAGCTGGAAGCAGAAATTGAACCCCCAACCCTTGTGCCTTGAGGCTACAGGTCCAACCAATGAGTCCCCGTAACACCTTGTTTAAAATTGCCCTTAGAAAACGGAGAAAAAAAAAAACAACATTAAGCAAAAAAAAAAAAAAGTCTACTCCATCACATGAGACAATCATAGTTAGGAAATTGTGCTGGAAAATAGCTCTAGAAATGGCATCAGGCTAAGCAGTACAGTTTAGATGTGCAAATGTGAAGCAAATTTATGCAAATATATTCAACGGGATGTGCCACCTCTGAAGTGTATTAATCACCCTGCTTATGCAAAATCTACCAAAACTGCCAAAAAGGCGGCAGAAAAAGGTAAATTTACATGACAAAAATATTGAATGGTGCAAAAAAAAATATCAGAATATTTTTGAGCTGTATGAATCATTTTATTAATGATCTACTCTGCTACGGAATATGGCAAATATACCTTATTGTGTATTTTTCATATTTTTTAGGCTTCTTTTGGGATATGGATGGCTTAACACTTTCCATGTTTTGCTGGTTTTGTAGCTACTGTAATAAAAGATTTTTTAAAGATTTTTAGAATTTGTGGTTGTTGGTGTTTAATTGGTATTGTAAGCTGTTAGTGTGGCATGCACCCTCTAAGACCGGAACAAGTCTGGAGAATCAGAGGTCTCCCATAATCACTTTCCAGTCTGGGGATAAAAAGAGACTGATTATGAGCATAAATATCTACCCACACAAACCACACATTGCTGCCTTGCCATTTTTGCAGTCATTTTTGTGGAGGCATTGGTAATTATATTTTCAATTACAATTTAACTGCAGCATGTTTGGCTCAACGTGCCTCAGAAAGAATATACCGATATAAAATCGATCAATATTACATTTTAAAATATTAGCGTAAAAAAATGATAAAGGGCATGCAGTGATGTCACCTTTCCGCTGGATCATGCGACCTCGGATGATCAAAACATGCTGCAACATGGGTCATTTCAGGCAGGGAAACTGTGAATCAAATGATTATATGCTTAAAATAAAGGCAGCTTGACTAAACAGTGATCCGTACAACTTACCAAAGCACCACTGCACTATTGGCATTTATATGTGGCCAGGAATCAAGTTTCCTGACAACATATTTTGTTGAAGCTTTTAAAGTTGTCTGGCCAACTGTGTCAACTATTTTTCTGTAAGAGCCCTTTATAATGAAAACTGGGTTAGTTTTGGCTAACTAAAGCTAACCATCTAACCATCCCCTGTTTGTACTGTAGAACACAAGGCTCATACTCAAGGATATTTTTACTTTGAAAAACTTTACGGTTACATTCATTGAATATGAATAATTGATACTACAAATTTAATTTCTGAGTAGTTAGTACAACATATGACTTATATATAATACAAGATATACAATATATCACTTAAGGTATGATTTATTTTTTAAAGAACCAACATCATTGACATGAAATGACAACCACAATCTACATTTTGGAGCCTAGAATCCACTTATTTCTGTGAATTGCAGCAATCCCTTTGTTTTTTCTTAGTTTTTAAAGCCTTTATAAAAAGATTTCTTGCTAAATTGCTGTACAATCAATTGCATGATAATTTCCCTTTTTAGACGTGTTTTCGTGGCATTAGCTAAATGCTAACACTGCGACTCTTTTTGCCACTCGAAGGGTCTAACTGCAGTGACTTCTGCCTATTTCGACATTATGTGCATTCCTTCTATAAATCAACATACTGTAAGGAGGACAGAGGAGAAACTCTAAGCATTGGGCCAACTGGCTGCCCACTTAACCACGGTGACCTTACAAGAGTCAGAAAGAACACGATTAGGAGAGGCGCCACACGATCTGGGCCAGCCATCTGTGTGCAGGCCAACCAAATCTGCAGCTGAACAAACCATAGCTGCTCCCAAGTACATTCAGGTGATATTTGCTCCAGGTTCCTGGGAACAGAGCACCCAGTTCACACTGAACCTCAGAGTAGTTTTACATACAATACTTCGTTATTATCTATACTGTACTTACTCAATGGTAATCACCTGAATAACCTTATGGTGTGTGTTATTACAGTTTTTTCTGAATGCTTAAACACTAACAATGATTGTTATGGCACAATTTCTAAAACTATTACAGTTTTTTCTGAATGCTTAAACACTAACAATGATTGTTATGGCACAATTTCTAAAACTATTAATAGTTATA
>JAODKE010000125.1:8868583-8891360 GCA_026779605.1 Mormyrus hasselquistii
TGCAAAGCAGTGTTTGTGCTTTTAGTTTTGCAAACTCAGTGAGTGGTTTTGCTATAAGTATTAATAGTTTTAGAAATCGTGCTATAAGAATCACAGTTAGAGTTTAAGCCTTCAGAAAAAACTGTAAGAAGCTGTGATTAGTTCACTCCATTCCTTCACTCCATTCCTTCACTCCATTCTTCACCATCCATTTTTTTGCCCTTCTCCCTACAATGTGGAAAACACTGTTTCATCTTCTTGCCATTCAAGCTACATTCTCCTGTTGGAACAACATGGAAAACAGTTTCTAAGAAACTGATAGCTCACTGTAAAAAGTGCAACAGAGCTAGAAAAATGAAAGAGAAACACTGCGTGGCATTTGCGCCCAGCAGATTAGCCAGCTGGCTTAAGTGGATGCCTGAAAGAAGCTGCCTGGGGTCCGCAAGACTCTGCAGCACCAGGGTTGCCCAGCCGAGAGCTGCACTGCTCTTCCTTACACTCCATTTCCACATCCGCTGCCTCCCTGGGTCTCCTCCTGCCTTTCATTGCTGCTGTTAATAAGTCGACGAGCTGAAGTAGTGGGAGAATTGGACAGCTCCAGGTGCTGTACTGTCTCCCTGGGAGCAGCGAATGTAGGAGCTGAAGTGCCGTCTCCAAGCGAGGGGTTTTTGGAGCGTGCAGACCCACAGCATATGAAGGGGCCACCTGGAAGAGTAATGCTGTAAGTACTGGTAAGTTAGTTCTGTTGTACTGGTGAGCTTATTGCTTCTCCGTTTAATATTTTAAACCTATATAAATAAATCAGAAACTGTAGTGGTATTAGAGAGTGGATCAAGTTACAATAGCATACATCTGATGCTGCTGTTATTGTGAGACACAACAAAATCCAAAAACTCTTGTTTCAGGTTTTGTATCCAGACTGTTTATGTTTCAGCTGATCGATCGAGCCGTCCATCTTCTGAATCCACTTGTTCTATTCGGTGTTACAGGGGGTCTGGAGCCCAGCTCAGAGGCTACAGGTGCAAAGCAGGAAACAACTCAGGACCGGGCCCATGTTTATGGACTGTGGGGAGGGAAACTGGAGTACCCATGTAGATCCCATGACGACACAGGGAGAACATGCAAACCTCACACAAAAAACCAGAGCAGAGACTCAAACCCAGTCCCCAGAGGTGCGAGGCTACAGTGCTAACCACTGTGTCACCATATCAACCCTGTTTCAGCTGATCAGACAGAATTATGAAAAAACAGTCTGAACGCACTGTCATCACAATAATGAACATGCCTTTGGGATACCTGAACACCTGGACAATGGGATATCATCTTTACGTTTTCCAGCAATCCACTTTGATTGACAATAATATGTAAAAAATACTTTTTCAAGTAAAAAGTACATTCGTTTTTATGCAACAATGAATCCTTGCTATGGTCGGTGATATTCGACACAACATATACTTAGTAAATTTGAAGTGTAGCACAGAAAATGCTTAGTGCAACAACTAAGATAGCATGGTGGCAGATTGATCATATCATGATAGCAGAGCTGGGAAAGCAGAAAAGATCAAAAGACTAGAATGAATAGTAACCATGACAGAGAGCCAATGAAATAAGAAATGATAAGACTTGGGAGCAGAAAGGAATTAAATGAGAATGGGAAAAGTATGTGGACTTTACGTAAAATAAATGCCTTCCACATCATTTAAATGTTTGATTTCATTCACGATGACTCTGCTCTATTTCAAAGGCTCTCTGTGACAGCTCTTTTTTCGTATTAACTTTGTCTCTCTGTGTTTTCATCCTTAAATATATTTTAGTGATGTTATAACTGAATTTTGACATGAAGCTCCCAGTGTATGACTTCACTCTTTTTGCCAGCGTGGAAATGAAGGTCAGCTTGCTTAACTCAGATGTCATAAGCTGTGCGTAATGAATCGTGATCTGCTTTCACAGCTTCGCGGTTGTTGCCGTGCCAGCCTGGACAGGAAAGTCTGCGCGCTTAACTAAGATGTCATAAACTGTGCCTAATGCATCCTGATCTCTGTGCAGCTCTTCTTTCATGGCTACACTGTTGCAAGTCTGGAAACGAAGGTCAGCTTGCTTAACTCAGATGTCATAAGCTGTGCTTAATGAATCGTGATCTGCTTTCATACATTCGCTGTTGTTGCCGTGACAGCCTGGATGTGAAGGTCAGCATGCTTAAGTCAGATGTCACAAGCTGTGTTTAATGCATGCAGATTCTGATTTTTAACCTCAAAGAGTATTCTGGGCCTTTTGGTGATGTTGTATTTGATATATTTTTTTACAGTGAGAGGTGGTAGGGTGGGTGGAGTAGACGTGGGTGGAGGGGGGAATAGTTGGTGACCTCCATCTACTTTCTTTTGTCTACAGAACATTTGTGCCTTGCATCATCTCAGTTCACTTAATTCTGGTTAAAGGTAGATCGTCATCAATAATTAGTGCAAATTGCTGCAGGAATTGCAGCCTGGAGCAATCAGAGAAAACCCAAGAGTTGAAAAACCTTGCAGTGAGTGGCAGTGGATACACACAACCTTGCAGTGAGTGGCAGTGAAAATTAAAACAAAAATCATAATACTACAATATGGGTTTGCTGTGTATGAAGATTACATGTGTGCAGTATGGTAGAGAAGCAATAAAGACATAATGATAAGCTTTGTGCAGGAATTCTTGATAAACAATATATCCTCTGCCCTGCGGCCATAACTCAGCTGTGTTTTCTTGGTTACTGATGTGAAATATGAATGCTATATTTGTAGATACTATTTCAATAGACAATTTCTACTGTGTGTATCATGTCGAGGCTATACCCCAGTCTACTGTGTGTATCATGTCGAGGCTATACCCCAGCCTTGTCCCCAGTGCAGTCTGGATAGACTCCACCCCCCCACTGACCCTGACCAAGATAAGTGGTTAGAAGTGGATGATTGGATGTATGAGTGTATAAATGTATTTTTGTTTAAACGTTTAAATAATATGCTGTTTTTCAGTAGTTACATCACAATTCTGGGTCCCCATATGCCCCCCGTGTCGTTTTCTCCAGTTTCCACCATAGGTGTGTGTGTGTGTGTTTGTGTGACTGGTGTGTGAGTGTGTCCTGTGATGGGTTGGTGCCCATCCTGGTTTGTTCCCTGCCTTGCACCCTTAGCTCCCCCCCCCAAGATAAGTGGTTTCAGAAAATGGATAGATACTGTTTGTGAATTAGAATATAATAGAATAGTCACTTTTATTGTCATTCAGAAATACACGGGTTAGTGCACAACAGAACAAAATTTCGTTGCATTTTTTTTGCTCACTATCGGCCTGGCAGAGTGTGAAATACTCCTTTGCAGTAAATGTACATAAAGATATATATATAAATAGAATAAGTGGAACTAACATATGTATATTAAACCACAGTTTAGCAGCAAAAGAAAAACAGAAAAAACAGTGTACATCACCATATGAGTTTAGTGCAAGACATGTAGTGCATAAAGTTCTTGAAAAAGTGACATGTGCATGGATGGGGAGAGGCGGAGTGTGAGGAGGGGGGATTGGGGGAGGGGCTGTTATGAGTTCAGGCTGAATTAATATATCAGTCTATTGTCAGATGTCTATGTATTAAACTGAGAAGCTAAATGATGTCATTTGATCAGGGGGCATGAAAGAGCAAGTGAAAAAAACAGAAGAAATACCTCTGGATTGCATTCTGTAATATTATAGTTATTTACACTAATTTTAATATTTCATTTCTCTTGTTAAACATATGTGCGCTAGCTAGTTAGCAGACGGATCTCCTGTGCCACTGAAGCATTTTTAACAAACTGACACTATTTGTTTTTTTCCGCTCTGGGGGGAATCTCAGCAGAATTTTGCCTAGGGTGCCAGAACACCCAGGACCGCCCTTGCGTTGAGCAGAAAAAGGCAATGAGCAGAGGCAGATCACGAGGTCTTAAAAACTGTAGACCTAAACTTTAAATAAGCCGATCCATGATTTCTGAGATTATACGAGCTATAAAACCAAATCAATCTTTGGATTTATTTGTGCCTAATACTGCTTAAAGACACGATCTGAAAGGAACATGCTAACAGTAATCAAAACCCACATCTGTTTCCAAGTTTTATCTATTCTGAAAATTGTCAGAATTATTTGGGTGACAGGGACTTCTGTAAAAAGAGCGTTTTTATCTTGGTTTTCTAGGTTTAGGGAAATCCTTAGCTTTATCTTCAAATTATCACAGCTAATATGCTAGTTTGGTTTTTGTTCATTGTAATTTAGACTAAGGTCAGAATTTTCAGTAAGATTTGTGTAGGAGAAAAAATAAGCATGCCTATTTCAAATATTGCTGATATTGTTTTCTCTGTCAGTATTTTTGTGCCATTTAGCACCATTTATCTATTCATCCATCCTTCCATCCATCCGTCTATCCAAACTCCTGTTGAGGATGGCAGGATCTTACAAAGTGTCTCTAAGAGCAGCTAATGTTTTTCCCTTCTTTAAAGGACAAGAAAATGTAATGTAGGATATCATATATGTACGGACATGTAATAAGCAGCTTGTTTAATGAGCTGCGTTAGCTGGGCCTCTGTCTTTGGCCGTTATTGTGGCCTTCTGTCTGCTTTTTGCACACTCAGCACTCTGTTTGCAGGAGAGGGAGTTCCTACTTCCCAACACCGCAGGCTTCCCTTCTCTGTTGACATCATGCTGTTTTGTTCTTTATCTCTAAAGTTTACTTTTCCCCCCACTGTTATCCGCAACTGAATCTTTCTCTTTAACAGGTTCTCCTATGAGGATTTCTTTGAATGTTATTGTTTACTCCCTAACCACTAGAAATAAAAGTTGCCAAGATTATTTGATTATTAGTGAGTTAAACTGGATTGGGTCTGTAGAGGTTTTTCTCTTCTTACTGAAAACTGATTACTTTTGGAGTCTTATTTCTGCTTGTTGTTTCCAGAATGAAAGGCCAACCTGAGCTAAACCTGATCAGGAGTCTAGCACAATGAATTTTCTTTGTGTAGGGTTGAGTAAAGTAATAGTTATATGTAGTATGTGCTTAATTTGTAACATCTGTGGTGCTGGAGCTCATAATGACCACAATGACGTCATATACACAAATCATTCTCTAAGAACAATAATGCTCTATTTATTGCTTAAACATGTAACAATTCAATATTTTCTTTCGACACCTGTTAGTTACATCAAACTTTTCATCTGCATTGCACTTGTCTTGCTCATTCGTGCAGTCCTTCTCCCTCACATTAGCATCCACAAATGCTGCTCCCTTTTGGGGTCCCTTCTCCCTCACAATAGCATCCACAATTGCTGTTCCTTTTTGTGGTCCCTTCTCCCTCACATTAGCATCCACAAATGCTGCTCCCTTTTGGGGTCCCTTCTCCCTCACAATAGCATCCACAATTGCTGTTCCTTTTTGTGGTCCCTTCTCCTTCGCAGTAGCATCCACAATTGCTGCTCCTTTTTGTGGTCCCTTCTCCTTCGCAGTAGCATCCACAAATGCTGCTCCTTTTTGTGGTCCCTTCTCCTTCGCAGTAGCATCCACAATTGCTGTACCTTTTTGTGTTCCCTTCTCCTTCATACTAGCATCCACAAATGCTGCTCCTTTTTGTAGTCCCTTCTGCTTCACACAAGCATCCACAAATCCTGCTCCTTTTTGTAGTCCCTTCTGCTTCACACTAGCATCCATAATTGCTGTACCTTTTTGTGTTCCCTTCTCCTTCATACTAGCATCCACAAATGCTGCTCCTTTTTGTGGTCCCTTCTCCTTCACGCTAGCATCCACAAATGCTGCTCATTTTTGTGGTCCCTTCTCCTTCACGCTAGCATCCACAAAAGCTGCTCCTTTTTGTGGTCCCTTCTCCTTCACACTAGCATCCACACATGCTGCTCCTTTTTGTGGTCCCTTCTCCTTCACGCTAGCATCCACAAATGCTGCTCCTTTTTGTGGTCCCTTCTGCTTCATAATAGCAACAACAAATGTACAGCAGGGTTCGGATGGGTAATAGCATCAAGCCAGACTATGCCCAGATAGGTATGCCTGTTCATTAAAAGGTGGACAGAGGTAATATTAGACTTTTTTACTTGACTTGCATGTCTCTGCACTTACAAAATCTGGTCACCTAAAGGAATACTGTGCAGACATAACATGCAAATGGAAACTGAGTGGCAGCCAAGTTACCGTAAATCTCCAGCCCTGGAGAAGAGAAATGACAATTCTGGCTCTAATTAGCATTGTTCCAATGTTATGCTCATTTGAAAATCACAATAAACTAAGGATATAATGTTACTTCCTCCTGTACTTCTACTACTAAAATAATAATAATTATTATTATTTATAGTAGTAGTAGTAGTACAGTGACACCTATGTATCTTAAGTTGTTACAGCGGTGAGTTTTGTTTCCGGTCTCCATGCTGTTCGCCTCCCATTGTTTGCTCCGCCTCCACGACTCCGCCCACATCCACCATGCCATACTGCTCCTCATCTCCATAGTTGAAAAGGACACCCGGATACCCATGATGGTAACTCTTTGCTCTGTTTTGTTTGCTATAGCTCTTTGATTGTGTTACAGTGTATGACTTTGGTTTGATTCTGGTTTTCCATTCTCATCTAGACCTTGGTACCTTTGCTGATCTCTGTGTTGTCATTCTGCCTTTTGATTTTTCTGCCTATTTCTGGTTTATGTCTTTGCTTGCCCCCTCAGACACTGTCACTTGGTTTGTCCTTTATGTTTTGCGTGTGTGATTGTATCAATATTTTGGGAGTGACTGCCATTTTGTCTTTGCAAGTATGTTTTTGTTTGAATCTTGTTTGGTTACAGAGTCAGAATATGCATCTGTCTTTTGCTTTCTTTTTGTTTGCACTCAGGTGATATTAGCTGTGGGTTGCCCTCGGGAATTGGGGTTTTTTGTTTGTTATTTTGGCTGTGGTCACTCCTGAAGTATTTTGCACTAGATTATTTGTTCAATGAATGTGTTGTGTGTGAATAAAATGAAAAAAAAGATATTCCTATGTTCACTTTCCCTGTTTGTCTCTTTTACCCATCCCCTTTTCTCTTCTATTCTGTTATGCTCCAACCCTACGCTGGAGTTTGTAACAGAAATTGGGGGCTCATCTGTTTGTTTTTTTGGGTATCGCCCTGGTCTTTGTCTCTTTCTTTATATTTCCTGAAGTTTGTGTGGTAGATTTTTTGTGGGGGGTGGCTAGTATTAGTATTATTATGTTTAGTTTGGCTCAACCTCCTTGAGTCTACCCTGTGCCTCACACAGGAGCAGCGTGATTGCTGCTGGAAGGCTGACTTGGCAGCCATTGCAGGCTTTCTCAGCATCATGATTCCTGCTGATGCCTCCAAGCGGGTTATTAAGCAAGTTCTGCAAGACAAGTTGGTTGCGCAAGGAATCCTGCCAAAGCCAGGTGATCTCTTGGGTGTTGCCCGTTGTTTGACCGAGACCACTATGATGGCAGAAGCTGGAGACCCAGAATATTAGTCACATGTAGATCCTAGTGATCCCGACCCACCCAATGGGCCTGAATGTGGGCCTGCAAAAGCCTATACCTTTACCACGCAAGGCAAGCTTGCCTATATTTGCTCCTCATTCCACCACTTCATCAGCTTGTGTCGGGGCTAACCCACCGGACGATACATCTTGCCCTTAGCCAAAGCACCTTTGATTGCTCATGCTGCAGTACAAACTTGTGGAGGAACTTTTCCAGGCCCTTGCTTTCGAACAGAGCCTTGATTATGATGTTGTAAAGGCTGCAGTCTTGAGGGCATATGAACTTGTCCCTGAAGTCTACTGTCAGAATTTCCGGAAGCTAAGTAAATCCTGAGAAATTGATATTGTTCAAGAAATGGTGTGCCACTAGTGGAAATTTGAATTTTGATCAACTTGAGGAGCTGATCCTTATAGAAGAATTTAAGAATTGTGTAGCCAATCATGTGGTGCCATCCATCCATCCATCATCTCCCGCTTATCCGAAATTGGGTCACGGGGGCAGCTGCCTCTGCAGGAAAACCCAGACTTCCCTTTCCCCGGCCACTTCATCCAGCTCCTCTAGGCGTCTCCTCCTGACCCGGAGAGAGCATACTACCCTTTTCCAGCTGAGGACCATTGTTTCGGATTTGGAGGTGCTGATTTTCATCCCAGCCGCTTCACACTCAGCTGCGAACTGTCCAAGCGAGAGCCGGAGGTTCTGATGAGGCTAACAGGACCACAGCATCCGCAAAAAGCAGAGACCTAATCCTGAGGTCGACAAACCAGACACACTCAACGCCCTGGCTGCGCCTAGAATTTCATATAAGCTATGAACAGAATCGGTGACAAAGGGCAGCCCTGACGGAGTCCAACCCTCACCAGAAACGAGTCCGACTTATTGCCGGCCATGCGGACCAGACTCTGGCACTGGTCATATAGGGACTGAACAGCCCTTTAAAGGAAACCCGGCACCCCATACTCCCGGAGCACCCCCCACAGGACTCCCTGAGGGACATGGTCGAATGCCTTCTCCAAGTAGACAAAACACATGTAGACTCGTTGGGCAAACTCCCATGAACCCCCCAAAACCCTGCGTTGAGTATAGAGCTGGTCCACTGTTCCACGGCCAGGGTGAAAACCACACTGTTCCTCCTGGATCTGAGGTTCGACAATCCGGCGGACCCTCCTCTCCAGAACCTCCGAATAGACCTTACCCGGGAGGCTGAGGAGTGTGATCCCCCTGTAGTTGGAGCACACCCTCCGGTCCCCCTTCTTAAAGAAGGGTACCACCACCCCGGTCTGCCAATCCAGAGGCACTGCCCCCGATGTCCACGTGATGCTGCAGATGCGTGTCAACCAGGACAGCCCCACAGCATCCAGAGCTTTAAGGAACTCTGGGCGGATCTCATCCACCCCCGGGGCCCGGCCACTGAGGAGCTTTTTAACCACCTCAGCGACCTCGGCCCCAGAGACAGGGGAATCCACACCCAAGTCCCCATACTCCGATTCCACATTGGAAGGCGTGTTGGTGGAATTGAGGAGGTCCTCAATGTACTCCTTCCACCGACCCAAAATGTCCCGAGTTGAGGTCAGCAGCAGCCCATCTCCACCACAAACACTGTTGATGTTGCACCGCTTTACCATGGTGAGCCACTGGATGGTGGACCAAAATTGCCTCGAAGCCATCCAGAAGTTGTTTTCCATAGCCTCACCAAACTCCTCCCAATGTACAGACGCCCAGCGAGGGGGCAATAAGTATGCCCACCCCTGCTTGGCTCCTCTCCCCGCGGGCAATTCCAGAGTGGAAAATGGTCCAACCCCCCTCGAGGAGACT
Organism: Mormyrus hasselquistii; assembly: GCA_026779605.1. NCBI lineage: Eukaryota > Metazoa > Chordata > Actinopteri > Osteoglossiformes > Mormyridae > Mormyrus > Mormyrus hasselquistii. Next base: position 8,877,880 of record JAODKE010000125.1, read on the forward strand.
GGTTCCAGAGCCCAAGCCGTGCGTCGAGGTAAGCCCGACTATGTCAAGCCGGAACTTCACAACCTCACGCACCAGCTAAGGCTCCTTCCCCATCAGAGAGGTGACGTTCCTTGTCCCCAGAACTACCTTCTGTAGCCGCGGATTGGACCTCCAGGGTCCCCGCCTTTGGCTACTGCCCAGCTCACATTGCACCCGACCCCTATGGGCCCTCCTATGGGTGGTGTTTTATCTAAATGAACAAAAGGTAACATCACTCTCAGAGGCCACCACCCTTGCAAATGAATTCATGCTGACCCACAGGAGTGTTTACCCTGACCCTGATTCCCTGGATTGTCCATGCCAAACCTACTCCTCTTTTCAAGAATCCTACCGTGTAGACCCCATCCATGGAAATTAGGGAATGCTGTTACTGTCATGAGGTGGCTTATCTGCTTACTGCTGTTTGTCTGGCACTCAAGTAGAAGCAACCCTATGCCGCTGCAACAAACGTTCATGTCGCCACTAATCTACGTTCTGACCTCCTACTGCAAGCTGTCGAACCCATTTGTATTCCCTGGTTTTGTATCTCTTTGTGAAACCAATGTAAAACTGCTCTTTCTCTGATGCATCATACTATGGTAGTGATGTTTTGGTACAGGGGATTGAGTTGAGTACTATGAGGGTCCAATTGCTTTGCAGTTCATTTAGAGACTAATGAGTTTTCTGATTTCGTCAAAGTAGCTGTTCACTCTCAGCTCACAGTTTCAAGAGTTACGTTTATCTTAGGAAATTATATAGCAGGAGGGAAAGTAACACCCCTACCCAATAACTCAACATGTAATAACCCCACTTTGTCCCCCTCCCCATGTCCTTAATTGTGTTAAGCCTACACATTTGCTGACATTGATTTGTTGGACACTTTTATCAGGGACGCTGATATTTCTGCTTTTTCCTGTATACTAAATTTAAGTCTATAGTGAGAAGACCCTTAGCTCAGGCAGCCCCAATCTCAGAGAAGCCTTGTGGCATTCAACTTACCAGGAAGGAGCTGACTGCAGCCCAAAAGGCTGTTAGCTGTTTGAAAGCCTGGTAGTAAGAAAATAAGACCTGACGGACCATCCTGTAGATTATTTTCTTGACAATTGTGTTCTTTTGGGAAAAGGACCCCTCCTAATTTTCCTAAAGAATGGGCTGCTGTGTTTAAGGCTGTAGTTCTGCAACTGTATAGAGGTCATATGTTTTCTCTAGCTCATGAGTACTTTGGTCATTTAGGGGTTAGGAAAACACTTGCTCAAATTATGGAACATAATTGTCGCTGTCGTTAGTTCCTCAATTCATGAATAGTCGCTGGAGCTATATGGTTTGTATCCTGGGAAAAACTGTTTATTATGTGCTCATTTGCTAAACTCAGAGGCACTCCAAGCTCTCTCGAGTCGACTTGTTCATCTGCCTCTCAGCGCTATCCTACAGCACAAGATAGATGTTGAGGGTCATTTTTCCATAAAACAGCACCCCTATCAGGTTAACATGCACAAACAGGCTTTGTTAGAGGAGGAAACTACATACCTACCTGAAACAGGTCTCATTATTCCTAGCAGTAGCCCCTGAAGTTCTGGATGGAGACTTTTAGTTTTGCACAGACTACAGGAAAGTAAATGTGGTAACTATGCCTGATGCTTTTCCCCTCCCCAGAATGGAGGACGGTATGGACCGTATTGAGTTCACTCATTTAGTAACCAAGCTCAATCTCCTAAAAGGTTATTGTCAAGTGCCCCTTAATCCTCGTGCTTCAGAAATATCTGCTTTTGCTACACCGAATACCTTCCTACAGTATATGGTTATGCCTTTTAGTTTACACAATGCCCCGGCTAACGTTTCTGTGGCTGATGCATGAGGTCCTAGGAGATGTTGTGACTGGAAAACATATCGTGATGTTGTAGTTATTTACTCGGATTCGTGGGAACAGCACATGTTGTCTTTAGAGCATGCTTTTACTCGCGTACAAAAGGCTTTATCGGTTCTCAATTTCGAAAAATGTGAGTTTGGTCATGGCACCATTATGTATTTGGGAAAATTAGTGTGTCACCCATCCATTTTCCAACCCGCTTAATCCTATTAGGTCACGGGGGTCTGGAGCCTATCCCCGAAGTAACGGGCACAAGGCAGGGAACAACCCTGGACAAGGGGCCAGCCCATCACAGGGCACTCTCACACACCATCCACACACTCCTATGGGCAATTTATGAACTCCAATTGGCCTCAGCATGTCTTTTGACTGTGGGGGGAAACCAGAGTACCCGGAAGAAACCCCACGATGACACAGGGAGAACATGCAAACTCCACACACTTGTAACCCTGGCGGAGACTCGAACCTGGGCCCCAGAGGTGCGAGGCAACAGTGCTAGCCACTGCACCACCATGCCGCTCCTTAGTGTGTCACAGTAAAACTAAACCTCTGGACACTAAGATCCAAGCTACAGCCTCCTTCCTGATTCTGGAGACATGATGTGACTTTAGATGGTTCCTTAGAATGGCAGTCTACTTTCTCTGTTTCTGCCAGAACTTTTCCAATGTTGTGTTGCCCCTCACTTACTTGCTGCATAAGAGTGCTGCTTTTGTTTGGTCACCTGATTGCCAGTCCGCCTTCGATTCAATTTAGTCCTTTCTTACTAGCTCCCCTGTGTTAGCCACTCCTAACTTTAATAAGCCCTTCAATGTGGAAAGTAGGTGCCAGTGGTACTGGCGCGGGTGCTGTCCTCACCCAGGAAGGTGATGATGGCCACCGTATCTGCTATTATTCAAAAAGGTTTGTTAAGTATCAATTAGCCTACAGAACCATTGAAAATGAGGGCCTTGCTCTTTTACTCACCTCACAGCATTTTGAGGTTTACTTAGAAGACAGTCCCAACTCGCCATGGTCTATATTTGTGTTGTTTGTTGCTCTATACCTGTACAGTATGTTTTGTGCTCCTGTACTGTGGTTGTGAACACCATAGGTCTTTACACTAGTGTGGACATACATACAATTGTCCAACCTCATCTGCCATTGTTTGCTCCACCTCCACAACTCCACCCAGATCCGCCATGCTATATTGCTCATCATCTCCACGGTTGAAAAAGATGCTGGATACCCATGATGGAAGCTTTTCACTTTGATTTGCTGTGTTTTTTTGGCTCTTGCATTTTTATCGTGTTACAGTGTATGGATTTACAGTAGTTTGATTCTGGTGTTCCTGCCCTTTCTGGTTTACATTTTTGCTTGCCGCCTCGGACACCGTCGTTTGGTCTATGGATGTGTTTTTAGTGACTGTCTGTCAGAGTAAGCTTTTGTCTTTTGTTTTCTTTTCACTTGTACCCAGGTGAGTTTAGCTGTGTCTTGTGTCAGTCATTGAGGTTTCTTGTTTGTTACTTTGCTTGTGGTCACTCCTGAATTGTTTTGCACTGGGTTATTTGTTCAGTATCGATATTGTATGTGAATAAAACAGAATTTTTATAAAAAAAAAAACCTTTGTTCACTGATGTTCCCTATTTCCCTTTCCCTATTATTGGTCTTACACTCCAAACCTAGACTTAAGCTCGTAACAAAGTATAATCAGAAGTACCATGTTTTACACATACTGAAGAAAGAGTTTGTGACTGCACTGCAGTGTCTGTATACTAAACCTTTGTTTTATATTTCTGTATGTTCTCCCTGTGTTTGTATCTCTGGGCATGTTGGTTTCCTCCTTGCCTCCATAGCTGTGTAGTTTAAGTTAATTGGTGTCTAAACATTGCTGGGTATTTGTGACCCATCCAGGATGTCCCCCACCAAACAATCAATGCCCCCCACCAGCCTCCAGGCTCAACCCCGTGCCATATAAGCACTACTAGATGGATGGATATGGTGAATGGCTCAGTATGTTATTTAAGTAGTCCATAATTATTATAATTATCAACATCTTCTGAGAAAACGAAATATTTTGAACACATATGAAATTGCAGGTTTGCCACACTGACTAAAAATATGAAGTTTGCATACATTTCTCAGTTGCTAGCAGTATGCCTGTAATCTGATTTGGCATGAACATGAACTCAGGTCTGTATTAATCTAAGGCATAACAAAACATTTCAGTACCTGTCACGGTTGGATTTGTCACATTTACATATTGCACGCTAACCACGAAAAAAATCCACTGACTGGCCTACAGATGTGGAAAGTTGACCCTCACAGACAGGCTGCATACATATTGAAGCTATGATTCGCAGAGGTGCTAACAAACAAATTGGTACAGACAGGAACTGGATGATGCGTGTATGTTCAAAATTATTTCAAAGGGCAATTGGATTGATGTACCATCTGTGTAAGTTTTAATTGTCTTTTCTGATTGGTCAGTGATGATACACTGACATTGTTCCTATAGGCAAGGAGAGGTTCGCTGCCTGATGCCACAAGTTGAAAGCCTAATATTATTTTATTACTCAAACTTTAGGAGCATTAACAAATTTTGTCCTTAACCATTATACAGTGGAACTTTGGAACTCAAACACCCCTTAACTCGACCAATTTGAACATCGAATGGGTCTGTTCAGCCAAATTCTTGGTCCTTCAACTCTATGGGGTTGGTCGAGAAAAATATAACCGCAACTTGACCAAAAACGTGGAACAGGACAAAACAAAACTGACTGGCATGATTTTTTTTGAGCATTTAGTGCTGCAGTAATCATGGGTCCTAAGAAAGTGAGCAGTGAAATCAGCAAACCAAAGAGGAAAATATCAAAAGTAGCATAAAAACAGGAAAGAAATTATAGGGAGACTTAAAGGTGGTTCACGTGTGTCTGTTCTCGCTGTAGAGTGTGGGATTGTCATTTATTTCTTGTCCAGCGCTTTTCTATGTGTGCTTTTTCATGTGTGCATTAGTTTTCTATTGATTGTCAGTGGTCTTTATCATTACTCAGCTGGAACGGTTTCAATTCATTTACATTATTTCCTATGGGGAGATTTAACTTGGACTTCGACCAGCTTTCTGGAATGAATTTATTTTGTATTCCAGGGTAGCACTGTGTTAACATCTTTCTGTCATTATTTTTTTACTCAGTGATACAAAAACAAAGATTTTTTCATACACATTTTTAATCAACGAGATAGTAAAAGTAGTAGAGTTCATGGATAATATGTCTTAGAAACTCTATATAATAAAATATTCAGTTCTTTTGTCAAAAGATGAAACGAAACTAGATACTGTGGAACAATATTAAACTGGACAAGCATAGAGATAGCCAGTGATCCTTGGAAATACAACACCACAGCCACACAGTCGTCAATGACAGAATCCAGCTAGCAAAGCTGTTCATCTCCACGCTCAGGGTAGCGTATCAGCAGTGTGATGTGATATGGACCTCCATGACAGAAGCAGGAGGAGGAGCTGCAAGGAGCCGGGGATAATTAAAGCACCTCCCCCAGGTGCCCCCAGTAAAGGCACACAATGAACCATTGTATCCAGGTAAATGGCAGAGAGCCATAATTCAAGAACATAATAGTTCCTTCTGTTCACAAGTCCTTTTCTTACCTTGCTAGTTTGCATCTTTAAAGGTTTTCATGGGGCTGTAACTGGAAGGGAGCTTTGCATGAATCTCATCTGTTCTCATTTGACTCTTTTTTTTCCACAACAAGAAATGCTAGAAAAGACCATTTCCTCAAATATAATCTCCAAATTCATTTAGTATGAAAAATAACATTGAGGGGATAAAACGTTTTGGAAAACAGATGATGAAATGTGTAATGATATAATGCTAAGAGTGTTGTATGCAGGTGTTCAAACTAAAATGCATTAAATTCTAACTGAAAAAGATTAAATGTGTTTTGTATACTTTTATTTACATGAATAGATGGAATGTAACCTTTAAGGCTGAATTTTTGTAATTGTTCGGTATAGCATATTTCCATCTAAGAGGACTGTACCTACATGAAGAGGTCAGACGGTAACAATAACAGGAAAAGGTTGGCATGCGTTGTATTCCAGCATTCATTCTGATAGCTGTAGAAAAGAGAGCTAACCATAGACAAATTGGTATTTAAATAACTCTTAATAATATGAATGAGAGCTACACTGCTGGTAAAAAAATAAAAAAGACATTTTTAGTGATATTTATACATTTGTACTACGTAATAACCACAATGTAAAGTAATGTATTATTATTTTATTTTATGGTTATTTTTAATGATATTCATACATTTATACAACATATCATAATAACCACAATGTAAAACAACATATTTAGTTCTTATTGTTTTACCAAAATCAAATGCTTTAAATTTTGTACCAGCAGAATTCATGTCCTGTGCTATGCTCACCTTCACCAAATTCCCTGTGCCATCCTGGATGCTGAAGACTAACTGGGCCCTCTTCACACAAAATTAATTGGTTGCTTCATGTACAGATGTGCCAGCACAACTTCCTTATGAGGCTGCCAAGATTGCGCATTATTGATGTCGTGCATGGAGCTCCTCTGTGATGATTGGCTGTTCTCCCTCTTATCCACAAGGGGATGACGAGGACCTTAAAAGGACCTGCTGGAAACCTGACTCTTTAAGTAGGTTTCCTTATGAACATTTGAATGAAGTATCATCAGAGGCATAGCCAGAGGACAGGCAAGGTAAGCAATTGCCTGGGAGGGGGGTCCCCGAGGGAGACTGGTCACATAGTACATTCGGTTTTTTGTATTTTTCACTAAAGTGAAAATAAAGCAATTGTGTTTACTAAATTCTCTTTGTTGATATTATCATTTTATAATTCACGCTAAAATAATGGTAATAAATTTTACCCTGTTAGGGGACAGTAAGTTAGAGGGGCCCTAAGGATTTATTTTTCCCGGCCCCCAGAGTCCGTAGAATTGCATATGACTCCCATGTCATTACATGCATCGCTAAACTCTGCCCCTTGTGGTGGACTGGCATCCTGTTCACGGTGTTTCAGGCTGACAGCGACCCTGTGCTGGATTAGCAGCTGACAAAAACAATATGAGTAGCAATGCCATGGTGATAATTGGATGAAATGTACATTTAAGATAAAGTAGTATAATTAAGATTGAGTAGTACAATATAATATTAAGAAATCGAGACAATTAAACGAATTATTATCCTCAAAACAATAAGACTGATTCCTGTTTCAGTTTTCATAAATGAACCTCTGAAAAGCTAAATTTTAAAATACAAAAATATGCCTTGTCTTCCTATCAAATACAATATTTGCGACTATACATGAATCATGTTTTTGTTTGGCTGAATGGAATGAAATTTATATCTTGTTGGGACTGCATTTGTAAAGGCATATGGATCTTATTCGTTACATTATGGTAAGATGTTTACACTGAGCATATTTTGGTTTGTGTCATTTTGTGAGGTTCTAAAAATATTAGTAAGGATAGAAAGTCATCTAAATAATTTATATTTGTTGGCATTTTTCAGTGTTATTGTTTGGGCAGGAAAAGTACTATTACTGGCAGCTGTGTTTTAAACTGACATTATTGATGTTTTGTGATTTTTGTGCATCAGAATTTGTCAGTTCACGAGACAGAAAAGTTGTGATTTTTTGGGCAAATTTTGAGTGAAATCCTAGTAATTGACTGTCCAAAGGTTCGATCTGATGCTAAATATTGCATGTTCTATTGACTGAAGATCTGACTTTCTAGCCTCATGGGCATCAGCTGAAAAATCCATCCGTCCGTCGTACGTCCATTCAGCCCACTTCCATAACCACAAACAAGGAGCTTGTGACAGGTGCTGGCTATTATATAGCAGCATAGATTATATATTATGGCACTGGAGCCAAATATGGGGGGTCTCATACTGTTCTGGCACATATGAACCTCACTTCAAGCCACCCAGTGCCATGCATGTATCGCACTTGTTAGTGAGAAACATCTTCAGAACAATATCATGGTCAAAGGCACGCCTCATAAAACACTGTCAGTTACAGAGCATGACCACAGAACTCACAGCTCACGATGCACAGATGGCATAGCTCAGACTCTGGAATCAAGGATTGAGTGTCCTGCCAGGGGCCAGAGGCAGCCAAGGCTGATGAGGAACAGAACTGGCATATTAGCGTGAAAAAAGTATGATGGATGAGGCAGAATAACTACATGACATGATACAGTGGTACTTTTAGGAAGTCTTTTATGAGGTTCTTCTTGGGTGTAGCCTTTGAAGACTTATAGCAGAATTCTGGAGCACTATGGAACTGATGAATGTCAAAAGAAATGGTGAATCTTAAATTACAGTCAGTATTGTCAAACGATCGCAGTGACAATTCTGCAATGTTTTACCGTGCCTGCAATGGAAGATTTAAGTTTAGCTAAATGTATAAGTGCGGATCGTCAATAAACCTGAATTCCTCTAATTAAAACAAACCAGCAAATGCTTTGCGACAGATGCAATATTTAATCAGTTGTACTCAGGACATTCCAAGAATTCCGACATCAAATCTACCGCATGCTTACCTTGAGAATTTTCTCCCATCCCGAGAAGAATGCATTACTGCAACTTGTTTTTGAATATGTGGACTTTAAATCTACCAGTAAGAGATGGTAACTGTACTGATCTCTAATAATGTTGTTCAGACAGTGGGTGGTAAGGAGAAAAACACACCTGCCATATGCCTGCTAGCACTGCCAACCATTTGTAGTCATAGATCCAAATTTTGGAGTCGACTTATTCAAAACCACTAAAATTTAAGACAATTGCATTTTCCCCTTATATTTAATTATCATGTTATTCATCAATCCATGCTTTGGATTTTTTTGAGATTTTCACTCGTGTGGCTTCTGTCTTATACAAATATTGCTGATGATACTGCATTATACAGCACAGACCTCTGTGTGACATCAAATGAGAGATGGTCTGAAATAAATAAAAACTCTCAGCAGAATGTTTGAAGTGAACCGGCGCACGGCTCAGTTTAGGTTACTCCATTATAAACCAATGGTGGTGAGAAAGGGAGAAGCCAACATCATGGTGAATGTCCCATCATCCTTTTTCCTTAAGGCTTGTCTCATATCCATTAGCGCAGTGTCTCCTAACCAGGTCCATGTTTCAGTTCCTTCCCAGCTCCCTGCCACACACCCAGTAAGAAGCAAAACGTGGACTGTCTGTGGGTCCCGGAGGACCAGATTGGGGAACACGGCATTACAATTCGCTGCCTGGCTTTCTGGACATGTGCGCCCTCTCACTTCTGCAGCCGGCCCCTATTTGGCTGTTTAATTATTTCAGTTTTTTCTGTGCTGGTTTCTTCACATTCCCTAGAAATTTCATTAAAGGATTACATCCCCTTGGGGGAATGGAAGTTGCTCGTAACATATAAAAAGCAGTATAAACCGGTGTCTGCAGCACTTCACTGCACTATCAAAAGTACCAAAGTACTGAATAGATACTTTCGAATAAAAACTAGCTGAATTCTCCAGACAAGCACTTTTTTATTGCATCCTCTGACCTTTGCAATCAGCAAGATGTGCACATCCTCTCTGTTCACTTATCTGGTCAAATTGGATTTAAACTTATAAACTGAGCGAATGAGATCTCAGTGTTTGCATATGTTCTTTCAAGTCAGCTATATTATCAGATTAGTGCAAGCCATTGTATTTTTTGCGCAAATAAAGATTGCCCATAGTTGTTTGTTACAATGCCATGCAGCTTAGAAAAAAAGACAGCTAAGAACATTATACAGCTAAGAACATTATACAGCTAAAGAACATTACATTATCATATTGAATTATTGCAAGAGTTACCTGCAAAGGCTAAAGTTATATTTAAAATTTATCTTTCACCAGTCCTTCCGTACTATGAGGTACCTTTTTTTAATTATTTCCTCTAAATTGTATTTTTGAATTACAATCATAAAACAGGGATGTTTATGCAGTTTAGTAGTGCATAAAGATTTAGATTAGCTTTTACCAAAAGGGTAATCCGTAAATACATTTATTTTCCAACCTGCTATTGGGTCGTGGGGGGTCTGGAGCCTATCCTGGAAGCAATGGGCACGAGGCAGGGAACAACCCTTGACACACTGTTACCATTCACTCACACACACACACCTATTTATTAACTCTAATTAGCCTCAGCATGTCTTTGGACTGTGGGAGAAAACCCCACGACGACACAGGGAGAACATGCAAACTGCACACACATGTAACCCAGGCAGAGACTCAAACCCGGGCCCCAGAGATGTGAGGCAACAGTGCTAACCACTGCACCACCATGTCGCCCCTAAACCATAAATATACATTGGAATTTAAAAAATTATTTTAAAAGGTAGGTACAGCAACCGTGACCTGCTAGATAAGGTGGATGGATAGAGGTACAGAACGGTGGTCGTATGTTTTTAACCTTTAATTCTTACAAGATGTGTATGCTTCAATAAGACGTTAACATTTTATTGATTTCTTTATATGTCAATATGAACTATGTGACTGTTCTATAACGGAATCTAGTGATTATTAGGATAAGTTAATGAAAATACCGGGATACGCGTTAATTCAGGTATGACCTGGTCTGCTCAGCCTAGCTCTCTGTGCTAGATACAGTATTCTGACCTTCTCCTGATTCTTGGTGTTCCATTGTTCAGCTGCTGGTTCTGACTGCAGATAAGAGGAAGAAAGGCAGCAGAATGCACCGCCTCACAGGCCAGGACCCGCTCCAGAAGAGGTAGCGCAATGGAACACAAAGGTATGACAGCATCCCTGTGAGTCTCATTGACTGCCGGTGTCCTGATGTCAACGCAAAGGGCCGGAATCACTAAGGCTTAGGTGGGCGGTCAACAGGAAAGCTACCCCAGCTGAATTATGACAGCAGATACGATGAACTGAACTATTAATGTGGACAGGAATAGATAAAATCCGCTATGTGTCGTGTCGTGTAATCTTGTGTAAACTTTCGTGGTCACCTTTACTTTGCTGAAAAATGTTTACCGTGTTGATTCAGTTTGTGATTATTGAGAAAATAAAATGAGGAAAACATATATTCAGGCTATGTAATGTGTGTCAAGCTGTAATTAGAGCATATTTTAGTGCTGTCAAGAAATATATATATATATATATAATGTATACTTGAAAGGCAGTTAAGGCAAATTAAAAAAGATTTGTTGTAATATAATATGCGTAGGACAATGTTTGAAAGAAGGATATTATCTCAATATAATATTGGTTCCCAGAGTAAAATGATCACTCGAGACAGATCTCCTGTATTTGAGTATGCAATATCACCATTTGTGAGAAAGCTGGCAAGATAGCAGGGAATGTAACTCACAATGAAACAAATAAATAAAGGCAATGATAAAGATACTACGCTCTTTCAATCTGTGAAGTCAGAGCTGATTTATTAACTTTCATTTCCCAAAAAGTGAGTGTAGCTGTTGGTAACTCCGTGGCCTCTGGGGTTGTTTGATTCCTACTCCAGCTCTCTATCCATCTTTCATCCACTTATTCAGTACAGGGTTACAGGGAGCCCTGCAGCCTAAACCAAGCAGCACAGGGCACACGGCAGGGGAATATGCAGGACAACATGGCAGTCCATCACAGAATACAGATGTACTATGAGAAATGAACAGACACCGTTTCAGCTAACTGAATGAAAATGGAGGACCTGGAGGAAACCTGCAGAACATGGAGGGAATGTATAAACCCACAACCCTGTATGGGTAAGGCAAGAGTTCTACACGGATTTGGTTTCTCTAAGTCCAAAGACTTGTAGGCTTGTGGTATAGATGGATGGGAATTTCTCCAGGCTTCTCGTGACTTTGGATTTGATAAGTGAGAAAATGGATGGATTATCCTAAAAGAAGCAAATTTCAAATCAAAGCTGTCAGCACAAAGACACTTAATTTAGTGAGTGTATAAAGAGATAAGAGTCAGGAAGTAAAAAGTGGTAGAAGATTGATGGAGCACAGTGCAAATGTCAGCAACATTTTGTCAACTTCCTGGACAAGGTCTTACACTAACTCATAAGGAGAGCTTAATGTGAGGCAGGCAGTTCAGAGGAGGTTCTATTCATGTCGTCCTGTGATGACATGAATATCCGAGATCCTGTGATTGTTATCCGGGATCCTGTAATTGTTATCCCCGGATCCTGTGATTGTTATCCGGGATCCTGTGATTGTTATCCCCGGATCCTGTGATTGTTATCCGGGATCCTGTGATTGTTATCCCCGGATCCTGTGATTGTGATTGTTATCCCCGGATCCTGTGATTGTTATCCGGGATCCTGTGATTGTTATCCCCGGATCCTGTGATTGTTATCCGGGATCCTGTGATTGTTATCCCCGGACAGGGAATACATGGCTTTGGGCCTGCTCCACAGTAGTAGGCACTTTATCATTAGCACAATTATTTGTATTTGAAGGATCTTTTTGAATCTTTTCTTTGCAAAAAATTTTCTCTGTATGTTTTTTTTTTTTTGGGCGGGGGAGGTGGGACATTGGAAAAGTTGGACGGTGTGGGAGGAGTAGGGATTAAGTGAAGGGCAAGGGGTGACTGGGCTGTGCCTTGCATTTAACATACACACAGTGGCAGTTCTAGCTTGCATAGCACCCAGGGCGAACAAAACCCCAATCCACTACCACAACCATGCCCCGCCCCCAACAAAAAGGCACATTACCAAACTAACCATAATTTTTATTAAGACAGTCAAATGAGTAAAGGTAGCAACAATAAATTAGCTAGACTTAAAAAAAATATATTACACAGATACAAAGAAATTAGTGAATTGTCATGTCCAGCCCACTTCTGCTGGTCCCTCCTGGCCACCAGAAGTCTCTGTTGGGTTCAGCTCATCCCCAGTGTCTCGTCAGGTCCTGCCCAGGTCACTTGTCTACCCTATTTAGTAGCGTCCCTCTGGTCTTGGTCTCCGCTAGGCTTGACATCTGCCACTATCTCGTTCATGTAATCTCTCACGGTTCAGTCTGCCTGGTCCCGCTCCCAGTTCTTTCTTGCCTCCCCAGGTCTTCAGTTCTGAGAGTCTGCCCGATGTTCACCTTCTTCATCTGAACCAGCATGTCTTCCTGGCCCCACATATCTGCCCTCTCGTCCCCTCCCCAGCCTGTCCTACGTGCACTGGGGGGGGTTGGGCTTGTTTGTCTTACCTCTCATTCCTGTCCTCCTTATAGCTGCCTTGTGTTTGCCCCTTTGTTAGTCAGGTATATTAGCATCTCTCAGTCCTGTGTTTTCTGTTCAGCTATCATAACCTGTCACTGTTTGTAAACCCATCCTGTTTTTGTTTGAACGCAGCCTACATTACGGTCAAGCCTCGTTTGACGACATGACAAGAGTCAAATATAAATAAACTGCAAGTAAAATAAATAGGTTACAGGTGTGCTATATGATAAGATTTCACTCTTCCCCCCACTCCAATAGGGAGATCCCAGGTCAGCCTACTCCCCCCCCCCCCCCGCCCACCCCCCCCCCCCCCCCCCCCCCCCCCCCCACCCCGACACGCCCCAAAACCAGACAAACGACCACACCCCCCACCCACCCCA
>JAODKE010000125.1:8892614-8907971 GCA_026779605.1 Mormyrus hasselquistii
ACATTTCCCGCTTTCCCCCCCCCCCCACGGGCGACCCCAGGCCCGCCTACTCCCACCCCCTCCCCCCCCCCCCCCCCCCCCACCTTGTGCTCAGACAGAAGCTCACAAACAAGAATTAGGACATTCACTCTGACCCACATGGTGACATGATATCACTGATAACAAAAGTAGGGCCGTCCAGAGAATCAAAGTATCAAAGCTGCTGGTTTCAATGTAATATAAAAATGTTACAAGTTGTGTCTATAGAGATGTCTTCATTGTCATTTAAAATCTGCATATAGTTTTCAGAAAGAAAAGAGAATCTGTCATTATGAAATGGTAGGAGAACAAGATGGTTCAATTGATCTTATTAATGGGTGGCTGCACACCTGTTACAAAAGTTGGAAAACTGCCCAAAAGGTTTACATGAATGTGTCCCAGCTAGCAGTGCTGTGCAGTGGCGTATGGGATGCCCCCCCGCAGTTCTCAAGCTTATAGGAATTCTATGCAGATTAGCATGTAAACTATCAGGAATTATAAGTATACTGTCAGTGAACTGTGAAGCAAAATTCTAGAATTAAGTTAAATTATAGAATCATAACTCCCTTGTGGTTTGAGTTTCACTTAAGCCCTGCTGTCAAAAGAATGTCTGCTGATTGGTGGGATGATTTAAATGCCCACTGTATATCTGGAGTGTTCTAAAAGTCTTGCTATCCCATAGAATGTCCACGGTTTAATAATGGAAATACACGAAGAAGAAATGAAGAGAAAATATGTAGAGCACAGAAAAGGCAAGCTAAAGAGAAACTTCCTAAAATAGTGACTTTTTTCACCCTTTATCATAGCAGACAGTCAGACAGCAGCAGTAGGTAAGTGTCCAACCCTGGCATGGCCTGGAGGCTATTGAAAAAAAAAAAAGAAAAAGCTGTAAGGTAGTTTCAGAGATATACTGAAATGCATGTTTTGCTATAAATACAAACATTCATTTTTCCTTATGCCTGACCTACTGTTTTCTCTTGAGGGTAGAGTTAGCTAGCCAGCCAATCCATCCAGCCTAGCCTAGTGCTATTTTAAACACTCCACTTTTCCATCCTGCAGCTCCCTTGACCACAGCTTTTAACGTTAGCAGAAATGCTAATGGGATGTTTTGTCTTGCCCCCCACCCCCATCTTGCAGCAATAAGACCATAAAGTCAGCTCCTTTCCCAGAAAACAGCAGCATGATCAAGCCAGCACTAGCCTCTTTATCAACATGGACACGCTTTCACCTGGTACTCTGACATGGTCACCTCTGCCCTCACCAGCTGCTATGTGCAGCCCCAGTTATACAATAGTGCTCAGCCCCAATCTCAGCTCCACATACCCCATGGACAGTGAGATGTTTCCCTTCAACACCATCAGCTGTGATCTAAACGGTCCTTTTTAAAATGTCCCCGTAAACCAAATGGTCCTTTTCCACACGGTACAAAAGCGAGACGTTTCTTTAGCAAATGCTACAACGATGCACTAATGTGAAAATGTGAAAAATGCACTAATATTATTTCCAGGTGCCGTTGCTGTTAACCTAAAATGGATTGGTAACACTGCCAGCCTTGTTGGCTTTTTCAGAAGAGAAAGTCTGCATGTCATAACTGGACATGAACTGTTTGGCAGGACATTTCTTGGAAAATAAAAACGCATGAGCTTGGCCATTCGCATTTGTCTGTGCCTGTATTATATGATACCTGAAAGTAAAACCTCACCATAGATTCATGTACACTATATGGACATAAGTATTGGGACATTGGCCATTACACACACAAGACAGGCCATTCTAAATCCATAATTAATATGGAATTGGACCCTGCCTTTGCAGCTATAACAACTGCCACTCTTCCGGGGAAGGCTTTCCACAAGATTTTGGTGTGTGTCTGTGAGAGTTGTGCCTGTTCATCCAGAAGAGCATTTGTAAAATCAGGCACTGATGTTGGATGTGAAGGCCTGGTTCACAATCTCCATTCTAGTTCATCCCAATGGTGTTTAATGGGGTTGAGATCATGGCTCTGCGTGGACCGGTCAAGTTCATCCTCACCAAACTCACCCAACCATGTCTTTATGGACCTTGCTTTGTGCACTAGGGCCCAGTCATGCTGGAACGGAAAAGGGCCCCTCCACAAACTATTCCTGCAAAGATGGAAGCATAGAATTGTCAAAAATGTCTTTGTATGCGGAAGCATTAAGAGTTCCTTTAAAGCCCAAACCCTGAAACACAACCCCCTATACCACTATCCCTCCTTCATCAATCTTTACAGTTGGCACAATGCAGTCAGCAGGGTAACATTTTCCTGGCATCTGCCTAGCCCAGACTCATCCATCAGACTGTCAGATGGGGAAGTGTGATTCATCGCTCCACAGAACGCAGGTCCAATGCTCCGGAGTCCAGTGGTGACATTCTTTACACCACTCCATCCAATGCTTGGCATTGCAATTGGTGATGTGAGGCTTGCATGCAGCTGCTTGGCCATGGAAGCCCATTTGATGAAGCTTTCAGCGGACAGTTTTAGTGCTGAGGTTAATACCAGAGGAAGTTTGGAGTTTTTTGTAGTTATTGAGTCAACAGAGTATTGGCAACTTTCATGCACTATGAGCCTCAGCACTTGTGGCCAGAATGCCCTGGGGCTAGAAAGTAGCAATAGTTAGTTGTAAAGATAAGTAATAAAGATGCTTCAATGTTCTTGTTTGATCATTTGAATACAGACATTGTTACAACTTCTGATCATGGGGGAATTCAGGGATAGAATGGGGGTTCCGTTTGGCACCACAAGGGTGATAAGGAAGATAATTCAATTGACAGTGGCCAGAGGAGTGGCTGAGCTGCCATTTCATGGGAATCATGGGAAATCTCCGTACTGTCCTGTCCTGTCCCGTACCTGCCTCAGGATCCTCGCACTCCAGGAGGTCAGTCTTTATATGTAAATTCACTCACAACACCTTCACCACCTTGTTGGGGAGGGTCTTTTGGGGTATAAAGGGGAGTGACGAACTACCCTTAATTTGTATTTGAGCTGCCTTTCAGTACATGGTATATGGCTGCACTGTATTACATTATATTACTTTTGCTGTTCAACAAACCACTGTTTGGTGAAAGTGCTGACTCCGCAAGGTGATTCCTCGCATTGGTCTTTTGGACGCTGAGGGCATTACCATGAAACAGGTGCTGTGTCCAGGGCTATTATGGTGTGAATATAACGAGTGGAGAGTATTCTGGAGTTCAGAAGTGCATTCTAGCTAGAGAGCCTAATGCATTCTGCATAGTGTACTTCACATAACTTGAATCTAGGTCTGAACAATGCCTGTAAGCCTATGAGGTACAGGATTGTTATGATATCATGCACCTTAGACATGATATCATTAGCAGCAGCATAAAGGGGTGGGAGTAGGAGAGGCGCCTAGCCTGCATACTCTGGCACAAATTTGCCATAAGTGGTGGGCACAGTTCAGATAAAATCAAACTTCTGTCTAAGAAGACCACTGATGACACAGAGGCCATGAAAAATGTTTTAATTTGTGTCCATGATAGTGATACAGCACAAAATGCTGGAAACTCTTAAACCAGTCTCACGGTTCCATCCAGAATAAGAAAATTGATATAATCTTCATCAGCAAAAATGCGACAATTACACTTTCCAAAATTTGGGAGGAGGTTAGACACATGAAGCCCATAGCAGATGCCTTTGCAAAATAATGGGGTGTTGTACCTTCATTTTCACATAAGTACAAAAAGTGCACCGAAAAGCACTCCAGCAACATGTTTGAGGATCGGTGGCCACAAAATGCTGAGGACTACTTTAGGGTTTCCGTGTTTTACGCAACTACCCAGTTGCCACATTTACCAAGCACCACAATCTCCTGCCCATTGTCCCACATCTGGAAATAGCACTTAAACAGTTTCCAATGGAGCAACAATGAAATTTTTTTCAAAACTGAAATTCCTCAAGAGTAAAATATATTTAAGTAAATATATTTAAGAGTAAAATATATATAAATATATAAAAGGATATATTATCTGGTGTGACCCTTCTGAGCATTGAGTATTGGTGTGTCCATACTGTACCATAAACATTAAGGTAACAGAGAGAGACTTCGCTTATCAAAACACAAGGAGAGCACAATGGATTCAGTAAAGGATGTTGCCACCCAATGAGCTAGCTTTGTCCTAACTGAAACACTTGTGATTACTTGTTATGTGTTGTATATCAAAAGATCTCCATGACAAGTCATAATACCAAAGTCTCGTTTCCCTCGCCAAACTAGGGTCACCGGGGCCCCACCCTGGAGCCCGGCCTGGGGGAGGGGCCCGTTGGCGAGCGTAGGAGCGAAGGAGCCTGAGCTTGTGCGTGAGGTTGAGAGATACCGACTAGATATAGTTGGGCTCACCTCAACACGTAGCTTGGGTTCTGGAACCAATCTCCTGGAAAGGGGCTGGATGTTCTTTTCTTCTGGAGTTGCGGCAGGTGAGCGACGCTGGGCTGGGGTGGGGCTACTAGTGGCCCCACAGCTCAGTGCATTAACATTGGAGTTTACCCCGGTGAACGAGACGGCTGTCTCCCTGCACCTTCAGGTCGTGGATAGGTCTCTGACTGTCATCTGCGCTTTCCTGGCCTTCTTGGATTGCCTTAGCGGTATGCTGGTTGGCGAGCCATAAGGGGATTCCATCGTTTTGCTGAGGGAACGCTCACATGGGCAATGACAGTATGACCTGGAGGGGGGTGATTGGGAGGAACAGCCTCCCTGATCTGAACCCGAGTGGCATTTTGTTATTGGACTTCTGTCCATAACGAACACCATGTTCGAGCATAAGGGTGTCCATAAGTGGACATGGTACGAACATGCCCGGGGCTACAGGTCGATGATCAATTTCATAATCATATCATCTGACCTGCGGCCTTCCGTCTGGGACACTCGGGTAAAGAGAGGGGCAGAGCTGTCAACTAATCACCACCTGGTGGTGAGTTGGCTCAGGTGGCGGGGGAGGAGGCCGGTCAGACTAGGTAGGCCCAAGCGCATAGTGAGGGTCTGCTGGGAACGTCTGGCAGAGGCTCCTGTTCGCCGGAACTTTAACTCGCACCTCCGGCAGAATTCCAACTGCATACTGGGGGAGGTTAGGGACAGTGAGTGTGAATGGACACTGTTCCGGACCTCCATTGTGGAAGCGGCCGAACAGAGCTGTGGCTGCAGTCGTGGCGGTAACCCCCGTACCCAATGGTGGACACCAGAGGTGAGGGGGGCTGTCAAGCTGAAGAAGGAGGCTTACCGGGAATTATTAGCCCGGGGGTCTCCGGAAGCAGCTGACGGGTACCAGCAGGCCAAGCGGAACGCGGCTCGGGTGGTCGCAGAAGCAAAAAGCCCGGTGTGGGAGGAGTTCGGTGAGGCCATGGAAAGTGACTTTCGGTCGCCTCAAAAAGGTTCTGGTAAACCATCCAGAATATCAGGAAGGGGAAGCAGCTCCTAGTTTCTAATATTTATGGTGGGGAGGGGGTGCTGTTGACCTCACCTGGGGACATTACCCAGAGGTGGAAGGAATACTTTGAGGACGTCCTCAACCCTGCCTCAGATACATCTACGCACACTGCCTTTGAGACATCTGAGGGCACAGAGCCCTGGGATACTGGGGGGTCTTGCCCATCACTGGGGCTGAGGTGGCCAGGGTAGTTAAAGAGCTGTGCGGTGACCGGGCCCTGGGGGAGGACGACATCCGCCAGGAGTACCTGAAGGCTCTGGATGTTGTGGGGATGTCGTGGCTGACACGCCTTCTCAACAGTGCGTGGAGGTCACGGACAGTGCCACTGGATTGGCAGACAGGGGTGGTAGTCCCCTTATTTAAGAAGGGGGACCGGAGGGTGTGTTCCAACTATAGAGGGATCACACTTCTCAGCCTTCCTGGGAAAGTCTATTCCGGGGTACTGGAGACGAGGGTGGGATCGATAGTTGAATCTTGGATTCAGGAGGAACAATGTGGTTTTCGTCCTCGCCGTGGAACACTGGACCAGCTTTATACCCTTGCGAGGGTGCTGGAGGGGGCCTGGGAGTTTGCCTATCCAGTCTACATGTGTTTTGTGGATTTGGAAAAGGCTTACGACCAGGTTCCCCGAGGTGCTCTGTGGGGGGTGCTTCGGGAGTATGGGGTCCGGGGTCCATTGTTGTGAGCGATTCGGTCCCTGTACGAATGGAGCAGAAGCTTGGTCCGCATTGCTGGTAAGTCGGACGTGTTCCCAGTGCGGGTTGGGCTCCGCCAGGGCTGCCCTCTGTCACCGGTCCTGTTTATAATATTTATGGACAGGATTTCTAGGTGCAGCCAGGGTGTTGAGGGTATCCAGTTTGGTGGCCTCAGGATTGCCTCGCTGCTTTTTGCTTTTTTTTTTTGATTCATCGAGATCGGGAGCTGGATAGACGTATCACAGCGACGTCTACAGTTTTGCAGGCGCTTAACCGGTTCACCGTGGCTAAGAAAGAACTGAGCCGAAAAGCAAAGCTCTCAATCTATTGGTCCATCTTAGTCCCTACCCTCACCAATGGTCATGAGCTATGGGTAATGACTGAAAGACTGAGATCATGAATACAGGCTGCTGAAATGAGGTTTCTCCGCAGGGTGTCTGGGCTCTCCCATAGGGATGGGTGAGAAGTTCAGATATCCAGGAGGGCCTCAGAGTAGAACCGCTGCTTCTTCACATTGAAAGGAGCCAGTTGAGGTGGTTTGGACACCTGGTGCGGATGCCTCCTGGGCGGCTACCTGGAGAGGTTTTCTGTGCATGTCCTACAGGGAGGGGCAGGGGCAGACCCAGGACTCGCTGAAGGGATTATATCTCTCGGTTGGCCCCTGAGGAGCTGGTAGAGTTAGCTGGGGAGAGGGAGGTCTGGGTATCTCTCCTGAAGCTGCTACCCCCGCGACCCGAACCCCGGACAAGCGGCAGATAATGGATGGATGGATGGGTGTTGTATATCAGGCCTGGGAGTTCAAACTCCATTATTTGAATAAAATTTGAATATTTGAAATTATTTAAATTATTTACACACTCAATGGTAAAAAAACCACATCTGAATTTTTAAAAATCTATGTAGGTCACCATTAGTCAGCTAACACATGTTTTCTCATTTTTGTTTTGCCTAAAGGAGAAGGGTCTGGCTGCAGACATCCACTGTGAGGCACAGGCACTGACAGACAGGAAGTCCACTGTGGGCCTGGAAATTATGTCACTCTGGATCCACCATGAGACACACCGAAAACCCGCTAGAGGACGAAAATAATAATATACTCAAAGCGGTAGCGGCGAATATCCATCATTTAATTGTAATGTCGGGCAAGACACTGGCAAAGGAAAATGGAATGGTACGATCAACTTGGTGTTAATTGTTTAAATCTATTTAATTAATAGTGCTTCAAGAAGGACGGGAACTTTTTTGCTTGCTGAAGTGGAAAGGTTTTTGTTTGCTATGTTTAGAAGTGTGGGAATGGTTTTTGGTCACTATCTGGCTACTATGAAATACACTTTGTGCTTAGGTCATTACTGCTTTCATTTAAAAATTTAATTCACTACTACATACTGTATGTGCGGATTGCTCTGGTCTATTGAGTATTGTTGTCATATATGTATACAGTAAGGGTAAGTTTGCTGAACTGTATTCACTTAATCCTCAAAAGATCATAAATGCACATACAGTCATTTTTACAGAGTTTTGTATTTGATTTTGATTAACAGATGCACAGGTCGATTTGGAAAAGAAATACTGTGTCTCATTTATCAAGATATGCTGACGGTTGCAATCATTTCCATTGTCCGTTATGCCCAGTAATGATGTTTAAGCCAACAGTGTTACTACAAGCCTGGAGACAAGAAGACAAGCAAAACACGGAATTTAATTCCAAGTTATGTCATTTGATTTTTGTAATTAAATTAACCAAATTAGATTTTCTTGAAATTTCCTAAACTCTGGTGAATTAAGTGGATATGATGTTCCCATAGCAGTCTTTATTCGTTGTATCATGTTATGCATTTGTATGTTCTGATCTCTTGATTAAGACCAAGTTGTTTTGTATAAAAGTGCCTCAAATTAATGAATTAATATGAATGTTTATACATTGAAAACATATTCATTTATCAAATTTCCTCAACGGAATTCATAATAAATAGGTGCAGCCTTGACTGCAGGCATGCTGGTCATTACCACCGTCTCTTTTGCACAAAGACAATTATTCTGAGAGATGCAACAGTGAAACATTTGCAAATGTGACAAAAGATGTTCCATATATCCATTAATTACTACATTAACTTTTAATCCCGTTTACTTGAAAACTGCAGTTATAATGCCCCTGACAATTCCACATTTCTATTTGTAGCAACCCGGCAAACCGGTGAAAGCCAGGACACTGGAATATACTGAAACACATGATAAAGTGGATTTCAATCATTTTTGTTGTTACATTTATATTGGAATTGTTGCAAATGTCTTCATTAGTTTCATATTGTATTTTTCAGGATGTTGGCTCTGAGACTGTGGTGTGTTCATATAGACTGTAAGACTGACCACCTTGAATTGAATTGAATTGTTGAATTGTTGGACTGAACACTTCTGAAATAGTGAAAGGTTTGACGTTTTTGCCCCCTCCCCCTTTATCAATATGCACTGTACCTGGTCTCGGGGGAGCCGTTCCACATTCCTGCTTTAAGTATTTCACTAAGAAGATATTCTTTGCAATGATATAGAATCTTGCTTAGTGTTCAGTACAATGAAATGTGTCCTTTTAGGCATTTGGACTACACGGTTTTTGCATTTTTATATTCAGTTTGACGGTGGTGCCTCACTCAGCAGGCTGGAAAAGTATGTATATCAAGTATAGTATTTAACACTGAGATCTATTATAGAATTATGTACACTTTTGTTATGAAACAGGTTTCAGTGAGATGTAGAATTCCAGGTGAAAACCAGCAGTGAGGCTGAACTTCCCAGAGCATCTCGGGTACAGACAGTGAAAAGCTGCTTCAACACTTAATTACCCAATGAGGAGCGTTGATGCATAAGAGGCTCATCCTCTTATATGTCGTCTTATAGTTTTCTTGGTCATGATTTTGAATTTGTAAATGCCTATTTATTTATTCATTCTTAGCTGATGACCTGTTTATCTTATGTTATAAAATATTAAATAATATTCTGCAAATTTAGGACATCATTCGAAGACATGTCTCATCTGTGTGGCTCAAGAGATGCTGTGCTGGAAGCAGAAACCAGATGCCTGTGCACCTTGAGGATGATGAGCAAATAGAAAGTTTGTACAAGTACCTCAGCTCAGTCCTGGACAATACAGCAAACCTCCCTTGGAAATATAATAAAATTCATCATGGATGTCCTTTTTCCTGAGGTGAGCTATTTCGATGTCATGAAAATGTCCTATGAACCATTGTCTATATTTTTTCTTTATTTAGGCCATAATATGTGCCCTTGCAAATGTCATAGTTTGACAGAAGAAGAGGTGAGAGCAGAATACTTCCATAGACCAACTTACCACAAAAAGGAAAATGTGTTGTGTATGTACATGTAGGCATATTCATGCAGAATTACAAAACCTGGAATGTAAAATGGTGGTGTGATGTTCTTCAGTGGACAGGAGGACAAAAACATCCTTTAAGAAATGTGTGACAAAGTAAGTTCTTTTTGTTTTTTGAAGCGTATCTGTAAGGTTTGCAACACAACAAAGAAATTAAATGTTATGTTTCACTCCTCAGGGTCAAGATCACTATTGTCCAGCTCACCGCTCTCTGTTACATTTCCATGGTCATTTTGTCCAATTCTGAAGTTTTCTGTACTATAGTTTTTAATATTTTTATATTTAGTTATAAATTCTTATATTTAGTCATTGTGCTGCATAAATGATTACAAATAATAGTTTCATTTCCTTGTCATGTGTGTCCTTAATAGTATTCAATACAAATAAAAACAACCACAGTTTCCCCAGTAATGTATTTCATAAACTTATATTTTCTCAACAAAGCTCTTCTATGCATTCTAGCATCTATCATGGTATGAACATAATGTTTGCGACAATCATCATAAAAAAAATGCAGAATATGTATATATATATATATACATATGTGTGTGTGTGTGTGTGTGTGTGTGTGTGTGTGCGTGCAGAACACAATGTCCCCACAACGTGATGAATTTTTGCCCTTTTGACATTTTTTTGCCTTTATGGTGACAAATTTCTCGGTCCCCATAAAGGAAAACTCTTGTATTTTGCTTGGTTACTTGTGGTTATTGTTATGGTTAGGGCTGGATAGGGGGTAGGGTTAGGGTTAGGTAGGGGTTAAGGTCGTCATAGTTAGCATTAGCATTTTTTCCATAGAAATGAATGAGCGGTCCCCATAAAGATATGTTTACCCGACAGGTGCGTTTGTGTGTGTTTCAAACGAATCAACATTCGTACATAACCATAAATTACATAATATATCCAAATATAGGGATTTTCAGTCCAGATGTCCCATCCATAATGCTGCTGCCCTGTAAAAGGTAAGTTTACATTACCAAAAAAAAAATAAAACATTTTAGCCGGTCATATCTATGCATTTGTCACATGGTATCACATTTTTTTTGGTCTGTGTGAGAGTGTAATCTGACTCCCCTTTGTTACCTACCCTTTGCGAGGCTTTTGGTTAACAAATGAAATATAGATAAATTACATTTATTGAAAAGGAGGATGTTTTTCTCCAAAGCCACATGGATATGAAGTGGGATGAAATGTTATGGTCATCTGCTTGTAATGAGCTTAAGGTACAGTACACAGCAAGGCTATACAGTATTTCAGCATATCACATACTGTACAAGTGTGTGAGTGATTGCACATTACAGTATAACTGGTATCAATAAAAAAGCACATGAACACCGTAATTTCAATTGATCAACGATAAACCAATAATCGTGATGGCTCTATGTACTGTGTAAAGAACACAGAGATAATAGCATTGGTCAAGATAAACATATGCTACTCCGATGTCTATCTTAACCGTTTCCGTTAATATTTAACAATATTGCCGATAAAAACAATAAAAATTACTTTTTAAATAGTGTCCATTATCGATTAAAACATAGTAGATAGCAAAAAATCCAACATATAGAATTTAATAAATAAATAAATGCTACAGGCAACACACTAGACCGTCTTTCGTCAGTGGATGTGCTTCTTACTGGATCTGCAGCCAGACTCTATTGGCCACTAGGGGTAGATTTCTGTGAATTTAATGAGCTTAGCCAGAATAGCTGAATCTAGTCATCAAGAAATTAGTGGAATAACCGATAGATTTGACAGTGTTAATGTCAGATAAAGCCTAAACCAAAGGTAGCATTTGACTGCATTATGCCATTATTATTTTGTATACATCGGCCTATGAGTAGATAAATAAATAAAAATGACATTATATATTATCGTCTCCTTGTCATTTTCCTTACTTAAGACAGTAGTTGGCTAATGTTACATTTTTCACCTTTCACGGTTGGTTGCACATAATGGTCTTAGGCTCCTTCTGTGCTAGGCCTGCATTATAATTGTATAATTAATATTCAAATTTCTTCTAATGGTAAACCCGTTATATTAGAAAAAAATGTAAATGCCCTTTAAAAGGAGTTTCACAGCCTTACTGTACATTTTGTGTATTTTTGCCCAGAGGTAGCACAATTTGTCTGATGCCTTCAATATGATATCATAATGTTTTAGAAACTGGATAAGGTGACGTTTGTGCCATCTGACTGAATGAAAATGAATTCTCGCAATTTCACATTAGCCCAAAGGCTATGCAGCGCCATGTGGCCTGATATAAATGTGTCTGTTTTGACACATGCCTGCATTCTCAGAGATGGTGTTTGATCGCTTTAAATAAAACATGGGTTATTCGACCTACCAAAATTAAACTAATGATAAATTTGGCTACTTGACCCTTTACTTTTTGTTAACCCCCCCCCCCCCCTTTGTGATTGCATTGAATATATTTGGTAATAGTAAAGCTGCAGAAAATACATGATTCCTCACTGAGGCTGTGCAGTTGGGTTTGTAAATTGCAGCTGAAGGTTCCACTACAACAGATCACAGTTTACCTTCGCAAACAAAGGAATTTAGACATGCAATGAGCTGAGAGTAAAAATAAAATCCAGTTTTATGTGGTTATGAATAATAGATAAAAATCACTCATAGATATGTTCACGGTTACCTGGGATACAGGGGCCACATAGGCTGCAGTGCCAAATGGGGTGATGACATCATAATCATGGGAGGGGCCCCATGTCAGCTAGCTTGAAGATCTTACAGTGGTATGGTGAGGCTAATCATCAACTTCAAATTGTGCATGTATTGCATGCCCATCTGTTTCAAGCAGGTTGAAATTAGTGTTGAGAATGCTTGACTGGTACATAGGAATCACAGAGAGC
Organism: Mormyrus hasselquistii; assembly: GCA_026779605.1. Classification (NCBI taxonomy): domain Eukaryota; kingdom Metazoa; phylum Chordata; class Actinopteri; order Osteoglossiformes; family Mormyridae; genus Mormyrus; species Mormyrus hasselquistii. The sequence goes on from JAODKE010000125.1 coordinate 8,905,040, forward strand.
TGATAGGAGTGGATGTCAGCCTTGGAAAAACAAGAGCACAGCCATCAAATGAAGAGAGCACCAAGCGATATAGCATGTCTATAGGCTAAGACTGTGTGCCTCTGATTGGGAAGTCCTGTGGCTGACAGAGTGATGTCATTACTCACTCCTTGCACAAGGTCTTTGGTCCCAAATGCAGTCTAACGCTGCACTCTGATTCTGTATTGGACATAAGTGTCTGCTAAAAAGGTATGGAAATCAGGCCACTAGAATTAGGTTTTACAACTACGTGACATTTTATCCGAAGCATCTTACAATGGAGGGAAGGTTGCAATTTTTTATGCATGCTCCCTGGGATTTGATCATGGCATCGTTAGCACAATGTGTAAAACAGAAATAAATAAATGACTATTTAACATAGAAAATAAAATTCAGTTCATAATAACCATAACGACAAACTGTGGTAAATGTATTTTCTAACTTTTTGTGTGCATCCAAAGACACATTGAAGTTTAAAAAAAAAATCTAAATATGAAAGAAATATTTATTTTGTTAAGGCAGTCATTTTGAACTGTAATATATTAAGAGTAACTAATATATGCTGGCCATTCTTAGCCTTCCAGCTGTAGAGTTTCATATGCACTTTTCAGAATAATAAACCTGCAATTTCATTTTTTGCCCAGTTAATTTTCTGTTTGACTGGTCACTCCCTATTAGGATTTCCCTGCATTCAGAATGAAAATAATTGATTCAAAAATCCTCTGTACTCCGTATATCTTTCCATAAGTAGACTTTGGAAAGAAAGCTTCAATCCAATAAATATGCTACAATACATTTGGAAATAAGGTTTTCAACCTTTGAAGATTCATCTGGCTACTAACATAGTGAAATGTTTAGGCATTAATAACATATTAAATAATTGTTTTTATTTGTAAGAAGTATTATCAAGTATCTAAGAACACAATATTCAAGATAAATATACGTATAAAAATATTCAGAGCAACCACAAAATTAACAACAAAACAATAATATCTTGGTTAGAAAATATATGGACAAACTTACTCGTATTTCCAAATGGAGTGCCATAAAGCCTATTAAATTAATCGGAGTTAAAGACAATAGTAAATGCTGGTTTGCACTATTTTGTGACGTTCATGCAGACAGTTGTGGTTTTACCCGTTCCTTGGCTCGAGGTGCAGTGCAGTGCCGTATACAGTATAGTTACTTTTTTTATTACTGTATAATTATTATCTTTATTATGTACCGTATCATTTTTCCACGTTACCTACATATTCAACTAACAGACAGACTTAGGCGATGGTTGTCGTGCGTAACCCGGAGACTGCGCATAATGTGTGTAAGGTTCTTGTGTATATGTCCGCCTCTCTTTTAAATAAAAACACAGCTTCATTGCCCCCTTCCTCTTTCCTGCCTCTCATCCTCCTCCTCTTGCCTTTGCCTCCTCGTGATTATTTGTTTGATACTCTGTGTATCGGATCCCCCTTCCTGGCTCTTTGTGACACATCTTTTCGATTTCGAATTGCCTTCGTTATTTGAGTATTTATGTTGTGCTTTTGTATTTTGACCATCTCTATTACTCTCTCTCCCTTCCTGTCCCTTGTTCCGTCCAACATCTGATTACATCAGGACCCTAGACAGGGGTGTAACAGTGAGGAGGTCATGTCTTTTCACTTAGAGTCCAAAACATATAGTTAGGTGAACTGTGATTTCTAGGTTTCTAGATTTCTAGGTCTAAAGCGTATCTGTATGCCTATAGTGTATTTCTATTTCTATGCAGCTGAATTTAACAATAACGACGGCAAGATCTGGCATCTCAGCCAGGGTGTCTCTGTCTCTTGGCTTGTGCTTCCTCTGATAGGCTGCAGGCTCACGACAGCCATACATTGGATAAGCGGTTATGAAATATGTATGGAATTGCAAAAACTGTAAGCATGATTGCCATGTATGTATGTATTTACTCTTCTTTTGTTTATTCTGCTTTTCTTCTGTTAATTTCTACACGTGGATCTATTTCTGTCAAAATGCTTTCTGTCCTAATTTCAGCAATTGTCTAAAAGTGCACTCAAAAGACGTGCAATTTTGGCCCGCTAAGTGATTTGGGCAATTCGTAACAAACTGTATGTCAACAACGGAACAGGCGGTATTAAGATTTGACAGTTTCTGTTTCCATGTCAGCTGAGGACAGGGCACAAGGGGTGCAATCAGGGGATCAAAAAAATTCCGAAACAACAACCAGGGACAAGAAGGTTGCTGTGGTTCAACACTGGGTAACAATATCCCAAATAAAGCCAAATATCTTTCTTCCATCCATTTTCCATATCCAGCTGTCCTGTACAGCATTGTGGAAATCCATGGCCTATTCCAGAAACTACAGCGGATAGAGGGGCCAGGTTCACTCCAACACTGCAGCCCATGTTAACAGCGATAGAGGGGCCAAGTTCACTCTGACACTGCACCCCATGTTACCAGGGATAGAGGGGTCAGGTTCACTCTGACACTGCACCCCATTTTACCAGGGATAGAGGGGTCAGGTTCACTCTGACACTGCACCCCATGTTACCAGGGATAGAGGGGTCAGGTTCACTTCGACACTGCAGCCCATGTTACCAGGGATAGAGGGGTCAGGTTCACTCTGACACTGCACCCCATGTTACCTGGGATAGAGGGGCCAGGTTCACTCCAACACTGCACCCCATGTTACCAGGGATAGAGGGGCCAGGTTCACTCCAACACTGCAGTACATGTTACCTGGGATAGAGGGGTCAGGTTCACTCCAACACTGCAGCCCATGTTCCCTGCGATACAGGGGCCAGGTTCACTCTGACGCTGCACCCCATGTTACCAGGGATAGAGGAGCCAGGTTCACTCCGACACTGCAGCCCATGTTACCTGGGATAGAGGGGCCAGGTTCACTCCGACACTGCACCCCATG
>JAODKE010000125.1:8913980-8927138 GCA_026779605.1 Mormyrus hasselquistii
GAGCACGATCAGGGCATCACACGAGGAAATGAGGTGGGCGTGGCACACGGGAGGATCGTACGGAGCGGATCATGACAATACCTTCTGTGATAGGCGGGGATCACTGTAATTTGAACATTTATTTGTTTGATTAATTTAAATTTTTATTGTCTTTTTTCTTAATTTGCAAGTCTGTTTAGTTTCAAAATTAAAAAAGGCACGTGGGTCACAGGGTACTTGGCAGCATTCAATGCACAAGAACTTGTGAAAGTGACTATCAACAATTACTGTCAGTAAATGTCAGGTTATGCATCTGTTCTAAACCTCAGTGCTACCTGCAAAAAATATGAATGTTTCCATTTAAAAAAATAAATGTGAACAGTAATGAACAGCAAGAAATCTAAAGCTGTGGTTCACAGAGTCTCCTTGAGGAACCCCAGCTATTAAATGCATTTGATGTATCTGCTATGATTAAATGAACCTAAATAATCCAGAACCCCATCTGAGAGTATGAGAGTATACTATGATAAAAAAATCAGAAACATTTATGTCATTTAATCATGGATTAAATGATGATGTAATTAGTCTCAAGTCTCATTTCTTTATATAGCCCTTTTTACTACCACATAGACCGAAGGACTGTACATCTAAAGAAAAAATAAAAACATACAGATACATGACATGCAATAAAAGCTTCAAGAATTAAAAACAACAGAATACAAATACGTTTTCACTCGAATTTTAAAAACATCAACTGATGGTGCAGATCTAATATCAGGGGGAAGCGAATTCCACAGTCTAGGGCCAACGGCTGAAAAAACTCGATCCCCTTTAGTTTTAAGACGAGTTCTTGGAACAAAGAGCAGTAAACAATTCGAAGACCTTTGTGATCTACCAGAGTTCATAAGCACCAAGTCCTTGATATATTCCGGGGCCAAGTCGTGAACAGCTTTATAAACATACAACAACACCTTGTACTGTATTCGATATTTCACAGGAAGCCAATGAAGCCTTTCTAGAACAGGTGTAATATGCTCTCTTTTCTTAGTCCCAGTAAGGAGCCTCGCGGCAGCATTTTGAACCAGCTGCAATTTTGAAATAAGAGATTGACTGATTCCTACATAAAGAGCATTACAGTAATCCAAGAGAGAAGAGATAAATGCATGAATCACTATTTCTAGATCGGGAACAGACAAAAAAGATTTCATTCTCGCAATAGTCCTTAACTGATAAAAACAAATTTTGCCACATTTTTAACCTGATGGTCAAACATAAGAGCAGAGTCAAAAATGACACCTAAATTTCTTATTTTTCGCTGAACATTTGTTCCCCATGTACCTAAAAAATCGGTTAAACCACTGTCATCCTTATTCATCCCAAAAACCATGACTTCAGACTTGCTAGCATTTAACTGCAGGCAGTTTTGCTCTAACCAGCTAGTCACCTAGGATAGATTGGCGCTTGATCCTCCAGCTCTGATTGGTAGATAAATCTGAATATCATCGGCATATAGGTGATAAGATATACCATATTTCTTAATAATTATGCCTAAAGGCAGCAAAAACAAAGAAAAGAGAATAGGTCCCAAAATTGAACCTTGTGGTACTCCACAATCCAGAGAAACTGACTTAGAAGAGAAGTCCCCAACCCTAACAGAAATTGAACGCCCGTTTAAATAGGAGGAAAACCATTTTAAACCCATCCCTCTCAGCCCCACAGCATGTTCCAAACGATTAATAAGAATATCGTGATCAATTAAATCAAAAGCTGCACTAAGATCCAACATGTCTGCAATAAGTAATAAACTCGTAATAAAGCTGATTCAGTACTGTGACCTGCCCTAGTACCAGACTGAAAAACATCTAACACCTCATTTTTTCCAATATTTTAGAGATGCAAGGCAGTTTTGAAATGGGCCGATAAGTCCAACGGATCAAGACTAGGCTTTTTAAGAAGGGGCTGAATAACCGCCTGCTTAAAACTTGAAGGAAAAATGCCTGTATAAAGACTGCAATTAACAATAGCAGTAATACACGGCCCAGTGTAATCAAATGTCACAGCCAGCAAATGAGAAGGCAAAACATCCCAACTAGCAGCTGGGCGTTTCAACTTACCAATAACAAGAGTAATATCCTCAGTTGAAACCAAATTAAATTTATCAAACGTACTAACATTTTTAAAAATATCTCCGGTCAAATCATTCCAATCACGAAAACCAGATCTAATTGTATTAACTTTTTCTAAGAAAACATTTAAAAACTTCTCACAACACTCTCTTGATGGAAATATTGAGACAGTTTTTGAGTTTAAAAACCTATTAATAGATTGAAACAAAATTTTAGGTGATTTTGAGTGCTGTGATATAATTTTTGAAAAAAAGGATGATTTAGCATCCTTTACAGCCTTCTGATATCCCATACAAAAATCTAATAAAATTTGTTTAGAGATCTTAAGTTTATCCTTTTTCCAGGCCCGTTCTGCTCGCCTACACTGCTGTCTAAGAGCGCGAATTTGTTCATTTAACCAAGGCTGATGATTAACTTTACTATACCTGATCTTATATGGAGCAACAGAGTCTAATACTCCAGAACACACCGAATTAAAAACAATAAGTAATTCATCTGGATCAGCCGTAATAATTACAGACTCCAGCCATGATACATCAGAAAGAGTACTGAAAATATCACCAAACGCCTGAGGTGTAGACTGAGTGATTGTACGGGAACGTAAACAAGAAAGCTGATGCTCCACCCTTTCAATTTGCATATTTACATTAAAGGTAACAGGCATGTGATCTGAAATACAGGCATCATTTACAACAACATCACAGATAGACAGACCTAAGGAAAAAACAAGGTCCAAAGTATGTCCTTTTTCATGTGTAGGACCAAAAACATGTTGTATAAAATTAAATGAGTCCATCAGATCAGAAAACTCCTTCTCCAAAGGCTTCCCAAGGCAGCAAATATGAATAATTACACATTAATATCAGTGACACAGAAAAATACATCAAGAATGTATTATTATCACATGTAAATACATTTATTGTTTACAATTAGCATTAATTCAGGTTTAATTCATATGAAAATTTGCTGTAATTTTCCTTATGTATGCACAAGTGCAACTCTCCCCACAGATGACAATATCCTTTAGTTAGTTAGTTGACATCTAAAGATACATCTAAAGATGTCAACGTGTTCTGCCGAAATGGAGAGTGCAAGTAATGTTAACAGGGAAATACCGCTGATCATCTGATGTTCATTGTTGAGAATGACATGGAAATTTTTAGAGTAAGTGCTTAAGCCATCAGTCACGTTATGCCACAACGCAAAACAAGAGGTATCTGAAGGCTTCAAGCGTGCCGATCCGACAGCACCCCAATCCTCCTTTTTAACAGGGCCCGGCCGTGACTGAATATCAGTATCACACCCTGGATTGAATTGAAATCGGGTCGTTGTGTTGCCACCTTGTTCTCTAAGACGGATGCATCCATGCAAAACATAGTCGCACCACTTGGGGAGGTGTTGTCTTTTCATTGATTAACAGCTCCCTGGCCTGGAAATCTCTCAGTGATCCCAGTGGGCCATGTGTTATTATAAAAACTAGTTTAGACACCCTATTTAAATAGGGAAGGAGGCACCAAGTCATCTATTTAATGCACTTAGCAGTAAACTAAATTCACAGATTTACATTCTTATTCGCATTTTAACTTGCTAATGCTAATATTAATCTACCATCCCCCCCCCCCCAAGTTGAGTGTTATCTGTTAGACTTGACTGCTTCAACTCACCCCCATACCATCGTTTCATCGACAGATTAAACATTTCTCAAATATGCTCCCTATTTAAGCTGATTGCTTTCTTTATACTCTGTGGCACACAGGTTATAGTAATTGGTATTGATGCTGAATGTTTGCATGGGGGAAAAAAAAGTCATCCTTACTCGTTTGGATTAATTGAAACTACTTGTGCTTTTATACAATTGCTAAGCTGTGGTTTCATTGTTCTTTTGCCAATCAGCAAGGAGAGTTGTATTTTTTGTACTGCACTTTGATTAAATTTAAGGCCACTTATGTACAAATAAAGCACCAAAATACAGAGAATCTTTAATCTGGGCTGCTTACCTAACTCTTTGATCCAAATAAATATATAATTTCACAAAACACTATAGCAGGGTGTTTCATTGTAGCATCAAAGAAGTAGTTGGCAAATGGATTGCAGTACAAGGCCTCTCCGGGGACCTGAACCAGCAGTCACTGGGTTATGAGTGCATGGCCTCGAACTACTATGTTACCTGCAGTCATAATTTATTTACATGAAGTGTAATTAATTCACCTTAGCTTTTTGTAGGGAACTGAGTAAGGGGCATTTCTACAATGTTGTTTGAAACTCCTTCTTATTGACTTATTTAATTATTATAGTTTTGAGTTTCTTGTTTTAAGTTATGTTATTCTGAATAATTATTTGAATTCCAGGTCATTTTAGTTTAGTTTTCAGTGTGGCTTTATTAGTTTTTCTTAATTTATTCATGTTTGTATTCAAATGTATTAGTTTAATATAAAGTAGTACATATTAGTATGTTAAGATACTGTGTCACGCCCACGGAGGCGTGATACGTCATTTACAACCCAACTCCGGTCTATCAACCGGCTTTATAACCGGAGCCGACATTGAAGGATTCGCGAAGTATTGAGCCAATGTCCCATTGCCGTACTGAGCGTTTTCTTTGTCTCGTGTCTGCCCGCTTTCCCGTGCCTCATCAGTCTTCCCTGTCTGCCTACCTTACCTGCTTGCCTTCCCTCCTTAGACCCGCTCCCGTCCTTGACCTGCCCTTCGTGTCGAGCCCGACAGCTCCCGTTTCCCTCTCCTCTCGTGCCCCGGTCCCGTGCCTGCCCGTCGGATGGACTCTCCCGGTAAAGACCCTCTCGCCTGGACCACGACTTCGATTACAGCACGTCCCTTCGGTACCTCAGCCTCGGATCCCTTCGAGGATTTCGCCATCGGCCACCTCGCTCCAGATCAGAGCCCGACTCGAGCGGACCGCACTCCGTTTCTCCGCAGCGCTGTCCCTCGCCTATACTGCTTGTGTGCCGAACTCATTAAAGCATCCTTACCCCTGCAATCTTGGATCTCGGTCTCCCTTTGTGGCTAGCTGTGACATACTGTATATATCTATTTAGTTTTTATATATGTTAGTTTCTATTTAAGTTTTAGTCATTTTAATTCTAGATATAGACTGCATGTTGTAGAACTGTCCTCAGAACGCACAAATCATGTTCTTGGTATTATTAATGGTAATAATGGTCATAAAAGATAGACAAATCAGTATTTAAATAATACTAATTATTATTAAAACTGCTAACAGAAAGTATTGGAAGTTTGTTTTCGTTTTATTTCAGTTAGATTCAGAAGCAATATTTATTTTCATTCAGTTAGTTTTTTTCGTATCTTAAATTCATTTTATGGAAATGTTTTCTTACTTTTAGTTTTCACTACAGACAATAACCCTGCTAATGACTGTATGGTATAGAAACCTCTCTTCCAAAGTGGACAATATGTGCATTGTGACCTCTATTTGTATTTAAAAATGTCAAAACTTTATTGTCCTTTGCTAGTCCCTGCCTTGTCTCAATAATAATTTCCCTCCAGCAATCAATGTTGTACCATCTCGTCTCATTTCTCTCATCTTAACATATGAACATATGGTTTCCTCCATAATAGAAATGGAAACCAAATGACACTATAAACTAACAGCTTAATTCAATGCTATATTTTCTGAACTCATATGCATATCCGAGTTTGCCATATCATCTGCTAGTCCATTCATCTGTGAAGTACAAGCATATTGTAATTAACCAGATCTGTGTAAAATAAATAAGAATGATAGTAATGGAAGAAGCCTTAATTTTCCAGACATGGAAACTGTTTTGTTTCTTTTACGCTTCACACACAGCTACAATTAATCTTTTCTACCAACATACCTCATTTTTGAATTCCATTTACTGTAATAATATATCTCATGTGTAGATATAACTATTTGAAAAGGAATTCACTGCAGCAACTATATCCAAGAATTTTTTTTTTTAACAGACTTTCTGTTGAACTAAAATTCTAAATATCTGACACCTAACATTATTGCAAAGAAAATGCAACTCATGAAACATTTCTCTGGGATACTCTTGGGATCCCAAACTATCCATGTCAAATACGCAATTCTTAAATGCATGTGACAAAGGAGTAAGACCATCAGGGAGACGGGAGGAAATATGCATCACATGATTGTTTTGACAAGAATGACTTGAGTATTGTCATGTCTAGCCCCGCAGTGCTTGTCTGATCCCTGTATTTTCCTAAGTAGTGGCTTTTAATCAGCCACGCCTGAAGCTTGTTAGTCTCACCTCTTGTTCCTGCCCTCTTGTTAACCAGCCACAGCTGCCTACCGTTTGCTCCGTGTATATAAGTGTCTCAGTCTTCTTTTTCGGTCATTGATCCCATCTGCGTTGCCGCTCTTCCTGTTTCCCCACAATAAACAACCCCTGCAAGGGGATATGTTACCTGCAGCCTGCATTTTGGATGCCTTTCCCCTGCTGCTACATGACAAGTATACACACTTTGCAGCACATGGAAAAATATTACATGCCATATTACATGAAAAAAAAGTATATGCAAATTTGTTTCTGGCAAAATCTTCAGTTCTTGGTGAAAAAATTGATGTGTGAGAAAAGCCAATCAATATTTCACTCAAATCAATTCTAAACAATTACATTTTAACAGCAAATAGATAGTTACATTTATAAGAATGCTAAACATTGCATTATGTGTCTTATAATTATTATAATTCATGCTATTGAATCTGAATGGGCACAGTTTATTTAATGGAACATGTATGTGTGTAAAAAGAATACTTCATTCTCACCTCTGGTGCTTTATCTAAGTATCCAGTATCCTCCCTGTTGTCATAGCTGCAGTTACGCTGCTAGCTGGCAGTTTCGTCCACCCACCCTGCCTGTACATGCACTGTATGGCTCTTGTGACAAATATCCATTTGCTTCAATGCTTTCTGGGTAGGTATTGATGTTAGTGAGGAGGGAAGAGTCAAGACTGATGAAAAATAAAAACGGGTAGTAAATAATGCACATTTCATTTGTTTGATCTATGTAGACAATGTGCACAGCACATATGTATTCTGTGTCTTTTAAAGCAGAAAAATATACACCCTGGGGTGGGCAGGGACGCAGAGACAGGAAAAAGGAAGCTATATTGACAAGTTGTCTGTGGAGTGAAACCGCAAACACAAAAGTGATCTTCAGATAGCGAAGGTTCTGGAACTGGTCGAGCTGAACGAAAACCCAGCAAGGCAGTTAAATCAGATTAAGGAGAATAAGAAGCAATAAATATGTTGTCATAATGTTTAAAAAACCATGCAGATTATGTTTTGCAGTCAATTATTTGATGCAGCCACAAAAGAAGACCAAAGTTAACGTGCATAAGTAGAGGGCAACGTGGAATTGTCACACATGCACACAGACACATAAAATGCTGTCAAAACAAAATACACAAGCAGCTGGGATACTGAACACAGAACTGTCTAAAAAAAACTCCAATTCCCACAAAGCCAAACAGCTTCCTTCCTTCATTCACACACCCCTGTGTGAGACCAGCTTGCTGGCAGCCGCTCAGCTAACACATACTGTAGTACATGTTAACTGCGGTCTGTTTAACTGTGTGGTGGGGCTAAATGCAAATTGTCTTGTGTTGTTTTCCGGTGGAAATTATATCTAAATACTCCAATGCCTCCTTGAAAATTGTGATTTAATTTCAAAATGACAGGCAGATTTATAACATCATTATTTTCTGTGAAATGCCATGTACTTAATTGTATTCAACTTATTCAAATGTTCAAAGTAGTTCAGTACTGCTATACATCCCTGCATATTAACATCGGACTAGAAAATGAAAATGAAATTGCTATCACAAATTGATATCATAAAATCAAAGCTTTCATACTGAATTTTTCCCATTAATTGTTCATAGGTGACAGCTTGTCACCTTACATCTGCAGGTGCATAAGAATGGGAAATGTGTCCTACATTACAGTACAATTCATATTCAGTTTTCTGTCTTTCAAAGAAAATATGACTGTGTTCAAATTATTAGAAAATATAATGTGTTTAGAGCAAGACTGTGAACAGTGGTCATCATTGCGTCAATTAGACTGGAAAAAAATGTTCACTGAAGTGTGACTTGCAGTGACTTGTAACTGTGCCATGTGGAAATGAGACTTCTGATGTATTATTGTCTGATTGTGCTGCACTTTGAATTGAGGTGACAATGCAAAGGAGTTGGACCTTGTTCAAATTAATTATTACTTAAGTCACAGCCTTACTCATCTATACCCTGTGATGGACTAGCAGCCTAACAATGATCTACCCCAGCAGTCCTGTGCTACTTCACACTGGATCCAGCTGCTCCTCCCAAACTCTAACATAAGCAGATGGAAGAAGGATGGATGGGTGGATGGATGGATGGATGGATGGATGACAAATTATTACTATTATTATTATTATTATTATTAATAAATAAATAACCTGAACTCCATTTACTGTGCACATATGCTTATGAAAAAGATTAGGTTTATTTGTGATTCATTTCTATATATATATATATATATCTCAATAATTCATATCAATGACATTTGAGCACAACTTCATTTCAAATATCGCACCTAAAACCACATCTATGTTTACATAGTAAATTTCTTGAAATACAACATATTGATCCATAAAGAAAATGGCAGCCTCAGACACTTAGCGTGATAACTGAAATATTATTTAATGAATCCAAATTTTCCAATCTTTGTAGGCACATTGTATAGCTGAAGGTCTGGAGCACTTCAAATTTTGAGAGAAATCACACAAGTGAAGCAATGGCACATGATCACCTAAAAGGGAAGGGTGCTTCAGTTAAGCTGCTCGCTCTTGCAAACAGGATAACTCCGTTTGATATTTTGACACTATTTACTCTTCTTTATTTTATCACTTCACAAAAACATTATGTGGATGAAAATCTGAGACCTGAGACACATTGCCCCAAATTTGAAGCAGCAGTGACAGAGGACAGGAGAGGGCCAAAAAGCAACGTGCTCCGCCATCTGGTGAACACAGTTGTCTTACATCTAAACGCATTCCGTGAATCTTTTTGCAGTCTTCCCAGGAACATACTATTGGCCAGTGATTCTCAAACTGCAGTGTGCAAGATGCTTTTCTCAATATTCTAAAATAAAGATTGTAAATTTTTGTCCTCCCTCTTGACAAATTTTTTCGGTAGCTGTCTGGCAGCCTGTCGGAGAAATTCATTATGGGGAACTTGGCGAAATTTATTCTGGGGGAGTTTAATTGAAGTCAAGGTTTAAGGGTTTCTTTGCAGAGGTAGGCTTAGTCGCTATTATGACATTTTCATTATGCGGTGATACATTCATTTCTATGGAATTAATCGCATGCAAACCCACCTCCGCTTGGCAACATTTTTGGGGTCATTTAATTGCATCACTTAACCCTATAGCCATATTTGGTGATACAAGAAAGAACAAAATAAGACATTTAAAAACATTATATTCATACCTGCAAAGTGAATATGTGAAATTAAAATGTGAGACAGTATAAAGTGCAAAACGTGGCGTGTTAGATGTAGGAGCTGCACATTATGTACTTGTCACTGTCCACATTAATGCATAGTTTCCCGTCTGGTGCAGTTTTCTATGTGTGCTTGTGTGTGCTTGTGTGAGCTTGTGTGTGCCTGTGTGAGCTTGTATGTGCTTGTGTGAGCTTGTGTGTGCTTGCGTGTGCTTGTGTGAGCTTGTGTGTGCTTGTGTGAGCTTGTGTGTGCTTGTGTGTGCTTGCGTGAGCTGTGATCAGCTGCAACAATAGCAGTTTGTCACAAATGAGGAAATTTAATCTAGTGAGTCTATTCAACAATGGCTACACAGAAGTGCGTTATGCTGAGAAGAACCTTCACGACTATAAGAATAATGCTAAAATTACTAATGGTTCTTTAGTAACAGTACTAATCTTCATTAGTGGGTGAGCATCAGCTTATTTTTTTGCTAGAATGCGGATACCACTGTATCTCATGATCCCCGCTCTATTTTTGGCTGTGGTGACTAATGTAACCTAACTGAACAACTCATTCAATGGCCTTTGTGCCACATAATTTATGAGAGGCAAGCTGATGACATAAAATTAGACTTTGAAACAAAACACCATTCTCATCCTTCTGCATTTGGCAAACCAGACAAGGCAACGTTGACTGGACACCAACAGTGAACTTGGGGCACAGCAATCTGTTAGCATCAGGGACATCAAGAGAGGAAAGTAACAAGAAACTCCTCAGACATTTCCTGCAGCCTCAGATACTGTACAGTGATAAAACAAATCGATCAACAATTTACCATTAAAACACATTCACTTATTTGCGATCAAGCTGGATTTGTTGCAATAAAAATGACAACGGTCACAGAGCCCTAATATTAACATTACAGCACTGGGCAACGTAATTGCTTAACTTTACCTGCATGATGAAAACGATAAATAATATATAATAATAAATGATGAATAATAAGCATGACAATTATATGACATCCTCATAAACAGTGGCAGGTTTTCAGCCATTTTGCATTAAGTCTGTAAGGGTCACATCCAGTAATATCCATTTTCTCTTTATTTTGTTTAGTTTTAATTTGCTTTCATATAATGTTTGTATAATGTTATTTGGTGTCACTATTTGCAGGAATATATGAGACACCTTCCTAACAACTAAATTGTATGGCAATAAAGCGCAGATTCCTGAATCTTGCAGTGTACCTGGAGTTCTCTATTACCTTGACTGACAGTGCATCAAGATGGTGCGCTCCTATAGCCGTCCTCATTTGCTGTACGGACAGCTTGAGGGAAGAAACATTTTCTCAGTCTCTCAGCACTGGCCTCCAGGCTTTGGTAGTGACTCCTGGACTGCAGCAGAGAGAAAAGGCCATTACCGTGGCTTTAATGTTCATCCATTTTCATACCTTTGTCCTTGCATCACTTTCTGTGGGTGACCAGCCAATTCAGGAGAACACACCTGGCACCAGTCCAGGTGATGATCTTCTCAGTCAGGATGCTCCTGCTGGTACAGCTGTATAATGCTTTAAGAAGTTTGGGAGCCAACATGAACTTCATTAGCATCCTGAGGAATTGGAGGGCTGATGTGCCTTTTTAAGGGTGCGGATGTCCTCTCTTATGTGGACATCTAGGCGTCTAAAGCTGGGCACCATCTCAACAGGCAGCCCATTGATTGTGAGAGGGTAGCAGTGCCTCCCATGTTTAGAATAGAATAGAATAGAATAGAATAGAATAGAATAGAATAGAATAGTTTATTGTCGATGTATCGTTTTGCACAAATGTAAGTAAAAACATACATATAACATTTGCTCATTGCTGGAGGGAGTGAAATGGATTGTGTGCAAACACACTGTCATGCTGACACGCCTTCATACATACAGACAGACATACAGATGACGTTAACCTATACAAACAAGTGAAGTTTACATAATGTCACAATTGGTGTTATTTCACAGTCAGTAATTATAATACAGAAACTTATTTAAAGTTTTGAAACGTATGTACAGGTGGGACATTATAATTCCCATTATTACACATATTGCACAGAAGTCGTAACTGAACATAAGTCATAATTATTGCACAGAAAAATATTGCTATAGAGACATTATTGCTGCACATGCACTGGTGCAGAAGGTGGAAACAGGAGGTCAGGAGGGCACTGATCTCCAGGGCATAAGCCTAGATATGTGGGATTTAATGAATCTATATCACCTTCCAGAGGGCAGCAGGGTGAAAAGGTGATGGCAGGGTGGGATGTGTCTGTATCAATGGCTTTCACCTGGCAGAGACATCTGATGATGTAGATGTGTGTTGATCATTTTCTAGGCTGATTTGATGACTTTCTGGAAAGCCTTCTTATTGACCACAGAGCAGTTGGCATACCATCCTGAGATGCCATACAGTAGGTGAGTATGCTCTCACTGAAGCAGCGATCAAAAGACAACAGAAGCTATGCAGACAGGATTGCTTTCCTGACTGATTTTAGGGAAAAATCTGAAATGTGGTGTTAATCGTCCATGAGATGTTCTCAGAAATGTGGCTACCCAGGAGTTTGAAGCTATTTAATTTCCATTAATGTAAGATAGGGCAGGGTCTACAACAAGCTGATGATAAGCTCTTTGGTGTTTGAGGTGGTGAGTACCAGGTTATTGTCAGTGCACCATTCTGATTGCTTGCAGATTGCAGATTAGTTTTTATCGGTCCTACTACTGTGGTGTCGTCTGCAAACTTGAAGATGGTGTTATAAATGGGAACACAGTCATGTGTGCAAAATGCATAGAGGAGGAGGCTCAGTACACAGCTTTGTAGAGCACCAAGCCATATCCTGACTGTCTGATAGCGATTTGACAAAAAGCCCTTTATCCACATGCATATTTGCTGATCGATCCCCAGGTTGAGCCACTTGTTGACCATTCAGCTGAGGATAATCGCGTTGAGCGATGGAGTTATATCCACAAATAACATTCTCATGTATGTCCCCTGGTGCTCAAGGTGGGTCAGTGTAGTTTGGAAAACTGTGGTGATGGTATCCTCTGTAGACCTTTTGGCTCTGTAAGAATACTGATGTTGATCCAGAGTGGGTAATAGGATGGATTTAATATACCTTAGGATCAACCTCTCAAAACACGCCATGACTATCTGGGTTAAGGCCACTGGTCTGAAGTCATTCAGAATGCTGGCTGGGTACTGGGGCAAAAGTAAGTTAGACTTGAGGCATTTAGGGATGATGCATTTTGACTGAGGGAGATTTTGTGAGAGCGTCTGCCAGCTGATCAGTACAGTCTCTGAATACCCTCCCTTGTATTTTCTCAGGACTGGGCAGTTTCCCAGAGTTGACGCTATTGAAAGTCCTTCTGCCATCATCTGAAGAGAAGATGATATTGCTTTAAATGTTCCTTGCCTTTAACATGATTTGTCTTGAGCATTTCAGATCTGCATTTAAAGAATAGGGTTATATATGCAAAGTATTAAGTTAACTGCTCCCCAAAAGAAAGAAACACTACAATGCACCTTGTTTAACACCA
>JAODKE010000125.1:8944112-8956357 GCA_026779605.1 Mormyrus hasselquistii
ATATAAACAACCCTTGACCTTAACTAATGAGTACTCCGGAGAAATATACATAACTCGCTCCATTAAACAAGGAATTGTTGATCTGTGTCTGATTACCAAGAGATTCAAATCCCTGGCTTTCCTGAATGCTTAATTTTCCCTTTGTGTAGTTCTACAAGTGTGTTTTTCCAGTTACTCAGAACGATGTATTCTTTCACAAATGTTTGTAAACCTGACTGCATGACTAGATGCTTGATTTTTTACACCTGTGGTACTCGAACACCTAAATTCAATGACTAAGAGGTGAGTCCCAATACTTTTGTCCATATAGTGTATATACACATTATGGCAAGGAAAAAGCATAGATGTGTATGCTAATTTCAAATATGCATTTAGGGTCTTGCAGTGCTCTGTTTGAATCTTTCGACAATGTAGTGATCTCACGTTTGTAAGATTAATATTAGATGACTGAAAATACATAAATTGTAGTTATACAAGTGAGGGCAAGAAGAAATAGTAGACAGGGATGTATAGAAATCAATCAAAGCAGCAGCAACACCTCAAGCTGGATTCAAGCTACATCTGAAATAGCTCTAAACAGGAAATGGTTCCAAATCGTTATGTAATTGCTCAGTGGATATATGAAAGCATAAAAGCTCTATGAGATTATAGACAAAGAAAGGGCTTTGAAAATCTTTAGCATTTTTACACAACATGGAATCCGGGCACTAACAAGGACTGCACCCACATACCAATCTTCTGTAAGTAAGCAGCTCACATCAGAGAATCCTTCCTACAGCACCTAGAGGGAATTTATAAAATTTATGATTTTTCAGATGAAATTCATATAGAAATACATGCACACTTGTGTGTGTCTGTGTGGGTGCGCATAGATCACATTTGAGGACTAAATTGTTCCCAAAGTGTAGTAAAACCTGAAATTTCCCTACTTTTGGGGACATCTTTTGAGGTCCCCATTTGGATATCCTCAATTTTATAAAAATCCTTAATGCAATCAAAAAAGTAAAAATGCCAAAAGTCTTATATTTTGCTTGGTTACTTATGGTTAAGGTTAGGGATGGGTAGGGGTTAAGGTTGTCATAGTTAGCGTTAGCATTTTTCCCATTGAAATGAATGAGCGGTCCCCATAAGGATATGTTTACCCTACATGTGCGTGTGCGTGTGTGTGTGGTCCATGTATACATTAGTCCTCATAATGTGATAAAACATGTTATTTTGACTTTTTGGGGATCATTTCTTCGGTCCCCACAATGAGTAATTCGATTTTATAAAAATCTGTGACTGTAATAAAAAAACAAAATATAACAAAAGTCTTGTATTTTGTTTGGTTATTTATGGTTAAGGTTAGGGCTGGGTAGGGGTTAAGACTATCATTGTTGGGATTAGGAATTTGCCCATAGAAATGAATGGACGCCCATAGAAAGATATGAGTACAGGTCTGTGTGTGCGTGTTTGTGTGTCTGTGTGTCTAGACACCTATACAACAAGCAGCCCCTGCTGATGCGGCGATAACGCTTTTCTAAATGAATGGATATGTGAGTGGCTGCTCCCAAGGAGAACAGATAGCAATCATGAAATTTATTGTAAGTCACATTAATAACTGAGTAAGCTTTTAATTTGCCTTAACATCTTTAATTGGTAATGGAAACAGCAAAGCAGTTTCTTCCAGGACTGATAGTCACCGAACCTTTTCCAGGAAGCCTTTGAATCCTACTGGGGTGAAAAAGTTTCCTTACTTACTGTACCAGTAACACAGTTACACTGCAAGCAGGCACTTTACAGTTCAGTGCGTGACTGAAAGAGGTTCGGTGTGATGGTAGTTTCTCTGTCTGTAGTTTCTCTGTTGTGATTAGTAGCCTTTGTACTTTGCCTTTAATCATTATTATTATTATTATCCTTAATTACTGTTATTATTGTCAGTATTGTCTGTCTGTCTGTTTGTCTGTTCGTCTATCCATCCGGCCATCCGTTGGGCAAATTAGTTTTGGATGGAGTCGTGTAAAAAATATCAGTTTTGCAGCTAGAATACAGCTCTGCATAAATATGCTTGGTGTCGCCGACTGTTGCTCCATCCAGGTTTCCTTACTGTACATATATTCTGCATAAGCATTTGGATGACATCATATATGTGGATCATATATGTTACATTGTCCAGCCATACCTGAACTAAATGTAATGTGTATATTGCAGGCACTTCTGTCTGTTGGATCATACTATAACTATTATAGTAACTATCATAGTGTTTACTTAGTAACTTTTATAGTATGTATATAGTAACTATTACAGTGTTTGTAGTATTACCTCCCAATAGCCTCACATTTGAATATTATGGAAATTATTTGCCTGTGGTTCCATAAGATTCTAATTAACATGGGAAAATTGTCCACGTCAACAGCTGATTAACAAAATGCTGATATAATTCTAACAAAGTGCTTCATTTCCTACAGTCACCCCACTACTGAAGGCACCACTAATTCCAATTGGACATTTGAGGCCTGTTCTTACCTTAAGTAACACACTAGTTACTGTCACCCATGTGAACCTTTTGACCCCTTTTTAACCTTTCCAGCTCAGGTCTTCAACATCTCTGACCTATAAGGACCTGCTTAACAGACCATATCCATCCTGCTAGGTGACATCCCACACTGCTTATCTGAGACCACACTGAAAGAAGAGACATTCTACAAGGTACAGGTATAAGTATGGCTGCCATGAACGCAGCGCTGGGGTGGATGATGAAGCTAACTGGTACTTCAGAGCCAGTAAACAGCTACATACTTAGGTATGTTGGAGGACCATGCAGTAACAATGGGATCTGATGGCTCCTGGTGGCTCACAGACATAATGTCTCTTGTAAACCTGAGAACTCTTGGATGTGGTTCAGCAGTTGGTGACACTTTTGACCATCTGCTCCTTGCATGTGACTAAGCTCCACTTCCTTCCTCGGCGTGTGATGGCCCACTTAGTGAAGTGATAAGCCGGATAGGGCACATCATCACCCACCAAGCCTAACACTCAGTATCACCATAAATGCGGAAGACATTGGGACTGAATTAAATATACAATATGCCCAAAAAAATAGGGCTGATGTCATAATAGTCAAGAAATTCACAGCCTAACTAAAAAGTTTATCACAGGTCACAATGTGGCTTTAAGGCCATAATCCGTATTCACTTCACAGCTGTTACTGATTATACATTATGAAAATTGATTTATGATTTTGTATTTTGTCACTTTCATATCCCAAAGTTGTCGTTGAAATTTTATTTTATGTGAATGGTGCTACTTTAACATACACTTCACTAAGAAAGCCGTATTTGTGATTTTTTTCCCTGGGTTTCTCCAGTAATACTATAACTCTGGAATGAACATGATATAATGTATAGCTGGCAGTGTGATGCCACTGTTGGACCTTTGAGCAAGGTCTTTATTAAACGGGCGTTTCTCAAATGAAACATCTAGAAAGTGACATTGGGTGAAGGACCTCAATAACACTGGCTTGAGAAAATAACTTTTCAAGAGATAAACAATATTTACCAAAATTGTTTGTTTTAGAAAGTTTCAGAAAACGACAAATATATAATCTACAAGAACCACAAGAAATTTGAGGAGTGCATTAGTTAAATATGGCCAATAATTTCATATTAGCGCAAACTGCAATTTTTTTGTTGCTCTGCTTAATATATACCATGGCAATTTTAAACAATTTTATTTTGCATATTCCTTAATATAGATTTGAGTGTTACAATAATAAATACTATATGTATATTTCATGTCTTTAAATAAGGAGTTTATTTTTGTGTATTTGATTGCTAATTAAATTAACAATGAATAATGAATTTTACGCTTTGTGGAACAAAACACCTTTATCTTTGTCTCTGTATTTCAGTGTTTTTGCCCTAAATAGAATACATACAAAATTATAATAATATAAAATTCCAAAGAACCACCAGACTCAATGAAAAAGAACAATAAATCAGATCTGAACTTCAATGTGTGTGACTTGAAGACATATAAGTCATTGAGATTGGCATAGGAAATAAATCTTACATGGTTTAATTCTAAACTGGGTCTCATATAAGCTGGCACTGAAAACCGTTATGTAAAAAGCAAAATATTAATGAATCATAATGCTATAAGAAAAAAACAATTATACAGAAGCATATGCATAAACATATGTACTATTTATTAATTATTCACAAGTACAGTAGGAACTAAATCTAAATGCTAGACAATGGTCATTTTGAAATGGTGTTTGGAGAAATGTGCTACCAAATTTAAATATCTTTATGAGATAACATAAAGAAACCAATTTTAATTTTTAGTTTGTGACTTTTTCCAGCCTGTTCTTTTGTTGAATTTTGACATATTTGACTAGATAACTATTTCCAAGAACAATATTTGTATGAAAGCGAAAAAGCTAACGCTGGCAACAGAATGCTGTCAAAATAATGAATAATTCATTTGTGACATTTTATACTGCTGTGTAAAATAAAGCATGAAACTAGAAAGTCAATAAAATCTATATAAACTATGCAGTAAAGAAATTTCTACCAGAGTGTATGTGAAGTGAGGTATAATTTTCTTTTAACTGCCATTTTTTACTTTTAGATCTTTTTTCTAAAATTACAATATGTACAAATGTGGGTGCAAGAACATATTTTTCTGGGCACTGATAGACCCACTGGAAGCAACATTCAAAACCATTTTCTCTGTAACTTCGTATCCCATGCAGCCATTGTGTCATCTTGGAGGTTCATAATGTTTTTGAAACATTGAGTGACTGTGACACTATCTGTTACTATAGTAGACACTATAGTGCAACAGAGTAGAATTTATAAAGCCTAAAGAAAATAATTTTTAAGGTGGACTTAAAAGTGCAAAACACAACATATTAAGAAAACACAAAATATATAAAAACAACTTTTAAGAAAAAAATGCATAAGAAATGTCAAACATGAAAAAATATATTAAAATGGAAAAAAAAATAATTACAATTAAAAAATGCATTGAACCTACATACAATATAACACTAAATATGACATGTACTTCAATACTTCAGTATATTCACCAGGGAGAGATGAATGAATCTGACTTACATACACACATCCTGGTGTGCAAGGAGGCATTTTTGTCTTGGAAAACAGGAACATCATAAGGAAATAGTGCCGGTACCATAGGGTCCATCTGATTGAAGAAAATGGCAAATGGCCTTGTTGTCTGTAATATGACATCGCAGAACAATAATTAGATCTAATGACTCCCACAAGCTGGCTGGTTACACAACCAGATATTATAGGTTGCAGACATTCTTTGGCTTTCTGAACAGATAAACCCAAACATATTTTGGAAAAAGGGTGAAAAACGACCGTATATTTTTTCAGGTTTTGTGTCTTGGTACTATGACTTTGGATAGAATTGGTTTTAGAAAGGCACTCATACCAGCACGAGATCATGCCACTCCGATTACCCAGGGGACACAGTAAGAATGTCAGGTACTGGGTATGCTACAATATGCAAAGACAACAGCCGGTACATCACTAGGAAGTTGGACTGTTCTCTGAAAATTAGAACACAGAGCTCCCTAAGACTGTTAACTCTACAAACCCTTAGACTTACTAGAGTACTTTCAGTGATAGACCGACGGCTCCTTCCTTGTTTCACACCAACCCAGCCCCCAGGTCATAACTCCATGAAAAGCCAGGTCCAGGCACTGGCCTAAAATCACAATAGAGATAAATACATTAACATGCTATTGCAATAAAATACACATTTTACTCTGGAACCTAATATCCTATGAGGCCATTGTCAAAACACACAATTCCAAAAAGCCAATCCATTTATGGCACAAAATGGTGAAATAAGTCAAGTAAAGCCTCATTGTCAATCAGGTGCTCCTTTCAATGGGGTTATGTTCCAGTGAACCGATCATAAGCTGAAGATATTGTAAGTTGAATGTGGATTATGGTATGTACGATATGGATATGATGCGCATGGAGGATCAGTAGACATCCTGGGCTATGGAAAGTTTGGTTAAAACACCATGCATTCCATGTTTAAAATTGGATGAGATGTTTACACTCAATCACTACAGAAACTTGAAGTGTGTCTGGGTGGATGCTGCCATCATCCAGTATAAGTAGAATATAATTGTTATTTTTGTAAGTTGAACCATCATAAAGCAAAGAGCATCCATACAATTTACAGATGATGGAAATAACGTTCCTCCTGGACCCACAGTGCAACATTGACGATAGGACAAACATTACAGGTTTTGGAATAATTTGCATGTAATTAACTTACATATAAATTATCCAACCATCTTCAAACTGTCGTACTTGGTCATGGTCATGGGACGATATGAATCAAAGGTGAAAAATAATGGTCAATTATCCCTTTTGAAATTGTTATCATCCTTGAAAAATGCAGATGTCTTTATGAAACAATAGGTACGGCAAACAAAAAACGGGCCCCATTTGGCATCTTTATGCAGCTGAACGGTAAGGAGGCCCTTCGACAGGCTGTGATAGGCTCAGGGTGAGCACTCAGCTCTCAGCTGCTTCCACAATCAATGCTCGTCTAGTACAACACAACCGCAGCAGCCACATAAAACAGCGGCAGCCTTTCACACTGCCAAACCCGCACATCACTGTATCCTCTAAATAAAAGTCTGAAAGCACCACCTTCACACACTTTCCCCAGGGTCCTACTGGCCGCATCATGATCAAATGTATTTGATGCTTATGTTTGATTGCAGATTTCTGTGTTCTACTGACTTCCCTCATGTTAATCTGCTTCACAATGACAACATATAAAAAAGATCCGCTGCACCCTCTCCGGCAGCCTCCGTCTTGCTGAATGCTGAAGAATCCCTGTTATTTCCATCACTTTTCTCTGAGCTATTCACAGTTTAACTCATAAGTGCCGTGGAAGGCCTCATTTCATGATGAGATCTGTATCTATAAATCAGATGACAATCACGTCTCACCCAAACCATATGTTGGATCGTCATCATTATTCTTTTCCTGCCTATGTGTCTAAAATTTAAATGTTTTATAAGCCTCAGAAATGCCAGTGCATTCATCTGGTAGACCGTTCTCTTAGCTATTGTGCTGAATGCACAAAACAAGACCTTACTTTATGAAGATATGAGACAGAAGAATATGAATGGGTTTCTCTTCTTGAACCTTCAGCAGAATTTGATGGGTGTGTCCTCCTTAAAGATCTAATACTTAGCTATAATTTTAGCTTAAGCCTCTTAGTTGAAGTTTAATTTTTCATATTGAAGGAGATTAGTTTATCGATGCTATAGCTTTATCAGTTACTTGAGATCCATTCAGGTTATAATCGTTCTATATATGGATGCAATTTACCATAAAAAATATTTTCCTGAAAGGCCTACATTTTTTCATGGACACCTTGCAGTATCATACATTTACTGATATTTTGGCTTTTGAGCTAAAATTTCACCTATAATTGTCTCTTGTACTTGGACCCCTCTGTTTATGTCTGAATCAATTAATATTTGCCTAATGCCAATATGTAACATTACTGCACATCTATGTATTTTTCTCCTTTTTTAGCAAAGATTCATATACAAAAGCCTAAACGCCTTTGGGTCTTTGAAACTGACAACCAAAGATAACAAACAACCGCAGACTTCTGAAATGATAATCCTGCCACCCGTCCCTGGGTAAAAGCCAGTCCTCACCCTATATTTGCTTACTATGCTGTGTCATGGGGTTATGTGTATAGAGTTCTGTCCTCTTTAACAGTTACTGTATTCTCCAATGACTTGGAATCGTATTTTTCCAAGTACAACTTTGTGGCAGACTTATCTAAAGAATAGGTAAAGTTTACCTGATGGCCCATTTTTCTCTTCAAAATAATCCTTTTGGTATATGGGGGGTTGGCGATATTCAAACCATTTTTCCTAATGATCTCTGCATGCAACTCAAAACAGTAGATATCATTAACTACGTGTACTTTGCTCTCAGGGGCAACTGTTTGCACCAACCAAGATAAAGTGCAGAATTCTTCCCTTGCACAAGATAAATTACATAGAAATACTGTAAGTGAATACTTTATAAAGTATACTGCAGATACTAAGTACAAACAAAATAACACAATTATTTTTCCTTGCAAGTTCTGCTGGGTTTACAGTAAACATCACATGATCTCACGCAATGACTAATTTCATGCTGATTAGAATTTTTGGATGGATGGATGGATGGATGGATTGGTAGTTCTGAAACCTCAGAATGTATTTCCCTATTTCAATTAGTGTTTTCTGAAAACATCCGATACTATGACTATTCACTGGTATTGCACCTGCTTTATTTCAATAGATTCTCTCGGACCAGGGCAAACGCCGATGCATTTGATTTGTACACAGTAATAATGCATTCCCAGCTTTATTGAACTCCTACCCACTAGTATCTGTCTGCTCTGTGTCACAACAGAATAACTGTACACTGTGACTAAGCAACATTGACTGCTATAAAGCTTAAGAGAGGGCAATTTTACAATAAACTCCTTTAGGATTGTATCTGCTAGAACTGCAAAACTGCACTGAGTTCCTTCATGGTTGTTAGAACTATCTAACTGCCAATCCTCTTCTGTGGCTTATTTTTGAATAGACACGGCATTAATCCCGGATGCTCAGGAATCTTCTGGCAGCTTCAGAATCCGGTAATTAGCCTTCCTGCTTTCTCTGCTGCTAAGCTTTGGCAAGAATTTCATGTCTGCTTAAGCAAAATCACACATGCATTGGCACATCTTCTTTGCAAGTGTTACACATCTGTTAGGCTGGCAGGGCTGCTGTGTCTTCACCAGGTCCTGCTGCACAGCAGGCAGAGTAATAAACATTTTAGTAAACATAGTCTGTGTAAGATTGACTAGTGGCCACTTTCTGTTCTAAATATACATAGTATAGATTCCACTTTTGCTGCCGAACACGGTCCCACTGTACAGCACCATCATTAATGCATGTTTTAATTTGAGTAGTAATTTTATGTTTAAGCATATCAGTTACCGGCTACAATGATTAGCAATGGTTTCCTTAGTGTGGCGTATTTTAATAGTTTTTGTTTTGGCTTCGTTTTGGATTCTAATGATGCATATGTTGTTAGGGGAATACTGCTGTAGATTGCATTCAGATTCCAATATATCAATAAAATTTGTTTAATAAAAAAATTAATTGGATAGAATAATTGGTAGTGGAGAGAGGATTTGCAGTTCTTGTTATTGATGTGTTTGCATATATGTCCACTGATTTTTTTTTTTTTATTGTAAAGAATGCTGATAATTTAGCCAGGGGTAAATTCATTAAATATCAATATTAATCAATTAGTTAACCATAAATGATAATCAATAAATGTTCAGCAGGTACTTTTCTTCTTGAAGAAATCATCCATTTTGAACATTTAAAAGTGATAATTAATAAACAAAGTGCACACTTCTTAAGTATACAATACAAAAATTGACTTTTTTTTTTTTTTTTTTTACAAAATTACAGGAACTTATTCAAATTAAAATGTATTAAAACCTAAAGTGATATGATACTGATATGGTACTGATATGGTACTGATATGGTACAATGCTTCAGGGAATCAACTGCACAAAGAATCTTGTGAGTCTCAAAGTAACTACAGTCCCCATCCCCAATTATCGTCTACAATACCTGGATATCATCAGCGAGGAATGCAGAAAAAAATGTGTATCAGAGCACAGCTTCAGGTAAAATGTGGCCGCGCGGCATCTCTTCACAGACGGAGGGTTATCTTCTGGGGTCAGATCAGCCAAGGGGTTGAAAAGAAGACACACCTGAGTTGGCGTGATAACAGCTGCAAAAGAGGCCGAGACCTTCTCCTCAGCAGGGGACAGAACATACAGTATAGTCTGAGACAAGCCGTCGTCTCTAAAGTTATGCGGTCTGAAAGGAACCATTTTCTAGAGCTGTTTCCTCTGAAGCTGAGGAAATATCCAGGGGAAAAGCTGAAGATCATAAGAAATGAGCAAGAAGCATTGCGCCATTGATTTATGGATACAGCCGTGACTGTAGTGATACAGAGAAAATAACGCGTGTCACTCTTAACCGTGATGTAGGGATTAGCGGTGGCAATGCACAAATAGTGAGTTTATACGAATATTTATTGTATACAGTATTTTTTACATTTTTTTAGGAAGTGGAAAAAAACATGTCAGATATCTAGTATTCATCATAACTGTGTGCGGTGGGTATTTCTGCTCCATCTGTTTGTGCTGACATGACAATAGAAGAGTGGAGAGGAGAGAAAACAGACAGAAAAGGAGCATGTTTACTGACATGTACATGGGGTAATTTAAAATTGTAACAACAAGGCTGTATCTTTCAGTTTCAGTATTCATAACTATATACATTTAGGCGTCACTTAAAGTCTTTCCACACAACGTCCGACCACAAATATGTCTGAGGTTCCATAAAGTTTAAAATAGTTGAAAATCCTCATCAGAGCAGGAGACAGCGGACGTAAGCGACCATAGTGCAACTGCACTGCCTGCCGTATAATGGTAGAGCTCACAGCCTGTCTGATTTATGATACCCACAATGCACCACGAGTCGTTAGTGTAAACAAACCGTCTATATGTTGCCAGCCCTATAATGGTACTATCTAACTTACAATACCAATAATACTTCATAGTGACTATAAAATTGTGAAGCTGAATTTTTTTATCATTATTTTAATGTGCATTCTCTGCTATATTGATTTTTAGGGAGTACAGATCTAGTGGAAATGGAGTATAGCATATAGGTACATATATGATATTCACATAGCATTCAAGTCGCCTAACATCTTATTGGACAGAATGTAACCAGCTCTTGTGTTCTGCCAGATCTCTCAGTCAGGGGTTAATTAAGGTTCAGTTCTTACCATATGATACTTAAGATGGAACATTTTTTTATTTGTAATGTTTTTTTTGTTCATCTTCTGTCTGTTCAGTGTTGTCCAGTGATGGTAGGAGGTGGGACGTTTCACAATGTTCACTTTTATTAGAGATTCCTTTTTTGGTCTGAGTCTGGATTAGGAAGTGAATATTTAATGTTTAAATGATTTTCTTTCCAATGAAGTTCATGGTTATACATGTTTATTATAACAATTATGAACACTTAAATGTAATATTGGTTCATGGTTTTCATAAACCCAGCAATCGTTTATTGAAGGACACTTATATTACCACTTTAATGTCCTAAAATTAGAAGTAGAATAAAAACAAAAACTGAATTGTTACACCTATTTCCATTTTTATTTGAATAGAAATACAAATAATTTTGCTAACTCAGCAAATACAGGTTCCGAGCTGTCTGCACATCCCTAGTAAGGACTATCGTTTTGAAAGCAATCATGAATATGTACAGTTATCTCTAAAAATCCTTCCATCTTCTGTACCTGCTTGTCCTATTAAGGCTGGGGGGGGTACCCTGGAGGTTAAGGGTGCAAGGCAGGGAAAAACCCATGTGAGGGGGCCAGCCAGTCACAACCCTGGAAACTCTGGTTAACCACAGCATGTCTTTGGACTAACCCCCGGGCCCCTGCCCCCCCCCCCCCCATATGAAATATTAAGAGGAATTAGGGATCTTTAAGTTCTCTCACCCTCCTCCTTTACAAAATGCGACCGGAAAGTAAACGACAGCAGGCAAAATTAATTGGGAATTTAGATATGCAATAGTATTACCAATACATGTTGTTTTGTTCATTCCATCAAGTGCTGAGCCTCATTTAAGCCAGAAATTTAGCTCAACCCCCACACAGTGTTCATTACCAACTCCCCGTTTTGTTCCAGGCATTTCAGTGCCTTTGTGGAGACAACAGATAAGGTTCCTTAAAAATCTGTTCAACACACTACCAGTAAAAAGAAAACTACATTTTCAAGGATGATTGTACATTTGAGTGATCATTTGGGTAAGTCAGGAATATGGAACAGCATTTATGGCTTTCTTCGCTCCAAAAGTGAAAGCAATTGGCCTTTAAATTTCACAGGTATTTCCTTGCAAACAAAGAGGCATTAGGAGTTAAATGGAAATGGTCATTCTTCAGTTGTGTAAGAGCTCTAGCCACTAAACTGTGTCTGCCTACACTAAAATATTTTGCATAATGCAAAATGAGAAATGGATTTACTGTAGTTTTTATGGTTATGGTGTATAGATAGTATATTTTATATAAATGTAGTAATTTTTCATAGAAATATAGTTATAACATTTATAT
>JAODKE010000125.1:8962689-8983710 GCA_026779605.1 Mormyrus hasselquistii
ATATGCAGAATGCTCTAAAGTATATATATATATATAGATCATGTGTGTTTTCCGTTTATCCAAATCAACAGGGCGGTACACGTCACAGGCTTCACGTCGGACCGCTATCGGATACTCTCCGGGTCGGATGACTACACGTGTCGACTGTGGGACATCCCCAGCGCCACTGAAATTTCCTGCTACAATGAGCACACCGATTACATTCGCTGCGGCACAACGAGCAAGTTGAATCCCGACCTTTTCATCACGGGTGAGCGATGTTACGGTATACGTCGTGGCATTCTCTGACTGTACCTGTGGACGACTTGGTGTTTTTGACTAAAAGCCTAGATTTGTCACCCATGCGAAGTAAACCTTTTATCATCTCGCACAGTAGGGTTTCACCTGGTGCGCATTTTACTAAAACATCTGCGAAGTGTCTCCGCGATATAGTCCAGCTGGGAGCTTTTGTAGCTGCTGTTCTGTGCCCATCCAGCACAACACCAAAGTAAACTCCAGTCCGCATGGCCTGGGTGCTGGGGCAGCGTTGGCGTGACTCATCGTTTGCGGAGCGCTGTCATCTGTGTTACTCCTGCCGCCCCTGCAGGGTCCTACGACCACACTGTGAGGGTTTTTGATGGGCGAACAGACAAAAGCATAATGAAGATGGACCATGGGCACCCAGTAGAGAGTGTTCTGCTCTTCCCCTCTGAGGGGCTTCTGGTCTCGGCAGGTATGTGGGCTCCCCTGACACAGAGACCACTATGTCCTCAGAAACACTTAACCAATAGGCCACCACTGCCGCTGCCTAGTTGAATAGTATGCCAACGCAAATTTGCTGTTTAGCGTTGGGTGTCTTACCCGCCGGTCTACGGCGTTTGTCGCTGGTGCTGCCTCTGTTCTGCAGGTGGCCGGTATGTGAAAGTGTGGGACATGCTGAAGGGGGGGCAGGCACTGGTGTCCTTGAAGAACCATCACAAGACAGTGACGTGTTTGTGTATGAGCAGCTCAGGGCAGAGGCTGCTGTCAGGGTCTTTGGACAGGTGAGACCCTGGGTGAGAAGGGAACACAGTGCAATGTTTTTGTGTGTGTGTGTGTGTGTGTGTGTGTGTGTGTGTGTGTGTTTGTAAACTTTGTAATTTGTTTATTAATGATTCACAAAGTGTTACAACCAAATTAATAGCCTGATGATATACCGTTCATGAACCATTTATAAGGGTAGTATTCTAAAGTGGTACCTGAAACTGTTACATGTTGATATAGGTTCCTATTTGTTATATTGCAATTTGTATATTTTGTTGCATTTTGTGATTTTAATATGGAAGAACAGATATGTTCTTATAAGGGAAATCATAGTTCAGCACTGAGGACTGTGTAGAGCTTTTTTACGAGTTCCAGAGATGAAGCTTAATGTCTTAGTAAAATGCAGGTTTTCCCCGCAGGCATGTGAAGGTCTACAGCACAACAACATATAAAGTGGTCCATAACTTTGACTACGCGTCCTCCATCTTGAGCATCGCATTGGCGGTGAGTGATCAGCCAGTTACCAATGTGATGGAGAAAGAATGGAAGTTTGGCAAAGGGCTGTTGGATATTGAAATGAAGCTTTACATTTTCCATTTAGTGATCAGCAGTTACTTCTCCTATTTGTCATTGCTGTGCTAGTTATAGCTTCAGTTGTATATTGAGTAATAACTGTGTCCCATAATTCTTAGTGGCTTTTCCTTAATGTTGTACAGCAATGGTTCTCGAACATTTTACCCCACATACCACCTCCAGAAAATATTAGGACCTCCACATACCACCATTAAAACGATGTTTGAATAGAGATACCGCTACGAACCACTAGAGGGAGCTTATGTACCACCAGTGGTAGACACGCCGATGTTTGAGAACAACATATTTCTGTACAATTTACAATTTGCTACCTGAGCCACAGATATTTTTTGGAGAGGGGGGCTTTTTGTAAATAAAAATATTTTCCATCTGTATAAAGCCTGAAGATAACACTCTTGTGGTTGGGATGACCAATGGCGTGTTGAGCATCAAGCAGAGGAAGCCGGAGGAGAAGGAGGCCCTTGGCGATGAGCGGCAGCGGCGGCGGCGGCCGGCCTACAGGGTCTTTGTCAAGGGGAAGACCTACGTGCCCAAGCAGGTGCTGCCACAATGGCTCTGCTGTCATGTTTTATAAAAATATCATGTTATGTTTGTTAATATTTACAAAAAAATGCATTCATTTATTTAATATATAAAAAGATATTAATATCTATGCATAATATTTGTTGACTGTTTTGAACCTTGTGTCCTGAGTAGTAACTTTCCTGTCTGTGTTTAGGATGATTTCCTGGTCAGCAAACCAGTCAGAATGCACCTGAGGAAATACGACAAGCAGCTGAAGAGCTTCCAGGTTTCCAAAGCTCTGGACACGGTTCTGGAGGTGAATTACTTTTGTTGCTTTTTTGCCCTCGTAAGTCGGTTTCTCAAGCTGGTCCTCAGGGACCCCTAGACCGTCCAGGTTTGTGCTCCCTTTCAGATCCATGCGGGGGGTGAGAAACACTGATGTACGTAACCGAAGGGTGTTGGGGTTCAGCCGGCGGGCGGCGCCATGATTTGCTCTGCGTCTGTGCTGATTACATGTGCCTATGTGTGTCACCCTCAGCCCTGGATTCGAGTGAAGAAACCAGAGGTCACAGTGGCTGTGATGCAGGAGTTGAACCGCAGAGGCACTCTGAAGAACGCCCTGGCCGGCCGAGATGAAAGGAGCCTTAGCACCCTGCTCAGCTTCCTCATAGGGTACTCGTGGGCGTCCTCGCAGGGCACTCGTGGGCGTCCTCGCAGGGCACTCGTGGGCGTCCTCGCAGGGCACTCGTGGGCGTCCTCTTTTTTTTTTGTTTTCATCCCTTACTCTTTTCTTAATTAAAAAAAATAATGTATGGCATTTCTAACATTGTATGAAACCTCTTTAAAACTTTCAAGTAATATAGTTTCTACATTTTTGTGTCACAAAGTCCAAATGAGCAGAGTAAGAAAACTATTAAATTTGATATTTAAGTAACTAAAAAAAATTGCATTTAATTTGGCATAATTCTGTGTTTGAATCCTTTTGCACAGCTGCCATGCCGAGTGATAAAACCCATGAAAAACCATCAAAACATTGCAATACGAATATGATAATGATTATGATTATGATTAATGAATATGATAATTTATTTTAAAGTAAAAATTGTGCATTTGTCCAAGACTACATCAGATTCAATTGCAATGAGCTTCAAAATGCAGGTGGTGTAACTGCGATCAATATTACTACTAATCATAAGTGCAGTATAACATTGAAGTGTAGACATTTAAATGGTTATTTTATGCTGGCTGTCATTGGCAGTGGTTACATTTCTTCAGTTACCATATGAGCACCGTCTGCTGTCCCTCTGTCATGCTGGTGATGCTCTAATCTCTTGTGAGGTTTTGGGAGATTTAAGTCCCCAGGAACGTGAATGAACTTCAATGTTAACGGTTCAGTCATTTAAAGAAAGTGGGAGCCTGAATGACTGTTGCTTCAGGAAATAATTTACCATCTCCTTTATCTTCTAGAATTTAGAGATCTAGATTATATAGATTTGACTGCAATCGGTTGTCAGATGTTTTGCCTTTCAGTTTTGTATGATTTATATTATATATTTATTTGTATGTTTTTATAGGAATATAGTTGATTCCAGGTTTACCCCCACATTGGTCATTGTTGCAGAGATGATTTTGGGTAAGTTATAATTTTTTTGTACTTTTCTTTTGTCACCTGTCATTGCATTGTGGGTATTTTGGCCTTGCAGATGCTGTACCAGTGATGCTGACACTTTATTCTGTGTGCCCAGATATTTACATGAAGGTGGTGGGCCAGTCTGCGGTGGTGGACAAGCAGATACTGAAGTTGCAGGAACTGATTGAAAGGGAGATTGACTACGAGCAGGAGCTGGTGGAGGTCTTGGGCATGCTGGACACGCTGTTTGCCACCATGACAACAAAGAAGGATGCTTCGCAACAGAACAGAATGGCCAATGGGCTGTTGGAGATTGGAAGTGGGCAGGACCAGGTAGTAAGGGCAACCTGATCTTCCCATCATCCTTCACGTCTTCTGAGTGACTGGCTTCATGAAGAAACGCAGAGCTCAGAGGTCTGCTGTCAAGATCAGTTAGACAGACATGGTTCCAGCCCATGTCTATTCTTTTGCAATTTGTGGGAAATTATGGACATATTTTATTCTTTTCCTTTTTAATCTTTCATCTTTCTTTCAGCGGTAAATTCCAGCCTAACTTTTCAATGTATTTAGATCGACATCGACGTTTTGAAGTATATATTTAAGGCAGTCTCCATTGTCTAAAAATGTCATGGAAGAGTAAAACTTCTCTTTCAAAGCCAAATGGTATTTTGTATTCTTTCATGCAAATGTTTTCCTGCTTAACACAAGGGGGCAGTGTAGTTCAGTGTTTCTCAACCATGGTTGAGTGTGTTACTCTCAGATTCTCAGCGATGCAGCTTGCTTGTATGAGTTTAGATTATACATTGAATAATCTACTTTAACTCGTTTATTCAAGGTTTTATACTTTGTCAGCACAACCCATTTAGAAATTTGTATTTGGGAACATCTGGATAATCAGTCAGATAATCGTTAAGATGCTGGTTGGAAGGAATAGGCTTAATGATGTAAGGAAGTTTAATTTTTTAAAATAGTTACTGGTTAATATCATTGGGGCAGCATAAAACAAGAGCATAACTGATTGTATATGCGAATCATATACATGTCATATAAATATCATGCAAAATTCTGTGTATGTGCTAAAGAAAAGCTGAGTGTATCATCCTCCTATCCGTTTGGAAGAAGGAAATTCGGAATGTCCGTGTGTTTTGTGGTTGTTCCTTTAAGACCGTGTCAGAAATGTATAACCATGGAATACAATGTAAAATGTCAATAGTCAGACAGTCGTTGAAGCACATCACCGAACAGCAGTTTCTGCAGTCCCACGGCTTCAGACTATTTAAAAGTTAAATTATAATATTCTTGTAAATGATCCAGCAGTCTGGGTCGTGTTTGCTCTGCTGGCTAGCTACGCTGTCTTGTTTGTCCTTTGGAGTCCAAATGTAAGAATTGAAAGATGCCAGCCTGTCTAGTATTGTGAAGTCCTGACTTAAAACAAATGATTATTTTTGCTAGTGCTGTCATGCATTGCGAATTTCTGGTTACCTCAGAATTGTAGGCCTTGATTGTTGATGTTATTATGTGATGTCTAAGGAACCGTGGATGCTGCTGTCATCAAAGACCACCCAATGGATGAAAGGCTAGATTCCTAAGAGGTGAATTGTCACCATGTGTCTGGGGCTAAATGTAACCTGTGCTGGAGATTCATAATACAAGAAAGAAATTATCCAACAGATATGCAAAATTAATCTTTATGAGGATATTGGTATAAATGCCTCATCCATCCATCCATCCATCCATCCATCCCTCCGGTAAGGGCATTGGATGTATTGCTAATATACTCCTTTAATACATTTTATGTCTACATCTTTAGTTGTGAGTTTCTGTGATGTTTATCTGTTTCTCTAGCAGAACCACTTTTGCAAGGAATGCAAAAAAGCTTAATGCAAGTGGGTCACTGAATCCTTTAGTGACGTTCAAATTAATTTTCATTCATAGATATGACAGATTTAAAAATGTATTGCCCTTGAATACAAAAGGTCTTTCAGATTTAAAAGTTTTTTTTTAATGGCCGGGTTTCTCATCTATAATTTTACCGCTGTTTAAAATCTGATTATAAATATTTCATATTTAATTTTCAAAATTATGACGTTGAGAATGCCTAGGCTGATGACATTGTCCTTTCGCATTGTGCTCTGTTGGAAGTGGGCGGGTCCTTCAAGGAGCATGACCATCAGGGTAACTACTGATTATGCACCTAATATTTAGTTGTCTCTGTTGGCAGGTTATCAAGGCACCATGAGTAAAGCATATGAACTATAAAGTATTATGTAGTTTTTTCTGCTATGAGGAAAATAAAGTACTCTTTCAGTTTTTGGAGGTTCTCCACCTTTGCACTTTGTTTTATCTGCTGAAATAAGCAGGAAGGGTGCGGATTTACTGCAGTGATTCTGTTGTTTCCTGTTTCCCTGCTGTAATTCTGAGTATGTGACGCTGTATGACTGAAGAAGCCCATCACAGGCATCATCTCTTTTGCACTGATGGCTCCATGTGGACTTAACATTGTCATTGCGTCTAACCTCAATAGAATTAAAGGTAGCACAACATTGAAGCCTTTCATATTGTATGAATGAATTGCAAAGTAAACCCTTATCTCTAAATCTCACAAACTATCTTGAACTAATTATTCCCTCATTTTCTTTCCAGTATTACATACACAAACTAAGTTAAATCTTAAAGCTACAATGTTGATTTAGTTCTGTAATTAAAGCACTAAAATCTGGAGTTTGGTACCAGAGCTCCTTGGTTACCATATTCTGCTTGCACAGCTGTTTAAAGTCTTTATTTGTTTTGGTGATTAAATTAATCTTAATAAAATGTGGACAATATTAATATTTCAACCGCAAAGCAAATTCTTAAGCAAAGTCTCAGTCTGTGATGTGCTTACATTTACGGAAGCTATTATCAGAGTAGGGTTCCGTTAAAGGCAATAGAAGGAAACGTCTATTTTTAATTAAAATATCTTACATTTCATGGGGTATGGATACTTTGCCACTTGATATATGTGCTGTTTGCATGCTCCCTGTCTGGCCGGGGTTCCCTCCTGCTGTGCAAAAGCATGAGTTTCGGTGAACTGGTATCTCCAAATTTCTAGCAGTCTGAGAGTGGTTAGTATTCCGTCCATGGTGTTACTGTGCCATGTGCCCTCTAATGGATGAATGGATTGGAGTAGATGGAAAGATGGATAGATAGATTAAAGAATGGATGAAAAGATAGATGGATGGGCAAACAGTAGCTTTTGGCAACTCCTTTGTTGAACATCTTTGCTTCTATGTATGGTAATATCAAAAGATGGTATTATTGCTATTTTACTGGTATTTTAGCACTGTCAGCATCCTATTGGGAATATTTTTAACCACAAATGTACAAGAGACGTGCCTCTCAGTGAGTGCTCTCTACCAAAACCTGGACTGGAATACTGGGTGTTTCCCAGGGGCCTGCTGTGGTATGTCAGTTGGTAAAACATATTGTTGCAAAATTTATAGTCTAGTCCTGACCTACCATCACCTATTTCACATTTTTGCAGTATGTATTATTCGCTATGGGGTTATCCCATTAAATTAGTCTGCTAAACTCACAAGTAGTTGAATTCTGGAGTGTATTGGCTTTTGGGAAGTTCGGGAATTTTCCCATTGGGCCAATCCTGTGAGTGCCAGACTTTCTTCCCCAACCCCCAGCATTATGGAGCTTATGCACCAGGGCCGCCCCAGCGTTACGGAGCCTATGCACCAGGGCCGCCCCACCGTTACGGAGCCTATGCACCAGGGCGGCCCCAGCGTTACAGAGCCTATACACCAGGGCCGCCCCAGAGTTACGTAGCCTATGCACCAGGGCCGCCCCAGAGTTACGTAGCCTATACACCAGGGCCACCCCAGCGTTACAGAGCCTACAGTGCATCCGGAAAGTATTCACAGCGCATCACTTTTTCCACATTTTGTTATGTTACAGCCTTATTCCAAAATGGATTAAATTATTATTTTTTTCTCAAAATTCTACACACAACACCCCATAATACCAACGTGAAAAAAGTTTTCTGAGATTTTTGTAAATTTATTAAAAATAAAAAACTGAGAAGTCACATGTACATAGGTATTCACAGCCTTTGCCATGAAGCTCAAAACTGAGCTCAGGTGCCTCCTGATTCCACTGATCACCCTTGAGATGTTTCTGCAGCTTTACTGGAGTCCACCTGTGGTAAATTCATATGACTGGACATGATTTGGAAAGGCACACACCTGTCTATATAAGGTCCCACAGTTGACAATGTATGTCAGAGCACAAACCAAGCCTGAAGTTTGAGGAATTGTCTGTAGACCTCCAAGACAGGATTGTCTCGAGGCACAAATCTAGGGAAGGTTACAGAAAAATTTCTGCTGCTCTGAAGGTCCCAATGAGCACAGGGGCCTCCATCATCCGTAAGTGGAAGAAGGTCGAAACCACCAAGACTCTTCCTAGAGCTGGCCGGCCATCTAAACTGAGCGATTGGGGGAGAAGGGCCTTAGCCAAGGAGGTGACCAAGAACCCGATGGTCACTCTGTCAGAGCTCCAGAGGTCCTCTGTGGAGAGGGGAGAACCTTCAGAAGGACAACCATCTCTGCAGCAATCCACCAATTAGGCCTGTATGGTAGAGTCACCAGACGGAAGCCACTCCTTTGTAAAAGGCACATGGCAGCCTGCCTGGAGTTTGCCAAAAGGCACCTGAAGGACTCTCACCCCATGAGAAACAAAATTCTCTGGTCTGGTGTGACAAAGATTGAACTCCTTGGTGTGAATGCCAGGCGTGACGTTTGGAGGAAACCAGGTACCGCTCATCACCAGGCCAACAGCATCCCTACAGTGAAGCATGGTGGTGGCATCATGCTGTGGGGATGT
This sequence comes from Mormyrus hasselquistii, assembly GCA_026779605.1. Classification (NCBI taxonomy): domain Eukaryota; kingdom Metazoa; phylum Chordata; class Actinopteri; order Osteoglossiformes; family Mormyridae; genus Mormyrus; species Mormyrus hasselquistii. The sequence goes on from JAODKE010000125.1 coordinate 8,971,289, forward strand.
TTGTCAGCGGCAGGAACTGGGAGACTAGTCAGGATAGAGGGAAAGATGACTGCAGCAATGTACAGAGACATCCTGGATGAAAACCTGCTCCAGAGCGCTCTTGACCTCAGACTGGGGCGACGGTTCATCTTTCAGCAGGACAACGACCCCAAAGCACACAGCCAAGATATCAAAGGAGTGGCTTCAGGACAATGTGAACGTCCTTGAGTGGCCCAGCCAGAGCCCAGACTTGAATGCGATTGACCATCTCTGGAGAGATCTTAAAATGGCCGTGCACCGACGCTTCCCATCCAACCCGATGGAGCTTGAGAGGTGCTGCAAAGAGGAATGGGCCAAACTGCCCAAGGATAGGGGGCCAAGCTTGTGGCGTCATATTCAAAAAGACTTGAGACTGTAATTGCTGCCAAAGGTACATCAACAGAGTATTGAGCAAAGGCTGCGAATACTTATGTATATGTGATTTCCCAGTTTTTTTTATTTTTATTTTTAATAAATTTGCAAAAATTTCCCTTTTTTCACGTTGTGATTATGGGGTGTTGTGTGTATAATTTTGAGGAGAAAAAAAATTATTTAATCCATTTTAGAATAAGGCTGTAACATAACATAATGTGGATAAAGTGATGCGCTGTAAATATTTTCCGGATGCACTGTAGATCAGAGTATCCTCCAAGTAATTTAGATTTCCAGCTGGGTACTATTCTAAAATGTTATAGATACATACACCAGATCAGAGGTCCCCAAATCCACACATAATAGCACATCAATGACACGCACTTTATTTCATATTGCCAATCATATATTGGTACATCAGTTATTGTGGACTCATTGCACCAAACTCAGCAGTCACTCTTTTAATGATTGAGTTCTTTTAATAATGTATGAGAGGGGATATTTCATGCATGTGATTTATCACTTTATATCTTCTCTCGATAATGTTCTTTCTTAATTCTAAAACTCAATTGGCAGTGGAGCTGTAATTCAGCTGGCAGCAGGAAGTTCAAAGAATTAGCACCAAAGCAGGAACACAAAAGACATAAAAAGGTTGCAGTTTTTGAAATTTTCATTTTAATTTAAAGGTGCCCTATTATGCTTTTCCAATTTTTCCCTTTCCTTTAGTGTGTTATACAGCTTTATCGTAAGGTCCAAAGTACCTGCCAAACTCTCACTACAGAAATCACTCTTCTATATTTACCTGAAACACCTCCTTCAAATTCCAGCCCTTACTTCTGTGACATAGTGAGGTCACCTCGTAAGGCAATCTTATTGGCAGCCTACCTGCAAGAATCAGACTGCAAGACAAGGGTAGAACATGTACTGTAGGGCAAGCTGACCAATCAGAGCATACTGGGCTCATTGGGGGTGGGGCCTAAAGATCTACCTGAGCATTTCAGACAATTCAGTTTGAAGTTTCAGTCGATTCTCCCATGCACCTCTCCCATGCTTAAGTCAAAAAAGTGTGTATCTATCTATTGACTTGCATGTATTCTCTCATCAATTTTAGTGCAGGTTTTAAGTGCACTTAGGCTAGAGACGCAGAGAAACACCAAAACATGGGCGTGTCACATGTATGTGCCCCTAAAGCACATTCTGCCACGTACTCAAGTGTGTCTTTTATGACATGCTCTGGAATGTTGCGTTAATTTAAGTTCTATGCCTCTACATGGCCAAATACAATATTGTAGTTTTCAAAAAATTTAAAGTGCAACAAAATAAAACTTTCTAACATGTATCATGAACCAGAAACAAATTTTACAGTTCAAATGGTATGTGGATAGCTCATATTATTATATAAGAATTGTATAACACAATAGTATATATAAATATATATGCAGCATATTAACATTGCGCAAGCTTTAAGTGACATCTGCCTTGTCAGGAAAATCAATTACTGTAGGCTAAATATCTAGTTGAATAAAAATAATTCTTTCAATTAAAATGAGTTAAAAATAGGTAATAGTATATCCTTGCAAACTTAAGCAGTTATGCATGTACTTTCACTGCTGAGAGAGCAGGACAGACAGATGAGGTAAGTACTGATTACAGTGTATCGCCATACCTACCATACAACAAACCACCTCAGAGATGAGAACCCGAGTGCAGCCATGCAGCTGGTGATACCTCAGCACCACACCAGTCCAAATGGACCAGTGTGAGTTTTTTCCAGTGGCTGGAGTGCCAATCCTGTCACCAACCCCCAAGTTTTTTCCTGTAAGTTGGAGGACCTCCTTATAGGGCTGGATGTAGATTAATGTCATACCCAGGATGATGCAATTGCAGATTAAGGTCCTTGTTGAAGGGCCCAACAGAGTAGAATCACTCCAGGCATTTGCAGGATTTAGACCAGCAACCTTCCAATTGCTGAGACAGATCCCTAGCTTCAGAGCCACCACTCCACCCAGACAGACTGACCAGACAGAGATGACCAGAATATTCCATCCTCGTCTAGATGTATTTCAACTGACTGACACTGAATGCATGGCATCCACTGTGTTCATAGATATTCATACATATACCAGATCAGAGGTCCCCAATGGAACTACCTGACCAGGACATTTGCCTAATTCGTAACTATTCTATGCTTAATGGGGTAGATGGTGGGTTTTTAGTGACTGTGAATCGATTTGGAATAAGACTGTGACACCCAGCAGATTCAGACTCCAGAGCAGTGAGCAAGAAGCAAGGCAGCATTGTTCCAGTCACCAGGGTCTTTATTGTCAGCTGTTATAAGGGCTCTTGTATAACAACAGCAAAACTCACTGTAAACCACAGCAATACCCAAAGAATCACAGACAGGAAATATGGGGAGCTACCATTACAGACAGCAAGTTACACATACGGTGAAAAGTTTCAACTTACAAAGAGAGAATCAGGTAAGGATTGAGTACAAACACAGGTCAGGGCACACGCGACCACCGGCTACACAGCACAGCTATTGACAATGACAGCAGAGAAGAGCTATTTACAACTAGCACAGAGCATGCTGGGAAATGTTAATGTGCTCTGCTATCCGGAAGGCAGCTCACCGTCGCTACAATACATCACAGATTATGTGTTTGGACATATGTATTGTTTGGACTTTGCAGTTACTCGTTTTATTAGCGATGCATACCAAACTTTCAGTCCATGCTGCTAATAATACACATTTACAACATATCAATGGGTTAGGTGTATTTGTTTGTTTACAGAATTGATCTGAATGACGAGAAAAAAAAAGGCAAAGTATATGGATTTGAACTCAGATATAATATGGGTCATTCTTACAAACTCATTGCCGTAACATATCATTCATTCATTTTCTGTAACCACTTATTCTATTTAGGGGGGTCCAGAGCCTCTGGGCACAAGACAGGGAACAACCCATCATAGGGCACATTTCATAACTTCAGTGGACTGCTGGAAACAAAGAGGAGACTCAAACACTGGTCCCAGAGGCAGGGGGCATCAGTAACCATATCAGTTTTCTCAATTCTTTAAATCATTTTGACAACAGACTCAGACTCACATATTACTTTCTAAGATGCTAGTTTCTGCCTCAGTTGTAGTTAAACAAAGTAATTAATGCAGTTGATGGTCTACTGTGGGTTACTTTCAATAAAGTTGAAAGATTTAAAAACATTTAATTTAGTTTTGTGTTATTTGATCTTAAAATGGGTCTTTGTCCACTGACATCACTTTCGTTATAGCCGCAGTGTATTGTGGGTCGAATCGCCATTTTGGGAGTATACAACTGAAGAGTGAGCGTTAGCGTGCAGCGTTATTTTTTGTTAAGGTGGGACATCCGTGCTGTGTATAGTATAAGGCTATAATACTAAATCACATGGTAGAAATGGCAGAAAGGTGGACCACAACGTGCCACTTATATTTTATTTTAAATTTGACCAATAATGTTATGTCCAATAATGTTATTTACGTGCAATGACATTTTTGTGGTGTTCTTCACTCTCTTCCTTTCTTAAACATCTAAATTGCTAGTGTGTTTTGGTAATGAAAATCGCTTGTTACTGATTACATAAAACTTAGCTATGTACAGCATGAGAAAAATAATGTGTTCTTGGAACACTGGAGAGGGTATCTATTCTAGTAGGCATCAAAAGTTAAATTATGAACAGTAAAAATAAGCATAATGGGGTCCCTTTAACATTTTAGTTTGATTAAACAGAAGAGTGAAGGTTCAGGTCCTCTGAAGCCAGAATATAATCATTTTAGGTTATAAGTCTCAGTAAATGTGGCTATAAAAACTGCTTAGACCCCCAACACTGTCTCAACCAATGATTTAATTTGAGTGAAAATAATTTGTACAACACAGGGGAGAGAAATTGCCCATAAAGCACAAATAAATATTTAAATATAAAATTAATGACTTGAGTTTTTTTTTCAACTTCAGACTGAGTCGCAATTTACTTCATACTGAATATGAGGACATTAATTATATATTGTGTTTAGAAATATAGCCATTCAAGAACCTAATTCTAGAAGATCTTTAGCATATACTGACATTTATCTCCCTGGAGAAATCTGTAAAGTCCCCTTCAAGGTCACAGTGTTACATTCAAAGCAGTGTGGAAGTGACCTGCAGCTGCGATTATTCATGTTTAGTGTGTATAAAACCGGCTCATTAATCACCACCTACTCTATCCAGATGCTGCCGCAGGTCCTCAGACTCTCTCTATCCCTGACAGGCTTTGTCAGCGCAATCTGCTTTCCTCAGATCATTCAGGGCTATGTGGCCTGAATGAGCGAAGACCCGCTTCCTCTTATCACTGCGCCCTAAGTATCGCAGTGAGGCACCAGACACCATCACAGCAGCTGAGCTTCCAAGCGCAGTGTGTTATCTAGGACTCCAGAACTACACCTCTGCTTTAGAAAGACGTGATTTTTCTTTAGATTTAGTCGCACCGCTAGGAATTCTGGTCATCATAAATGTTTAAATGCATGAAGATCATGTAAGTTATATTTTAAAATAATTAAGTTATCAGGGTGTGATACATTTTTAAAATGGTATCAATAACTAAATAAACTTAAGCACCTAATTACATTTTGTCATTTAATAGTGTTGTTCTTTGGTCAATTTGTCTCAGCTCATTTAAGTATAAGCCAGTATAAATAATCAGCTGCAGTAAAAATATGCAAATAAACATAATTTCAATTTGCCTTCTGTAGATAATTTCCTTACCTTTCCAAATAAAGCTTTATTAAATTATTTGGCTGATGATGGATAAAAAGCTGATTAATGTTCTGTCACATGAGCTCATAAATATTTAATTAACTGAACAATTATCAATCGGAATAGAGGTTTTTAAATTATTCTTGTATATTTTGTTGCATATATTTTATTGATGCAACTTATTCATTTTATCTGCAAGAATGATTGACCTTTACATTAGCTAGGGATACGTGAAGATACACAGTGATGGAGAATTGCAGTAGGGACACTCTGTTTTTGTTATGTTTTACTGGGTACTGATAAACCAAAAATACATATATAGGACAGAAATGTGTGTGCGCATACAGCATGTTTTTATTCATACTGATTTTAAGAACCTGCTGATTATTGACCAGTCCGAATTTTTATGACAGTTATCCACAAAGTGTGCAGCTTTTGTCACTACAGTGTATCTTTCTGGGCTTCTGGAAGAACATTTCTAGAGCCTCTTGATATGGGAAGTCAGAAACATCTGGCCCATTTATTGCACACATGCAGGCTGTAAGATGGTCTCCTTGCAGCTTATTGAGTATGTTTGTCTTGACCTGCAAATACATTAATTGTTAGGCTTTAAAAGTGATAGCTGATAGCTTAATATAGTGATTGTTTAAAGCAGAAAATCTCATTGTGAAACACATTTACTACCCTGTTCATTTTTGTCTGCTTTTCAGGTGGATGACGCAACATATTCTCCGACACGCACTCTCTGCCCGCTGGCAGGCGTGTGCTCACCTGTGTGTGCGTGCACGTGTCTGTGCGCGCACATCGGGGTGGAACTCCGCCATGCGCGATACAGAGGGCAGAGTAGAATTGTGAACCCGCGACCGTGTAGAGACAAAAATGACAAGCTGTTGTGTAAATAAAATAAATAACATTAGGCTATTTAGTTTGTTTAATAAAAGGACAATGTATAGACCTGTTCTACAGGAAAAGTAACCTGAAATGATGTCTGTTGTGATCTGGCGCTATAAAGAAAATAAAGTTAACTTGACCTTTAAGGGGGGGCAGGAGGTGAACGCTGGGGTGCCTGCCCTAATATAATGGCAGGGAAAATGCTGCATAGTGAGTAAATCACAATTGCGTGCTTCTGAGTGACTTGATTTATTTTGATAACCGCAACCTGCAAGTGTTTCTCATCTGATATTAAATTAGATTTTCCCTTGCTTACAAAAAAAGACCTCACCAGACGATTAACAACTCTATATCTGTAATCTTAGACTTAAATATATTGTAAGATGAAAACAGCACTGTGATGTAAAGCTATATAATGTATGTTATGTGGTACATTTGATATAATTATGGTATATAGTTAATGCATATGGTATAGCAGATCCCTGTACCCCATAATGCCTGGGATAGGATCCAGGCCCCACAGTTACTTCTCATCGGTGGTTAGAGGATGGGTGGACATGATATACTATAATGTTAAAGTCAGAGAGAAATTTATTTGCATCAACCAAGATTTTTATGTGTGGTCTATAGCCGTGGAAAAAATTAAGAGAGCACTCTATATTTTTAAACAAATATGCATTTTAAAACCCTGGTTTAATTTTGGTTCTGCTAGCAAGAGGCTATGCTGAACAGCAGACTGCTTCCAGGCTCAAAATTTGCAAGACAGTAGTACAAGAAGAATAAGGTGAAGCAGGAGACACTGGGAACAACCAGAAACCAGCCAGGTAAAGAGCGGAAATCACTTTCTAATGCCAGAGACGACCGTTAACTTATCCGACAGTTTCTCATGAATCGTAGGATGATCTCAAGTGATTTTCAAAGGAATGGAAACATTTAGTGCAGGTGTGACATGCACAGGACAGTTCGTATCAGGCTCCTAGAAGCAGGACTGAAGTCCCACAAAGCAAGGAAGAAGCCCTTCATTAATGAGAAACAGAGAAGAACCAGACTGCAGTTTCCAAAAAATATATATTATTCACAGACGCACACCCATAAATTGAGAAATGAGAAACAAAAAATTGTGCTGTAGCCTCAATTTTTTCCACAGCTATATTTAAATACCAAATCAACCAATAATGATAATAACAATAATTATATTAATTATATATTATTACCATGAATAAAATTACTTTTGATTTAAACTTACAGTCCTTGCATTGTTTATATTCAATGCAAATGTAGTGAAGCAGCACAGTTGTCATAATGCATTTTTGTTTTTGTTAAAGCACATCAGTAAAATTTTGCTGTATTTGCCATGTGCACAAAAAGCAAGTACATTTGGGTTTTCCTTTTCCCCTTTAGAGACACACATCCATACTGTAGAGAGCAAAACATGGGGTTCGAGTGCATTCTGGGGGGGTTAGGGGCCTTGCTCAAGGGCCCAATTGAGATGTGACTATTATGGCGATGCAACAAAACAGCGACCTTCCAATAACAGACACAGATGCTTCACCAGCTGAGCCACACACAGCCATCAGGACGTGGGGAAGGTCGTCGAGTGAATGAATGACTAACAACATGACAGACGAAGACGGCCGGTATGTATGACCGACCCTCGCGAACATGCATGCAACTGGACACATTCCATGGCGGATGGCGATTTTAAAGTTGAGGAGGCACAAGTTGGCAGTTAGCTCTGCTACCACGCGGCCACCGTGTTCCTAACAAACCATGCTAGCTAAAATTGCTTGCTAAATTACACATACCTTTTGAGAATAATAGGGTCAGGGGAAAGCGGCTCCAAAACTTAGCAGCTTCTGCCCAACTAAATGAATTAAATAATGTAATTGATTTATATTATTTATATATGATATTATTTTAAATAATAAATAATAATACATTCATAAATTATAAGCATTTCCTTTTGGCAACATACAATTGCGTAAGTTAGAGGAAAGCGACTGTCAAACTGCTAAAGTTACGCACAACAGAATAAAACAAAAGACTAACCTCTGCAATGCGTGGATGTACAAGAAGTTTGATTATTTTAGATTTTTTTAAACTAGTTCCGTTACTCTGAAAAGAACCGGTTTATGATTCCTTCATGAATCGGACATCGCTATCAAGTGTCTTAGAACAGATTCACTATGATATCATGCGTTTCAGCAGGACTTACTTGTATAACCAAACATGTTTTTTTTTTCTTATTTGAGCCAGTCAGCTGCTTATACATAAATTCTGTTCTCTTTTATTTTTGGAAAAAAAAATCTATTCCCCTGTCTTGCCTGCATGTTACCTTCTCAAGTAATTTTACCATTTTGAACTTATAGATAGCTTAATTAGTGAGCTAACTACAAAACTAGTCTACTAAAAAAAAAAAAAAAAATCATTGAACTTTCATTGAAAATAAAACTTCTCCCAGTCGCCATGCAGAGATGCCTGGCTTCCAGGCAGGTCTAAAATATCTGACTGAAGTCTATCTATCCAATCAACATTACCTTAGCAAAAACTATGTATAGAGCTCTCACAGATTTCCAGTGAAGCATGGCATCTGGGCTGGCTTTCACCTATTCTCCATTTAGACAAAGCACACTTGGATCTTCCATAGACTTCTAATGAAGCACGTGGTCTGAACACACATCATCGAAGCATAGTGACCAGTAAGCTTTCACCTATTCTCCATTTAGATAAGCCACTTTGATCTTCCATAGACTTCTAGTGAAGCACGGCATCAATGGATGTATATGGATCTTGGCTTCAAAGAGGAAATTTATGTATATGGTGTTGAAAGCATCTCCCATGAAACGATTATCACTGTGGTTCAATTAGCAAAATAGATTACACTTTTAATCGCAAATACAATTAATTTACATTGATATATTGAGTAATTAATTTCTTTTGGCAATTTTATGGAGGAAACCATCTTACACGAATCACTTGTGATAAATTCATGTATGAATCAGATTCCACGTATAGACAGGATTTTATAGCATTTTAGTTTGGCAAAACACAAGGGAAAGCTATATTATAAGTTAACTGGGATTCAAAATTCACGCAATAATAATAGAAGGTCTGGCCGCTGTCCTGTAACAATGCGTGTTTGCCCTCTGAGCCATGAGTGAGTAGATTTTTTTTTTTATCCATTTTATTTATTTTTTATTTATGACATTTTTTCTTTGCATTTTACATATTTGGCCTGAAAGTGAGCACTTTCGATTGGTTGGGCCAAAAGGGACATGTGCTTAGGTGTCCTGAACCCCAACCCCATACTGTATACACGCCTCTCTGGCTGATGCTTTAGTCCACAGTGCCCCTGCAGCTGAGGAAAAGAGCGCATTGCAAAAGTACTTTTCTGTTTCCATCTTCATTCTGTGTAAACACTACACACTGTAGTGCATTAAATTCCAAGGAGAGTGACTGTTTTTGAAAAGCTGGAACCACCACATATGGCATCAAAGTGTTCAAAAATGTTTCTTGCCTATTTTAATGCTGAGTCGAGCACTATCTGAATCTCTTGATCCTGCGGTTCTTTGTATGCTTAGTTGTAACCACAAGATTCACTGTTTGGAGGAGTACTCTGTGTTCCCAAGCTGGTCTACCTAATAAAGTTGTGCCAGTATATATCTACACCTGCAAATCTATATATATATATACATGCAAATATTCATACATATATACATATATATGCATGGAAATATATACACGCACATGTAAACTTTGCCTGTAGTCCCCCATGCAGCACTGGCCAAACACGGGCAGATGGATCTGCAGGACAGCCATGTGGCCCGGCAGTCTGTCCTAAGGCTATTCTTTGAATAGAAAGTCACATCACCGGTGCTTGGCAGCCACACATCACCTGCTAACCGAAAATCAGTAAATCACTCACGTGCAGAAGCCAGGGGTCACTTTTCTTCCCAAACGATTTCTATAATTAATCAGCGAGTACTCCATGAAAGCCTTGAAGCTCCTGTAGGGTATGACTGCTGTCCACTGAATTGTTCACACACCAGTGAAAGTGAAGCTCAACTATAAAACTCTACAAAAAACAAAAAATCCTTCATGTAAGGTAACGTATAGCTGGGCCCAATGACTTAACAATCAATTGGCTGAAAGAAGAAGGGGAGCATGATGGATTGGATGTTTAGCCAATCAAGATTTAAATGGCTTCATTCTTTGTAGCCCTTGAGAACTATGAGGCTGACACTGTATTATAGATACACCAAAGGAATTAAGCTTGGCAATGGAATTTTATACGTTACATGTGAAAGATGCTTCAACTCTGCTAACATTTCAACAATATCTCACTTCTGCAAAACTGTTCAAGCTGTAATAAATAAGAATAAACTGTTCCACAGAGAGAGATAATAAATATAAAGAGCATATAAAATATACTCTTTCTTCCAAGTAAAAAATTTTAATGCTAGTTTCTTACAGCCTTGGATCACTGTACAGTGATTCAGTGTTGAAAGGATACATACATATGTACAAGCATACACACATAAATACAAAATTAACAAAGTGCAATATTAGCAAGAGCTATTTCAATTAAGCAAAATGCGTTCCAAAACCTAAGAATTAAATGAATGAATGACCCTTTATTCTGAAAATGTACAAAACCTTAAAATACTCATTGAGCTAAAGAAATGACATGGAGCAGTGGAGAATGACAGAGCCAGGAAGAAGTTATAACAAAAATAATCCAAAACAACAGGAGGCCAGGGATTCTCTGGAAAAGAAGTATACAGTAGGCAGAGATAAATGAGTCATCCCATAAACAACAGCAGCAGCAAATATATGCATAAAACCAGCATAGGTATGTCTTCATCAGCAGATAGGCACAATAACTTGGCCTGCATGACAAAATCATCTTAAAATCAGGCATGCAGCCCTGGTTTGGTATTAGTTACCATAGTGCTAAACAGAACAACCTGCACTCGTTTTCTATTTAGTAATGTTTTTGCTCTAAATGCCACATCCATACATTTCAATACTCATGGTCATGTTGATATGCCTGTATTTTTGAGCAAACTTTTGTTTGTGAATTTTTACAATACTTTGTTGCATTGGCATTTACAAAATCTGGCTTTATTAATAATTACACGCACGCACACACATACACACACAGTATACAGTGTGCATATATATATATATATATATATATATATATATCATCATAAATGAAATCCCATAATTCTTCCAGGAGTTAGTCCTGGGGTGGGGGGGGACTAACAATTGAGGAAACAAACAAACAAGCACAAACAAACAAAGCTGTTTGATTCAGTCAAGGTTACAAATCTAATCTGCCATTACTTGGCAGCTGTAAGAATGAAGAATAAAATCAACTGCAGATTTCAGTAAAGTGAATGCAATGAGAAGCAAAATGTCAGTACTTAACTTTTTTCATTCCATACAGAGCTCTGTAGTCTGGCTTTGGATCTATATAACATTGGTGTTAGACAGAAAGGTAGTAAGGTTTTTGTAATAGAACAACTGCCTTATTGATTGTCTTACCTAAACAATTTATCAACGTTTTCTGTACATAGACTGCTTTCGGCTTATCTGAATGTAGTCATCAAAGTAAAGTAAAAATTCGAACGATTCAAAACTTAATACTTTCAGTCATAATTTTCCTAAATAGAGTTACAAAATGTCTTTTGTAAGCATAAAAAGTAAAAATATTATGTAATGTGATGTTAATTTATTTGAAAACTGCTTTACATGCAAAAACATTGAACTTGCTTTAATAAAAACTGCAAGCTTAATAAAAAATAACATTGCATAAACGATAATTACATAACCCCCTAATGCTTACCTGCTGTATGATTAATAGTCTCACTATGCATTTACTTCTAATTTATCACTAAGTATTGCCTATCAACAGCTGAAGGTCTCCCTTTTTGTCAATGTTTAGTCACCTAATTAAAGATAACAGAAGCAGCGATGTGTCAAACCCATTTAATTTTGACAATCTATGCATTTTATTTTGTAATTTCAAACTTGTATTTACAAGATGTTACAATATTAAATTTAATTGTGTAATATACACAGAACCATGGGATAGCGATGCACCTAGAGCGGTTCAGTTTATATATCCATACCACTGTGGTCCAAAGGCAACAGTGTAGTAACTCACAGAAGAAAGTGGGGGGACATCTCTGGCACTTTGGCTTGATTCGCTACCCTGGTTCCTGTGTGTGGAGTTCCCATGTTCTCCCTGTCTCATCATGCGGTTTCCTCTGCGTACTCTGTGCGTGTGGAGTTCCCATGTTCTCCCTGTCTCATCATGCGGTTTCCTCTGCGTACTCTGTGCGTGTGGAGTTCCCATGTT
>JAODKE010000125.1:8987050-8999167 GCA_026779605.1 Mormyrus hasselquistii
CGAACCTCGGATTCAGGAGGAGCAGTGTGGTTTTCGTCCTGGCCGTGGAACAGTGGACCAGCTCTATACTCTCAGCATGGTCCTTGAGGGTACGTGGAAGTTTGCCCAACCAGTTTACATGTGCTTTGTATACTTGGAGAAAGCGTTTGACCGCGTCCCTTAGGTAGTCCTGTGGGGAGTGCTCCGGGAATATGGGGTGCCGGGCTGCCTTATAAGGGCTGTTCGGTCCCTGTACGACCGGTGTCAGAGCTTGGTCCGCATTGCTGGCAGTAAGTAGGACTCGTTCCCGGTGAGGGTTGGACTCCGCCAGGGCTGCCCTCTATCACCGATTCTGTTCATAACTTTTATGGACAGAATTTCTAGGCGCAGCCAGGGCATTGAGGGTGTCCGGTTTGGTGACCTCAGGATTAGGTCTCTGCTTTTTGCAGATGATGTGGTTCTGTTGGCCTCATCAGACTGTGACCTTCGGCTCTCACTGGAGCAGTTCACAGCCAAGTGTGAAGCGGCTGGAATGAAAATCAGCACCTCCAAATCCGAGACCATGGTCCTCAACCGGAAAAGGGTGGAGTGCTCTCTCCGGGTCAGGGAGGAGGTCCTTCCCCAATTGGAGGAGTTAAAGTATCTTGGGGTATTGTTCACAAGTGAGGGAAGCATGGAACGGGAGATCGACAGGCGGATTGGTGCAGCGTCAGCAGTATTGCGGGCGCTGAATTGGTCTGTCGTGGTGAAGAAGGAGCTGATCCAAAAGTTCTAGTTTTGATTTGCTTAGAGCCCTCATGCTCCCTTTGGCTTCTAGTTCTTTTTGAGTTGTGCTCATAATACAATGAGGAGATCAAGACACCTGGCAGTGAAGTTAGCATTTGAAAGTAAAATATTGGCATTAATAAATTTTTATTAGACATACTATGTTCAGCCTATATGCTAGTCCTGTGCATATATACAAAATGACACACTTGAAGGGATATAGAGACACCAATTCACCTAACAGCATGATTCAGGACTTTGGAAGGAAACCTGTGCAAACACGGGTAGGGCAACAAAGTGAACAAACTGCATGAAACCTATAACCTGGGAAGGTGTGGGGGGGGGGGGGGGGGGAGATTACAGTGTAGAGCCACCTCACTGTTCCAAATATGCTATATATTTTTAAATATGCTATTTACAATTTTAACACAAACAGTTGGTTAGAACAGAGTTTCCCAACCTGGTCTTCAGGGACTCCCAGACAGTCCATGGTTATCTCTCTCCCAGATAGTCCATGGTTTATCTCTCTCCCAGACAGTCCACATTTTCCCCATGAAGAACTGGGAGGCAGCAAAAACGTGAACTGTCTGCGAGTCCCCAAGGACCAGGTAGGAAAACACTGGGTTAGAACATGTGATTTACTGAGTAAGTATGAGAAGAGTTACTTGGGAAGTTTTGAGGAAACCAGAGAGTGGCAAACTGATTTACACACTTCAAAAAAGTAAAATCTTATTAAAAAGTAGATTTTCCAAAATTGTGACTTTCTCTCAACAAAATACGATGTATGTTTAATAAAAAAACTGAATTCAAATCCAGCTCCCAAGAATTTACTGTAAGCCCAGACTACTTCATAAAATTAAATAATCCATTAAAGTATCTAATGTTTTTTGTGTGTCTGTGTGCGTGCGTCTGTGTGTGTGCATGTGTGTGTGTGTGTGTGTGTGTGTGTGTGACTGACAGATACATACAGCTACAATCATACTACCATGCCTTGGCACTAATATTAATAGGGTATATGGATAAGTTCTTGAGTTTCTTTTCAAATTTCTTCTCAACCTGTTTATTCAAAACACCACCAAAACGTAACAGTTATATGCTGTAAATGACAGCATGTTGCCATTTTTATTCAAAATATAATGTTTGTTAATAACAGAAGGATTATCCTGACCTGGGACTTGCAGTAAAGAATGTTAAGTGGTGACTTGACAGATCATTAGATCACTAGAATTATTTTTAGAAGGCGGCATTCTTTGACAGTTCTTCACTTGTGTCTTTATGCTCCACACATTTTTACATATATATTGAGTTATATACAGATCTATACACTGCACACTGAAATGATGAACTTTACAATACTGGGCAGCAGAAAATAAATTTTGTCTGTCTATTAATATTAAAAACATCTCAGTAGCACAGGGTATCTGCCTGTTCACTTTTAAGTTAAACTAGCCGCTGTAACAAAACACCTGCAGGCCTATCCTTTTCTTTTCCTCTTATTTTTAGGGTTTTCTTCTCAGTGCTACAGATTCTTTTAACCATTTAAATTTCTTGCCAGTCTTGCCAATTCATTGATTATTCTGACATTTAATGGGGGCTGGGGGGTAGTTATTCCATTGTAATACATGTGACAAAATTAGTGCTCTTTAAATTTGTTTTATAGTTATATAGTTAATAGTGCTGTGACTCTAATTAATTTGCACAGTTTATTGCAATTAAGTGTGATTAATCGTACCTAATATTAAAACTTTTATAATCATGAATATCTATACACTGAATACCTATATTAATACTACTCAAAGTAGTATATAATAATAAGGATGATTAATATTATAATGGGGTATTTTTCTTATGTTACCATTTATGAGAGTTACTGAGATTAGGAAAAATGCAAAACTAATGAAAAAGTGAGCAAAAACACACATCATATAAATTGATTATTTATTGTGGATCTCATGCAATAAAATTGAAAATTGATTTGAAAACATACTGTAATGTTTCGCGGTGGACGAGCAGGCAAGGAGACGAAATGGAGCCGGATCGACAGGGCAAAGGGTTTAATGGGGTAGGCAGGCAGACAGGCACAAACATAGGCGATACTATACATCAATGACCGACGCAAGACTAAGGAAGATGTGGACTCATATACACTGGCAAGCAGGGGTTAACAGGACACAGGTGAGCACAATCGGGCAGGAACACAAGGTAATGAGGTGACAGAACCCCCCCCCCCAAAGGCGCGCACACCGGGCAGAGGAGGAGGAGAGGCGACGGACGAGACCGAGGAAACAGGACCTGGAAAACAAAACAAGACCATCAACGGGAGACTGGGAACAGGACAGAAACACAAAACAGAGACAACGGCAAAAGCCAGGACAGGAGCTGACATATGACAGGGAACGCAGACAGACAGATGAGGAAGGGAGACAGAGGGGGAACAGAGAACAGAGGAACACCTGGGCGAGGAGTGAACAGAGGAGGAACAGGAGGAACAGAGAGACTAGGGGCAGAAACAGGTGGGACGAAGGGAGGAGGAGGAGCAGGAACATGAGGAACGAAGGGCAACGAAACAGGCAGGGACAGAGGATAAAGGGGAGCCCGAGGGAGCCCAAATGGGCGACGGGCGGCAGCCAAAGGGGCCGCAGGGGAAAGGGAGACAGGAGGCGAAGGGGACGACACAGGGGCCGAGGGAACGGGACGAGGGAGAGACGGAGGGAGCAGGAGGGACCAGCGGCGTAGGCGGGCAGGAGGGGGAAGCTGCCACTGGCGATGGTGCAGCCGGAGCCCAGGAAGGCGCCGTCCGACGTCCAGGTGGAGCAGGGGGGCCCGGAGGAGGCCGACACGGCACCGGAGGCGATGCCGAGGACCGAGGTACCGGGGAGGGACCCGCAGGCGACCGGCGACCCCGAGCCGCAGGACCCACAGGCAGCCCCGGAGCCCCAGCCAAAGCGCGCGAGGGCAAGCCAGGGGGGAGGGTGGGCGGGACCCAGGCCCGATGCCTGTGTCCCCATCCCTTACGGGACACAGATAGGCGGGGTCCCACTGGGCGTTGGTCCCGGATGGGCCTGGGGCCAGGAGTCCCGAGGGAGGTCCCCGAGGGGTCCCACTCAAGCTCCTCCTCTTCCCCAGAGGAAGGAGCTGTAGTCCCATAGTCCAGGACCTCCTCGGGGACTATAGGACAAGGCGTGGGCTGGACGGGCTGGTCCTGGGGGCAGGGCTGGACGGGCTGGACTGGAGGGTCAGGCGTGCAGGGCTGGACCGGAGGGTCAGGCGTGCAGGCAGCGGCGGCGGCTGGCGGGGCATCTCGGCGGGCGTGCGGCCAGCAGGGGACACCTCAGCGGGCGTGTCGGGCGTGTGGCCAACAGGGGGCGCCTCGGCGTCGGGCGTGCGGCCAGCAGGGGGCACCTCGGCCACGGGCGTGCGGCCAGCAGCAGCAGACAGCTCAGCTGACAGGTCTGGAGCCGGGAGGTCTGGAGCAGGGAATACCCGGACTGCCCCTTTAAGTGTCGCAGGGATTCGGGGAAAAGCGTCCCACACCGCACGTATTCCCCCTTGTCCCAGGCGCGCCGGCCGATACAAATATGCCTCCAATAGAGGTGGCAGCTCCTGGCTTCCCTCGGCGCCTCTTCTTCTTTCGCCGCCCTGACCCAGTAGCGGGAGGCGTGGATGCCTCAGTGGAGACGAGAGGCTGAGGCTGTCTCTCCCTCAGCCTTCGGGCGAGCTGCTGCAGCAGGAAACGTACCTCCGCTGTGTTGCTCTCCTCTGTCAGAGGGGTCACTCCCTGCAAGAGGTCCCAGCAGCGATCGGCTCCCGAATCTCCGGCTGCTCGCGCCAATACTGCACCTCGTGCAGCAGGACGAGCAGTGCTTCTTCTTTCAGGTCGGTCATTCTGTAACGTTTCGCGGTGGACGAGCAGGCAAGGAGACGAAACGGAGCCGGATCGACAGGGCAAACGGGGTTTAATGGGGTAGGCAGGCAGACAGGCACGAACATAGGCGATACTATACATCAATGACTGACGCAAGACTAAGGAAGACGTGGACTCATACACTGGCAAGCAGGGGTTAACAGGACACAGGTGAGCACAATCGGGCAGGAACACAAGGTAATGAGGTGGGCGTGGCACACGGAAGGATCGGACGGAGTGGATCGTGACACATACAAATGACAAAATTTTAACATACACAAAATAGTTATGGGATCAATCACATTCCTGAGAATAACCCATATATTAATATTTGTTTAATCGTTTAACTTAAAATTGTGATGTACAGATCATTAAAACAAAAGTTTGTATAAATTTGCAAGCAATTACAAGTTGAATTTCAATGTTTTCACAAAGGTTCGATGGACAGGTGGCAATAATAAATAGTGCATCCTGCAAATGGCATACTGCATACTGTAACCAGTATATACTCTATAATGTGTACTGTTAGTTAGTGTAGTATACAGCTTTTTTGTACGAGTTTTGTAGCATGTTATGTTTTTTACGTTACCCCCAAGCCTTTCAAATTGATAATGACCATTTCCTATGGACAAGACAACGTGTAAAACAGTGTTTTTCAGCTGGTGTGCTGCAATTACTCATCAGGTGTGCATGCAAAATCATCAAGGTTTAATAAAGCTCATTAAAAATAAAATAATAAATAAATAATAGCATGGTAAGCTTACCTAAAACAACACATCTGTTAAGCCCCAGGTGTATCGAAAGGACCGGTACACAGAGATGTGTAGTCATTTATACATTAATATTTAGTTCATCCTCTTGCAGGCTGTGATTAGAGGGTAGTATTTGGGGTTAAACTCTAACATTAATTTCCATACCTGACAGCTAAATAACCTGTGCATTACCAAGGGGAAATGTAATGGGGAAATGTTAGTAGCTTACTATAGCTGGCTCGCTGATCCATTTAGAACTGCCATCTTGTTTGGTCCAATTAATCTGACGTTATTGTATTGTACTCTGCTCTACCATTTAAAAATGAGAGTAATAATAAAAAATAAAGCTCAATAAAAGTTTCAGCAAATTATTTTCATTCTGAGACTGAGCTCTCCGGTGTCTGTCAGGTTTTTTCAAGTTGACTGGTCAAAATGAGGCTGTGATGTTCTGCCGCATTGCATTGTGGGTGCAGTAGGCAAAGGTAGACTGGTCTTGTGCTTAATGGCGAGACCGGGATAAAACCCCATGACGACATGCAAACTCGACACACATGTAGCCATGGTAACGACCCTGGTCCAAGAGGTATATGGTAACAGTGCTAACCACTACACCCAATACCACCCCACCTACTGGGGAAAGCTAAGGAAATATACTTTATAACACGAAAGATCTTTAGTTTAAGGTATAAGCCTTTAATTAAATTCAACAAATATTGAAAATGACAATGTTTTTATCCTGTGTGCCTTCTGTATAATGTCACAACCTAAACTTCCATGTTTTTCATCAGCACAAAATTTCATAGCTAGGTCTCAAATAAAATGTATGCTCACGTTATTCTCCCATTTGGTTAATAAAATACTCCATGCATCGAAGAAATAATAAGGTGTGGCTTTAAAATTGACGCAACATGTTATCATGACAAATTTCCCAACCGTATAAGTCTATAACTAATTAAAAATTTGTTCTGTACCATATGAAATAAATTAAGAAAAGACTAGCCTGCTTCTGTTTTCATAAATGGTACTATTTCAGTAGGGTGAACAACTGTACTGTCACGGAATGTACCTAAAGATATTCAGTAAGATTTTTTTCATACTATATGCTTTTTTGCACCTCCTAATAAAATGGTGGCCTAGGCGATCACTTAAGCCACTTAAAGGTAAAATGTTCACCAGATACGAAACGCACATATTTCAAAAATAGTGAAATTCAACATAGCCTAATGATAGATCTGTTAAGTCAGTGAAATTGGGGAATCTTTGGGAAAGGTGAACTAATTTTTTTTCCATAGCATACAGAAATTCATTCATCCACACATATTCAGTACAAAGTAATGGTGAATCAGGAGCCAAGCACAGGGCAGGAGAACACTCCGACTGGCAAAAAGAGCATGCCCAATTTAGAAACGGCAATTCACCCAGCCGCATATTTTTGGACTGTGGGAGGAAACTCTTTCGGCACAGGCAGAGTATATAATCTTCATGCATACTGCGGAGGTGAGATTTCAACTTCTAAATGCAGAGGTGAGAGCCACCATGCCGTCCAAATTTGGAAACTTATCCTGTTTGCACAGATGGATATCAATATACCTGTCAACTTGTATAAATTTTATGCATCTAATTATTTCCTGTCTATTTTCTTCCACAACCACTCTTTTCTTTTTCTTTTTTTGTTTTTGCAACTTTATGTTCTCACAATTGTTAAGTATTTCAAGCATCATTTGAATGCAACATGAATTATAATCTGCTTATAAGAGCATTTAATTAGTGGAAAAATGTTGTGCTGTGACTCCTCTCAGCTTTCCCACCATCTTCTGAGTAGTTCTCCATTTCCGTTGCAGAAGTTGCTTTTCACTGCTAACAAGCTAGCAAAAGTGCTGGAGTCGACGTTCTTGACTCTCTTGACTTAATCTTAAAGGTACCAAGTCCTCTTCACCGCAACACCATGCATCCAACCCAATGATAATCATAGAGATTACATTCACCAAGGTAGCCTTGTTTTGAAAAAAATTTGATAGCATTAATAAAACTTAGTATTAGTATCAGTAAGTATTATTATTATTATTATTACAGCTAATGATGCACCTTCTACTAAAATTAAAATGTGTATACAAAATGTTTTATTATGATACTGTAGTCACACTAAACACCAAAAATATGGAAATTGAAATGAAAAATGGAAATAAGCAATATTTGTATTTTGCATCATAGCTTTTACCATCTGTGATTTCAAAGATACAACACAATTCACATCCATTAGGTTAATTATTCTATCCATCCAGTGACTGCTTATGCTGTTCAGGCTCTCTGGGAACACTAAGTGTACTCCAGACAGCACCGGGCACAGAGCAGGGATGCCCTCTAGATGGGATGCCAATCGATTATGAGACACCGGTCAGCATGCCATTACCCTGTTGGTGGAAGCCTATGCAACACAGGGAGAACCAACAGGGAGGAGAAACCTTGCAATTGTATGAAAATGAATGTCAGCTTTCAGCCCACTCTCACTATATGTATGGCTTTCCTCTGGTTTCACTTAGGTGAAGAACAGTGTTGTAGCCCTGAACAGGACAATTGCTGTGGAAATGAATGGCAGAAATGTATTTTCCGCACTGGATCAGCAAACCTGCCCAGAACCCTGTATCAGTGTTGCCTTGTCTCCCATTATTGTGACTGTTTCTCTGATGTATGCACCAGAATTCATCCACCTTTTCATTTATTTATTTTTTTTGTCATTTTCTTGTCTTCGTTCTGTACTCTGATGTCCATCACTCACTGTTCCTGTGAAACTCACGGGGCAAAAGCCTTCCGAAGGAACCGGACTTTTGCTTGTTACAATTCTGTAGCATATAATTCTGTTTACTGTACTTACTTGGAGGAACTTCCGCACACATTACATCACATTCATTCTTCTTATTGATAATACATTCCACTCAATGAAAGTAGCGACTGCTTATGGAATTCAAATACTGGCTCATCAAGTAAAAAAAAAAAAATTGCATCATCCTCATTTTGAGCTGTGCGGATAACTTTATTATGGTAAAACCATGTCCTTAAAAGTCAAAATGGTGACTTGCCATTACACCTTTGTGCATGTATATATGGCTCCCCATGTCCCATTGGATACTCCAGTTTCCTTCAGCAGTTCAGGCGATGCACGGTTATGTCAAATGGGACTGAAATGTTGACTGGCAAAGGATCCAGCATTTTGTCCAGAGTGTCAAAGGTTTAAATCATACTAATACTGTAGGTTAAGCAGAATAGTAAAAGAAGCAAAACTGAAAGCTAAGCATGTTTTTTTTCTAAATGCAGTGCCTCATTTTCCGGCCGGCTCAAACTAAATGCAGTGCCTCATTTTCCGGCCGGCTCAAACTAAATGCAGTGCCTCATTTTCCGGCCGGCTCAAAGTCAGCAGTGGTAGAAAAGGTGATAATGATGAAGATGGGCATTGCTAGGTAATACATTGTAGTGCAGGGCAGCCCATATTCAGTCCTGGAGAGCTTCTGTTCCATCTATACTTCACCCAGAACATTTGATGCCTGAAGGTCATGATGGATCAGCACCTTCCAAAACAGACACAGCCCTGGAGTTGTTACTTAAATGCCAGAATTGCTCCGAAATTCCACATAGTGGTGTTATGCAGCAAGGCTTTTGAAAAAGAAACTCCTGAATTAAGCTGAACCATGGTTCACCAGGTCTGAGTCTGATGGCACGCCAAGGTACAGTATAGCAAATCAATGCGCTGTTTTGATTTTAATTCTGACTAAGTACGAGTTGATACATGAAAAGTCATACATGATGCATTTTTAAACGTATGGAAAGAACATCTTGAGTTCACAAGATCATCCACAAATATTTCAGAACTTTGCATTGATACTTTATTCCAAACTTTCCTGAATTGTTCTTTATTGTGAAAGGTTTTGAAATTAAATGTACAATTTTTCAAATCTACGATGATGGTTGGGGTCATAGCTAAATCTGAAATGTGTAATCAATATAGTATGTCTACTAATAAATGCATTTTCAAATTGTGAACATGAAAATAAAGTCTTTAGACAGAAATTTGTAAGTTGATGCACAACAAGCCATATTCATATACATTTTCAAACGTTAAAACTCAGCTTTTTGATTCTTGCTCAAGTGCAGTACAGTCTGTGGCTCAGACAGCTAAAGTAATGCTGGAAATTTTAATTTGAAATTTTAGAAAAATGCACACAATCACCGAAATACATAATATTTAGGTTTCTGAAAATTCTCATTACTGTATATACAAGGTGACACAGATATAAGGAGGTGTTAGATCAGCTGTCGCTGATAACAGGCGTGAAATGTGGAGTAATTATGAGTAACATTATGAGTACCATTCACAAAGGGTACCTTGCCAACCTTGAACACAGTCCAGCTCTCAAAAAAAGCCTACAGTCATGTTCACTGTCAGTCATGTCATCAGTCCTGTGATCCCTATGATTAATGCAGCTGGAATAGAATAATAAATAATAACATAAATTGTGATTAAATAACAGGTATTTTTGTATAACCTGTACTTTTGAGATTTATATATGAATAAATACAAAATGAACGTCCATTTACATAATTTTCTGCATCAAGTGATTCTGGTTGGCATTGCTTCCAGAACATGTTTTTTCCCCTCATTCAACGAAAAATTTCTAGGCAGAATAGTTCCTGACTTTAGTGAACTTTTAACTGGTAATTAGAATTTTAGTTGTTAAATCCCATTGTGTTTAAATGAGGTAGAATTGGTACATAGCTCCTATAACATGATGCTACCACATTAATGAAATTGAAATTCACGTGCATTCACACAAAGTGGCTTTTCCTAACCTATCATCTGCAGTTACACACTCTCAAGCCTCTGCACCTAAGCGTGAAAAACAAGTGAATAACAAGTGGCAGGAGGAGCTTTTGCTCCAAGCAAAGACTGAGCCTAACAACCAAGACAGTACTTTCAATTCGGGCTCTCATTAGACATCTACGGCATGACTGGGAAACAAGAGACACATGGCATCGTCCTGTTGAGGAAGGTATCTGAATCTCCTGTGGGATAAGACCAGGTGGCTGTCTGTTATAAATTACCTGTATGAGAATGTGCCACCTTTTCAATCGCACTCGTTGTCTTGCTTGTCACATGCTTGTTTGTTGCATGGCTTGCAGTGTGTGAAATGGCCATTGGCTGGTAGGAGTGGGAATCACAAAGCATGTCTCCGCCAATCTGACATCACCTCGGCAGCACAGAAGCAGGATCACACTGGGAATAGAACAATACAAAAGTACTGTGGAAATATACAAACAATGCTTGGAGCAGAAGCACTTTGCCTCTTATTACTGATATTATATTATTATACTGTTGTGCTTTATCGCTGGTTAATGTTACAAGGTCATTTTATAATTTGGTAAATACAATTAAAGACATAAGCAGAATCTTACAACATTGGAATCTCATTTTAATATTGTTATACCATCACTGTGGTTTTAAGTAAGGTAAACAATTTTTTTATGCGATTGTTATTCCGGTTGAAGAGAAATGAGCAAAACAACAGTTTTGATGTGCTAAAGAATTTGCTTCAGAATAAGCCATTTTGTTTTTTCAGCATTTGCTATTCATTGTACAATATGGTTGCTGTACATGACATTCAGTTATTTTGAGAATGTAAACGTTCAATATATTATATAATATGATGGGCTGCCACTATAAATTGATGCCACAAGATATAATTTACAGCAAATTAGAATTGCATTATTGCAAAATTTTCTATTAAGATTGTCGATCAATAAGGCAGTTTCGTAACTTCAGCTTATCTACCAGAAAGTAATTTTTGTCAGTCCAAGTTTAAATGGACAATCATAGTTGTTGCTTATGGGATGAGGAGCAGGGACAACATTAACTCTTAATGGGTTAGACTGATATTGTAAAATAGCTCATCATTTTAAGAAATGACGAAATTTATTTTGAATAACCACAATTCTGTCCACTGCCTGTTTTATAGCTATAAGGAATGTTAGTTTTCATATGCATTGTGTGGCTATTTAAGAATTTTGTCATATATTAATTTCCTTGGTGACATTTGTGGCAGAAATTGCCATCTACACATCGCCTTATAAATTTATTATCTAGAGTTTGTAAAATTGAATTCAATACTGTTATTATCTGCCAGCAAACATAAACATGAACAATTATGATAGAAGGCATAGTACCCAGTGCCGTATCTACCATTAAGGACACCGAGGTCATGTCCTCGGTATTTTTTCCCGAAATTTCAAATTAGTCAAAGCTGAAATCCAGCAGTGATGATCAATGCCAAACACAGAACCCGGTCCGTGTCCGAATCCATGTGTCGTCTGTATTTTCTCCCAATTAAATTCACATTCTCCGTCTAATCTCAAGTGAAATCTCCGCCTCTATCTGTCTTTGCAGGCAGCGGCAATTGACGTCACGTTACGCTACAGATTCAGAGAGTCGGGAAAGCCGGCAGACTGATTGTGTTTTTCCACGTAAGCTAATACATCGTAGTGTGGTCTTGAGCGAAATGCAGACATTAAGAAGAACTTGCATCAAACTAAATTGTTTTAAAAAGCCAACAGCAGAAGGGCAGGGAAAGAGTAGGAGAGAAGGTGAGCCTGCGTGTGTCAGTGGCAGACTGTTCAGCGCTGTCAAGCGCTAAGTTTCATTTGTCATTAGAATCTCGAGAAACACACAAA
>JAODKE010000125.1:9015223-9032785 GCA_026779605.1 Mormyrus hasselquistii
GCCGATGTCATTGGCTGTGCTACCATTTGATGCCGATGCCATTGGCTGTGCTACCATTTGATGCCGATGTCATTGGCCATTTGATGTGGAAAAACCTGTGTATGTTGTCCTCCTTCTTTTTTTCTAAACATCATTCTTTTTTGATCTGTTTATTTCATTTCCTCACTAATGCAGCATAAACCCTCTTTAGGCGACCTGTAGAAACTGAACATCAAAATGTTCTATTGCTGTTTTAAGTTCACCAAGTACCAAGATGATATAATCTTTTTACATGTATCCAAAATAAATCATTCAAAATCTTAGTATTTTATAGTCAAAGTGTAGAGATCCTGGGTAATTATCTAACCATTTCAATAAGCCAGCTCTCACAATGCCTAATTTAACGTTAGAACAGAATTGGCTGTCGATAGAACATTTGCTAATTAATAGTAACACAATAAAAAATAAACAAGATCTTTTTCTGTTCTCCAAAAAGTTCCTAAACCTCTCCTCAGGGCTACCCCAGCTAATCCAAGTATTTATTAAATTTCACTACCAGCTCAATTAATTCATTTACTTAATTAATTGAGTCAGAGAGGTACTGATTAGTGAAACAAGGTGGGGTAGAAGAGTCAAAAACACATTGGTGTATTGGATGGCTGCTGCAAATATTGTACTGGGGTGATTAGTTTTGAAAGCTAACACACTTTGACAGACACCAACCTGAAGATCATTTACGCTTAAACAGATGTCACTTTTGTCATTATTGTGTCCTGTGATAAACTGGGATAGGCTTTAGGTCCACTCATGACCTCTGTTAGAGTAAGCAGTTAGATGGATGTTGTTTGCTGATATCTGCTGTCATTGGTTATGTATTTGCCATTGACCACGTAGTTTCTGTAAATATAAATATTAAAGCTGATAGCATTTCCCTAGCACTCATTTGTGAAAGCCAACAGAAGACAATACTGTTTTCTTAAAAAAAAAAAAACTATTGAAAGACAAACCTGCACATGCAAACACGTTGTATCATGGACATCTTCATAGGTTACTTTCAAGACACCAATTAAATTTCACAAATATATAGGATTACAAATAAATATCAGGGACATGACTCAGCTATTTACAGAGGACCTTTCATTATTTAATAGTGTTGAAATAAGACCTTTGTTTTTGTAACATTTGTTGTTCCCAGTTATTGTTTTACTGCTGAAGATTTTAAGGCATATTTTATACAGGCCATAATCCTCCAAACAGATGGGCCATTACATGTTTCTAAAAAAAAGCAGGTATCATTTCAGTTTTATTTATGCACAGTTATTTATTTAATTTATATTAAAAACAACAACAAATATGTAATCTTCATGAGATTAGGCTTCTGCTTTCTGTTTCATTCTTCAAAATATTTTAAATTCTCTGGCTGAAAAGCCTCGGTGACTAAATAAAGGCATATTACCATAACATGCTGTTCAAAGAGTTACAGAGTTCTTACGAAGACAGCATGGCAATTCTATCCACTAGGAATACTAGGAAGAGGTTCAGTGGACAGTGAACAAACCAGAGATGCAAAAAAGCTAATGAATGCTGAGTCTACATTAATGCTCTGACTTATACAGTAATAGATGCCCAGATTCTGAAGGAGGATTTAATGAAAGAAACATTTCTGGTTATCAAGGAACATCCTTTATGGTCTGCAAGCAAGTATTCTCTCACCTGTAAGCTGGGCAAAATATAGTCAAAGATTTATATGCAGATGAATACAATGAATTACACCCAAATAATCAAACTACTTACTACACTTTAGAAAATTAAAGATAAAATATTTTTTTGTGGCAGAGGCATGGCCACTTTAAGGTAATTTTCTGGGATTGCTGTATGTGAAATATCGAGTTTTGAATGAGTATAAATCATTTTCATATTACATTGAGAAAATTGTGTTTATAGTCTGGATCATGATATTTCTAATATGAAGACGAAGGATGTATGTATTACAAGCAGAAGACCTTGTGTAATTCAAGGCCATTTGCATTGTAAGAAGCCCCCTTATAATCCCTTTTTAAAATATCCATTACATTGTAAACAGACCATGTTTATTGATTGTATAATTTTCATGCTGTTTGGAGCTGAAAAATCTCCAGCGGAGAGCAATCTCTCTCTGATTCATGTGGCACTTACTCAACTACATAATTTCATCCTACTTAACAGGAGAAGCTTTGCTGATAATTTAAAGGATATATATATATATATATATATAGAGAGAGAGAGAGAGAGAGTTTCAGTTTTCTGTACAAACCTAAAGCAAATGTTGAGTATTCATAACCATATTATTGGATTTCAAAACAAAGCAAAGCAGTTGAAGATCTGAATACTTTTCCCATAGTCATTTACATAATCCATGAATGACTGGACTTCAGCATCCTTTTTGTTTTAGAGTGAGGCACACAAAACTAGCAGCACTTCAACTCGTTTTAGTAAAATGATTTCAATCCAGATGACAACCGACATTTTAGAACAGACAGTTCTCAGGTACAGCCAGAAAAAGTGGGAAATGGGGGGGTGAATATTAAGGGCTATTTTTGCTTACTAACCTACTGAGAAATTCTGGTTACCAAAATTCAAGAGAACCATAATTTCTGACTAAAATAGTGCTGATGTCAAATGAATCTGTTTTCATAATTTTGAAAATCCATTAAAAATGAAAAACTGAGCAATATGGCAGAAGGTATCGATGACCATCATCTAGGTTTTTTTCACTTGAGTACTGCAATTTTTACAAAAACCGTGGCAGAATGGAGGATATCCAAGATGTGCACCTGCCACACTTACCTATAGATTGAAAAACTCTCCCAATTAGGCACAGCTGGTTGATGTTTCTCTAACGAGTGTCTGAGGAGTAGAGCCAGCTGCAGCACTGGGAGCTGGAGGAGAGGTGTATGTTGAGTGGCAGAAATGCAAGTGCACGTTGAAAGTTCTGTGATTTATGGTGCAGCTGGACAGGTCTTCTGTTCATTTAAATTGGTTGTTTATTTCACTTTAGCTTCTCTAAGCGTTTTGGCTGACACTCCTTCGTCCTCGTGCTTAACTCCCATCCTTTATGTGACTGTGCTCTACTATGGCTAATTCCTAAGGGATTTAAGGCTCTAGGGGACCCTGCTAAAAATGGCGATTCATGCTAATGCTATGGACTAGTCAACATGGCTTATTAAATATTTGTGGTATGACCTGGGAGAACCGGCAGCATCTATCCCAAAAGTAAACAGGTGCTCGCATGTTTAGGTTCTGTAACATGAATGAAACACTCCCCATATGATACCACCTGCTTTTCGAAAACGTTTGGTTTATTTTGCTCTGATATCAGATATTACGCACAGTTCTAATATATGAATTGCTCATTCCACTATTGATATCTAATTGGTGTATGTGTATGTATATATATATATATATATATATATATATATACACTATATAGAGCGATAGAGAGAGAGGGCTAAGCAGCAGTGCTGATTACAGTGCGTTGCCACACCCACCACATAACAAACCACCTCAGGGATGAGAACCTGAGTGCAGCCATGTGGCAGGTGGTACCTCAGCACCACACCAGTCCAAATGGACCAGTGTGAGTTTTATTTTCCAGTGGCTGGAGTGTCAATCTGGCCACCAACCCCCAAGTTTTTCCCTTAAAAGTTGGAAGACCTGCTTGTAGGGCTGAATGTAGATTAACATCATACCCAGAACGATGCAATTGCATGTTAAGGGCCTTGCTCAAGGGCCCAAAGGAGTAGAATCATTTAGTAGAGCTATTTATAGGACTCAAGCCAACAACCTTCCAATTGCTGGCACAGATCCCTAGCCTCAAAGCCACCGCTCCACCTGGGATGGCACTAATGATGATTCTAATGCTTCTTCAATAAAATGAGTTTTTATATGGTTTTGTGCTACTGAGGATAGTGCTACTTTTTCCCAATTAAGCTTGTTATTATAAAGACATTATGGTAAACTGGTCTTTATCTGACATTTGAAGTAAGACAGAAACTAACTGGCCGAAGTAAAAGAGCCTTAAAGCAGAAGCACAACGGCATGTACCATTAATGTAGAAATGTGGCTGTTTTGTTTTACTGGGCAAACAGTGACATTTCCTGTAATTGCAAAATAACATATTTTAGTACAGTAAAGTCTTGAATTGAAAAAACTTACACTCTTACAAGATGCTACAATTACTTTATTTTAAAAGAAGCATGTGGAAATGTAGCTTTCTAATGAATATGGTGCATTCTTGGGAAGTACAGATCTAATACTGATATCGGATATTAGTCTGATACTGACTCAAATAACTAAGTGTTTCAGTTCTTTGTAATTGTACGTTTACATCCATGTACACATTCTACCTCATGTGTCAGCAGTGCACCTGTAGACATGCACATTTTGCTACAGATCCAGCCACTTGAATTTTCCCCTTGTTCATTACATCATCGTGGGGGATCTCATTACAGTCAAGGGCCATTCAAGGACCTTTCAGGGACCATTCAGGGACCAGTCAAGGTCCTGCCATGGAAAGTGAGGAAATTTTAAGCGGCTGGATCTGTAGGAGGAGAGCTAACATAGCATGGAGGGAGCTAAAAAGTCAACACTTTGGAGGTTTGTGATGCATAAAGTTGCTACGCCGACAAGTTCTAATATCTGGATGAGTCAAGAATGTTGGTGGCAGGCACCCAGGTCGACTCTTCAGGGGTGTATGCTTCCTAGTCCACCAAATATTGCAGTTGCCCATGCCTACATCAAGCGTACAGGTGGGCTCAAACCGTGAATGCTTCACTGTCATCCTGAGAGATGAGCAGGGGTGATTCTACAGCGTCCACTGGAAGATGGACAATGCTGTAGCCGACAGCCTTAAGACAGCAATATCCTGTAGACCATGGGTAGCTGTAGAGGGTAGGTGACAAGACTGACTCATAGGACACGGAATGGGCCGATATACCAATGCGATAACTTATGGCAAGATGGAAGCCGAGTTTCTGTGTGAACAGCCACATTCATCATCCATGTCGTGACACTGGGACAATGATACCTGATCAGTACTTGGTAGCGGCCAATACCCAAATCCTAGGTATCAATTGTAGTATTGATTTAGTATCTGTGTGTGAGGGACAAGGCCGAAAAACCATACTGGATGCCCATGATTTTCGAACCCTTAGGTGGCATTGCATCACAAACCGGCATGATTCTATAGTCACTAAATCACTAAATGAAATCAGGAATATTTTCAGAAAATATTGTCAGTGAACACAATTCGCCCTGTCATCCGCAGATGCCACTTGAAACTCTATCATTCAAAGAAGAAGCTGCATTTGAACATTATCCCGAAGCGCTAATGTCTTTTCTTGGCCACAGCTCATTTAAAATGGACTGTGGCTAAGTGGAAAACTGTTCTGTGGTCAGATGAATCTAAATTTCAAATTCTTTTTGGAAACCAAGGATGCTGTATCATCTGCACTGAAGAGAAGGACCACCCAGCATGTCATCAGCGCAATCAGCTCAAAAGTCAGCATCTCTTATGGTATGGGGGTGCATTAGAACATATGACATGGGCATCTTGCATATCTGGAAAGGCACCATCAATGCTGAAAGGTATATCCAGGTTCTAGAGCAACATGTCATGCTCCCATCCAGATGACGTGTCTTTTCCAACATGACAATGCCAAACCACACACTGCATCAATTACAACATCATGGCTTTGTAGAAGAAGGGTCCGGGTGCTGAACTGGCCTGCCAGCGGTCCAGATCTTTCACCCATTGAGAACATTTGGCACATCATCAAATGAAAAATATGACACAGAAGACCTAGTTCTAGTTAAGCAACTAGAATCCTGTATCATGCAAGAATGGAACACCATTCTTCTCCCAGAACAACTGATCTCCTCAGTCCCCAGACATTTACCAACTGTTGCTAAAAGAAGAGGAGATGCCACACAGTGGTAAACATGGCCTTGTCCCGACTTTTTGAGATGTGCTGCTGCCATGACATCCATCCATTCATCCATCCATCCATCCATCCATTATCTTCCGCTTATCCAAGGTCAGGTCGCTGGGGCAGCAGTCTCAGCAGGGGGAAACCCAGACTTCCCTGTCCGTAGCAACTTCATCTAGCTCCTCCAGGGGAATCCTGAGGTGTTCCCAAGCAAGTCAAGAGACAGAGTCCCTCCAGTGTGTCCCGGGTCTTTCCCAGGGCCTCCAAGTGACCATGCTTCTCACCCTATCTCTAAGGGAGAGCCCAGCCACCCTGTGGAGGAAACTCATTTTATACTCGCAATCTCATTCTTTCGGTTACTACCCACAGATCATGACCATAGGTGAGGGTAGGAATGTAGATCGATTGGTAAATCGAGAACTTTGCCTTTTGGCTCAGCTCTTTTTTCACCATGACAGACTGATGCAGCGCCCGCATCACTGCTGACGCTGCACCGATCCGCCTGCCGATCTCCCGCTCCATCCTTCTCTCACTCGTGAACAAGAACCTGAGATGCTTAAACTCCTCCACTTGGCGGAGGACCCCCTCCCCGACCCAGAGAGATCATTCCACCCTGTTCCGGCTGAGGACCATGGACTCGGATTTGGAGGTGCTGATTCTCATCCCTGCTGCTTCACACTCGGCTGCGAACTGTTCCAGCGAGAGACGAAGGTCACAGTCTGATGAAGGCAACAGAACCACATCATCTGCAAAAAGCAGAGACCTAATCCTGAGGTCACCAAACCAGACACCCTTAACACCGTGGCTGTGCCTAGAAATTCTGTCCATAAAAGTCATGAACAGAATCGGTGCCATGACATTCAAAATTACTTGTTTTTTCCTTAAAATGATACATTTTCTCACTTTAAACATTTGATGTTCTATATGTTCTGTTATGAATAAGATATTGGTTTATGAGATTTCCATTTCGTTGCATTCTGTTTCTGTTTTTATATATATATATATATATTTTGGGACATCTGCCTTTACAGACACATGAACGTAATGGAATCCCATTATCCCATTCTTAATACATAGTCTTTAATATGGAGTAGGCCCACCTTTTGCAGCTATTACTGTTTACTCTTCTGGGACGGTTGTCCACAAGGATTTCGACCATTCATTCAGGAGAACATTTGTGAGGTCGGGCACTGATGTTGGATGAGAAGGCCTAGCTCACAGTCTCCCATCTAATTCATCCCAAAGGTGTTCTATTAGGTTGAGGTCAGGGCTTTTTGCTGGCCAGTCAAGTTCCTCCACACCAGACTCGCTCATCCATGTCTTTATGGACCTTGCTTTCTGCACTGGTGCACAGTCATGTTGGAACAGTAAGGGGCCATCCCCAAACTATTCCCACAAAGTTGGAAGCATGAAATTGGCCAAAATGGCTTTGAATGCTGCAGCATTAAGAGTTCCTTTCACTGGAACTAAGGGGCCAAGCCCAACCCCTGAAAAACAACCCCACACCATAATCCCCCCTCCACCAAACTTTACACTTAGCACAATGCAGTCAGGCAAGAACCCTTCTCCTGAAAACCACCAAACCCAGACTTGTCCATCAGATTGCCAGAGAGAAGATTGATTTGTCAAACCAGAGAACTTGTCTCCACTGCTCTAGAGTCCAGTGGCAGTGTGCTTTACACCACTGCATCAGACGCTTTGCATTCCACTTGGTGATCTAAGGCTTGGATGCAGCTGCTTGGCCATGCAAAACCCATTCAACAAAGTTCTCTACGCACTGTGCTTGAGCTAATCTGAAGGCCACATGGAGTTTAGAGGTCTGAGGCTATTGACTCTGCAGACAGTTGACGACTTCTGCACACTGTGGGCCTCAGCATGCGTTGTTCCCACTCTGTGATTTTACGTGGTCTATCACTTTGTAAGTTGCTGCTATTCCTAATTGTTTCCACTTTGTTATAATACCACTAACAGTTGACTGTGGAATATTTAGGAAATTTCACGAATGGGCTTATTGCACAGGTGGCATCCTATCATGGTACCACACTGTCATGCCCAGATCGTCCGCTCCTCTTGTGTGCCATGCCCCCTCATCAGCCCCCTAGTGGCCAGGAGTCGTCGACTCCTGTGGTGGCCCCCGTGGCTCCTGCGTCACTCCCAGAGGTCCCTCTTGTGGTGCCTGCTGCGTCGGCCCCTCTTGTTCCTGTGCCGGGGCCACCCAAGATGTCGTTTGAGGCCCCTGTCCCCAATGAGGTCCTGGATTGCCGGACCGACACTCCTCCCTCCCTAGTGGAATCAGAGGAGGAGCTGGAGTGGGACCCCTCGGGGATCTCCCTGACTGCCCCCAGGCCTCTCCCTGTGACTTCCCCGATACCTCTCCCAGCGTTTTCCCCTCAGGCACCCCAGTGGGGTAGACCTCGGCCAGGTCCCCGCCTCTCTGTCTTCCGGAAAGGGAGGGGACACCTACACCGGGAAACGCCCACCCTCCCCCCTGACTCGCCTCCGGTCCCCCTGGCTTCGGCTCGTCGCCCGCCTCTGGTCCCACCTCCGGCACCTTGTCGGGCACTTCCAGTCCCGCCTCCGACACCTCGTTAGTCGACTGTGGGTCCCCTGGCTTCGACTCGTCAGTCACCTCCGCCTTGGCCCCCGGCGGCTGCACCTTTGGCTCCCGCGTCTCTTGCTCCCTCCTCCCCTTCGACCGTGTCCCCTTCGCCTTCCTCCTCGCCCCCTCTGTCGTTCCCTCCGCCTTCCTTTTTGGCCCCGTCCTCGTTCCCTCCTTGCTCTCGCCATGGGTCCCCCCGGCTACGGCCTCGCGGTCGCCTGCTGCACCTGCGGCTTCCGCTCCTCGCCTGCCGGGGTTCCCTCCGGCTCCCTGTAGCCCCCCGCCCTTTGCCTCCATGCCCCCTGCCTTCGTGCACCCTGTGTTCGCCCCTGGTCCTTCTGTGCCTCTCTGTCCCTTTGTGCCTCCTGCATTTCCTCCCTGTCCCTTTGTGCCTTTGTTTCCGCCTGGTCCCTTCGTGCCTTCTGTGGGTGTTCCTCCTGGTGTTGTTCCTTCATCTCCCTCCTTGGGTTCTGGGTTCCCGTTTTTGGTGCCCCTGTGTCTGTCTGCGTTCCCTATGGTTTGTCGTCTCTTATCTGAGCTGGTCTCCCTGTGTCTGTTCTGTGTGTCTGTCTTGTTCCCTGTGCCCCGTTCATGTGTTTTGGCTTTGTTTTCCAGGTCCCGTGTCCCTGGTCCTCGTCATGTCGCTCCCCTTTGGGGGGGGGGTAATGTCAGGCCCTGATCGTCCACTCCTCTCGTGTGCCACGCCCCCTCATCAGCCCCATGTGGAATCCCCATGTTCATCAGCTGTTTTGAGTTGTCCTGATCAGTTTCATGTATTTAAGTCCGCGTTTCAGTATGTTTCCCCAGTCCGGTCATTGTATAATGTCGTGTGTCTTGGAGCACCTGAATTGGGGAATGAAGGGAAATTGTTGTAAAAAGTAGAAAAGTTAGCTGTATTGAGCTGTGAAATATATTAAATTATTTTCATTGGATGTCATATAATTCAGGTGATCCACTGTCTTAAATCATTATCTTGTTATTCATAAAATCCAATAGAGGCTCTGTTATTAATTCCTTTGAGATAGAACTTCAAACACTAATTGCTGCAAACACTTTTAACTGGATTTTAAGTTTGTGTAATTTGTTGTCAGTAAGTACATTATATACTGTTTAACATTTTTAAAATCTTACCAGACACTTGTATATTAATTTCTCATATCATTCTCACCATTGCTGTCATGGTATTTCCCTATTTGGCTCCGTAAGGTTGTCATTTAGAATCCAGAGACACATGCATAAGCCTTTCGTCTAGTGCCATTTCAAATCATGTCTTTTGTAAGTTTCCTACGAACACTGATCTATTCCCACTTACTTCAATGGTCATAAAAGTGACATTCTTTTGTGTAAGGCTAGAAAACCCACTTGACTTCTCCAACCATATCAACAGCCATGATAACATCATTCAGGTAGTATCAGGTGGATTAGTGGAAAGCCCTGTGGCCTCACACCTCCAGGATTGTGTATTTGATTACTTCTCCAGCTCTTGAATCCACAACCCTGGAGGTTGCAGTGCTACCCATGGAATAAGAAGTCAGAATCAGTAAAAATCAGTGTTTGACTGGCTATTATCACATCACATCCTCCTAATATTTTGCATATACAGTAACTACTTATAACTATGTAATGCTTCTGTATTGCTTTCTTACAAACTTATACACATATCCTGTGATCACATAATCAGTCTTTTAATTACATTATTAACTAGGGGTGTCCTCAGACAAAATATGAAATATCCATGGAATCACATGGATGGGGATGATAAGGACTGCAGTGACACACAATGTGACAAAAAGCCTAACAGCAGCATCTCCTGGCTGGAATATGAGCCGTCGGACATGGAGGCATCGGAAACTGGAAGTAGTAGCATTTTGTTTTTCCTAAAAATGGAGCATGTTATCGCACATAAATTAATTAAGGGAAGGCAGGATTGCTCAATTCCTCAGTGCAGTGCTGTTTTACATATGTGGTTCTAAGCAAGATTTAATTATTTGCTGTACACTTGAAATGTGTAGGAAGCTGTTTTAAAAAAATAAATTTAGATTAATTGCAGCTATAGTGATACAGTCTTTTATAATAATGCCAGTATTGGTATAACACTGATGCTTTTCCCTGACTACTGATTTTGTGGCCAAAATTTAATTTGTGGACAGATTTCGATCCAATGTATCCCAATGACAGATGAACCCAACAAACACACAATTAGCATTTTATTCGCGCTTTTTGCTTGTCAATGAGTTCTTTGGGACTGCTTTGCCATATGTTGTTTGGAAACATGTCATCCATAAAAGTGGTTTAAATTTCTGACAGCTCCAAGCTACTGGGCTTTTGAGTTTTTATATGTGTCCATGCTGTTACTTAGAATATTCTTTCCTCGGTTTAACATTAAACAGGTTGCAAAAAAGCACAAAATGAGGTACTACTAAGGTAATTGCTGATATTTACCTCTTGCACCACCATTCAAACTAAATGATATACTGTCATATAAATGCAGACTTGCAGGAATGGTTTACTAAGCAGCAGCAGGTTGATGGGATCCACAAAAATGCAAACAGCAACAGAATTAAAGGATAAAAAACACACAGAACCCTGGGAAAAACAAAAACATTCTGTCTTGGTTAATTACACAAAGAAGTGTCAGGTAAAATCAATACTCCTGGGAAGCAGAATGACGTAAAAGCAGGTGTGATCTGTTCTGCCACAAACTACACAGACAGGGAATTCCGGGCAACTAAGTTTATTTGGTCAGACAGAGAGAAGAGTCGTGAGCCATTCCGGGGTCGTAATCCGTAGTTGTCCAAGCTGGGTGTCTTGTGTTGAGTTGTGAGACGAGATCGTAGTCGAATGGGAAGCCAAGGGTCGAACTTCATCTCCGAGGGGAAATGGTGTACAGAAGGAGGTTCAAAGGACCCCATGGGGAGATGGGCCAAACTATAACGTACCGGTTTTAGCAGGGACATGTGGAAGGCGGGATTGATCCTGTAAACCCGAGGGACCTGTAAACGGTAGGTGACCAGACCTACCTGCACTGCTATGCGAAAAGGGCCGTTGAATTTGGGACCGAGTCTGCGTCCCGCCAGGAGGCGCAGGTTCCTCTTCGCTAGCCATCTCCAACTCGAAAGTATGGTCTTGGCCTATGTCAGCGATCCTGGGTTCTTTTCATACACGACGCCTGTTGCTCCAATAGATGCCGGAAGCGATCCCATACCTGACAGCTACGCTGGTACCAGTCCTCCAGGGCAGGGACATCTGTGGGAGAGGGACTCCAGGGAAACAACAGAGGTTGAAAGCCAAGCACACACTGAAAGGGAGTCAAACTGGTAACGGGATGGGGCAAAGAGTTGTGGGCATACTCTGTCCAGGGAAGAAAGTGGGACCACTCCTGGGGTCGAGAACCGCACATGACTTGGAGCATCTTCCCCACTTCCTGGTTTGTCCTCTCCGTCTGGCCATTACTTTGGGGATGATAGGCTGAGGAGAGACTTAGTGAGATGTTTAGCCTTGTACACATAGCCCAAAACTGAGGGCCCCGGTCTGAGACTATGTCTTCAGGTAATCCATAATACCAAAATGCTCCTTGTAACAGCAGATCGGCCAATTCTAAGGATGATGGTAGTTTGGGCAGGGGGATAAGGTGACACATCTTAGAAAAGTGATCTACTAAGGTCAAAATGATGGTGTTACCTCGAGAGGGGGGCAGGTCAGTGATAAAGTCCATAGAAATGTGGGACCAGGGATGTGTGGGCACTGGAAGTGGCTGTAAAAGCCCAGAGAGCATACCTGTGAGACGCTGTTCTAGATCCCAGATGATGGAACCCACTACGCAGGCTGGTGGCAGAATTTGGGCCAGTGGCTCGGGATTCCTTGGTGCAGGAAAGCAGCAGGATAAAGCATCCACTTTGGTGTTCTTTGAGCCGGGGAGGTAGGTGACCTGAAAAAGGAACCGGGTAAAGAACAATGCCCAGCGGGCCTGTCGGGCATTTAAACGCCTGGCCTCTCGCATATATTGTAAGTTGCGATGATCCGTCAACACCTGGAAGGGATGCACAGCCCCCTCTAACCAATGCCTTCATTCCTGCAATGCCACTTTTATAGCCAGCAACTCCCGATTGCCCATGTCATAATTGCATTCGGCATCCGTGAGTTTCTTTGATATGAACGCACAGGGGTGAACCTTACCTGTCCGGGGGTCTTTCTGGGAGAGCACGGCTCTGATAACCACCTCAGAGGCATCTACCTCTACCTGGAAAGGTACTTGAGGATTTGTGTGTTTCAGGATAGGGGCAGAATAGAAACGTTGTTTCAGGTCTACAAATGCCTGGTGGGCCTCAGGAGTCCATTGGAGCCTTGTGGTCCCTTTCTTGACTAGATCCGTCAGGGGCGCTACCACAGTGCTAACCCTTGGATAAACCGTCTATAAAAGTTAGCAAATCCTAGAAAATGCTGGAGAGCCTTAAGGGTCTGGGGTTGGGGCTAATTCTGTACTGCCTTGACCTTGTCTGGATCCATAGAGACCCCTCCAGGAGAGATGACATACCCAAGGAATCTCAACGTGGTGCAATGAAAGTCACATTTCTCACCTTTCACATAGAGCTGGTTCTCCCGAAGACGCTGAAGTACCTGTCGTTTGACAGGTTGCTCCTCTGTTTCAGAATAAATGAGGATATCATCAATGTACTGTAAGCGACAACGAATTGACGTAACATATCACGTAATACCTCGTTGATGAAGGACTGGAACACTGACAGGCTGTTAGCAAGCCCATATGGCATCACGAGGGACTCGTATTGACCAGTTGTGGTGATGAAGGCGGTCTTCCACTCATCTCCCTTCTTTATTCGAATCAGGTTGTAGGCACTTCTCAAGTCCAACTTAGTAAAGATTCGCGCAGCTCAAAGCTGTTCCAGGGCAGAGGGAATCAGATGAAGGGGTTCCCTTCTTTTCACAGTTATAGCATTCAACTTGTGGTAATATATGCAGGGCCGCAGGCCCCCATCCTTCTTGGCTACAAAAAAAGAATCCAGAAGCAAAAGGTGAGGTGGAGGGACGAATGATACCTTCTTTTAAGGCCTCCTGGACGTAGGTCTTCATTGCTTCCCCCTCTGGTTAGAGAAAAGAGGTGCCCACAGGGTGGGGTTGCGCCCTCCACAAGGTCAATGGCACAATCTGATGGACGATGGGGTGGGAGCCCATAGGCCTAGGTCTTACTAAAAACATCCTGGAAATCACTGTAATACTCAGGAATACCTGACAGATCTTCTGGAAAAGGGCTCTCAATGGTAAACGCACGGCAGGGTAAGGATAAGCACTCAATGAAACACTCAGGCTTGTATCTCACCTTCTCGCCAGTTGATCTGAGGGTTGTGTTGTTTCAACCAAGGGAAACCTAGAATGACCTTATCACGTAGTGACGTTACAACCATTAACTTTATAGTTTCAGAATGGAGCACCCCCACCCAGAGGGTTAGCGGGATCACGCAGTGCGTCACCAGCCCTGAAGAGAGTGGCTTTCCATCTACCCCACGCACCGAAAGGGGTTGACGCAGTTCCTCTAGAGGGATCTGGTGCTGTCAGGTGAAATCTGCAACCACGAAGTTCCCTGTAGCTCCGGAATCAAACAGCCTCAAACCCCGTAAACATTCCGACCCCCAACAAAAAGTAATGAGAACCATCACTTGCACTTTTGTTAGGGCCAGCAGAAGAACCCCCCTTACCCGCGTCTCGTCTGCCCGAGTCCTCACGGGACGCTTTGGGCACAGACGCATGAAGTGTCCTGCTTCACCGCAGTAAATACACAGTCGTCGGCTTTGTCTCCTTTCACGTTCTTCCGCCGTTCTTCCCAACACCATTGGCTCCGGCTCTGGTGGGTGGGGGGAAGCGACGACAGCCAATCCTTCTGCGCGGGAGTTCGAACGGCGCTGTTCGCGGACGATGGTAAGTAGTTGGTCCTTGCTGGTGAGTTGCCTCCCTGAAGGAGGCGTGACATGATGAATGTGGCCATGACATACACCTATAGCTATATTTATTTTAAAAAAAGAAATGTCTTGCATTGTTGTATGAGGCATGTTATAAAGTATATATTTAAAATACTGTAAATGAGGTGACTAAAAAGCTGGCCAAACATTTTTATTTGTGATTAACATCAATATTAAATCATTCAGAATCAAAAATGAATTAAAAGGATTCAGATCCTATCATGAATGTCTAAAAGAGGGACAAATTACAGTTGTCCTATCAATTATGAGGGATCTAGATGAAAGGAAAAGATATTTGACTTATGTGTTCATAGATAGATAGATAGAGATAGATAGATAGATAATGATATTATCTCAATATACTTAAAATATGTGAGCTTAATAGAGTTTGTAATAAATCATTACATCAAAAGAAATGACCCATATATGTCATTGTTATCGCTTGGCTTGTTCAAAGTAATGGACTTCCCTACATTTCCGTACCAGAAAATTTGTTTTAGCCGCATGTTACACAGCTGCCTATAACTTTCCTATATCATTTCAAAAAATGACAATGCCTGTTTTGAAATACTGAGATACCCGCTTTTGAGTGACCTTATCAGAATCTGAAGCAATCAAGTTTGAATAACTAAAATGACCTCCCCCCCCAGGGGTTATAAAAGAGCCCAGTTTCAAATTGCGGGAAAGCTATTTGTTCAGCAGTGCTTGAAGCATCACAGCTGAATATTTCTTCTAAGCTTATAATATATATTATGTATTACAGTACAGAGCAGCAATGTGTTCAAGACCATCAGTTTCGAGATCAAGACAAGATCAAGACTCATCCAACCCAAGACCAAGACAAGATCAAGACTTTTATTCAAGACCAAAACAACACCAAGAAAATTTACAATCAAGATTTCTTTTGGTAGAGTGCACCCATATCAGAGCTAAAAAGACATGTGTTACAATCCCCAGTCTAGGGTTGGGGATCGCCAGAAAGGTAGAGGAGAGGGAAAGGGGACGACGGGACAAGCAGGGGACCGGAAAGGGGAACACAGGAAACAAAGGGATCTTTTTTTTGTATTTTTTTAATATTTATTCACAGACACAGTTACAAAAACGAGGTGCAACAACTTCGGGAGTGACCCAGGCCAAAACAACAACCAAAGCAGCTAACGATCACGTCCCAAACTAAACTAACACTAAAGGTAACGAAAACAAGAGAAAACAAAATGACAAAGACTAAGTGTAACTCCCTAACCAAATTAACAGAAAACACCACGTTCGCAAAAACAAAAAGGCAGTCACTCCTTACGCACCTAACAGACATAGACAGAAAACACACAGTCCAAAACACGGTATCCAAAGGGGCGAGCAAAGAGAGTAGTCAGGAGCTGAGCAAGAGGTCGAACCAGAAGACAATCAAACCGAAGGCAAAGGTACAAATAGGGCAAAGCAGAAAATCAGAAACCGGGAAACTAAAACAGTCATACACAGTAGTCAATCAGAAACAGCAAACCAACACACCAATAGCAAAAGACAAAGCTTGAGCAGGAGCCTGTAACCAGCAGGCTTTATCCGGAACACTGGGCCAGGGTCAGAGGTCAGAGGGCGGAAGGGGTGTGGCCGGAAACCGGGAGGCGGGGTGAAGCAGCAACTGGAGAGGAGCACTTGGGGCAGAAGACTGAGGTGTCCTGTAGACATCCAAAACTCTTACGGCACATAACACATGGCAAACAAAAAATGTTGCAATCTGCTCACAATACAAGATACAGAATTTCTTAGGGAACAGTTAAAGGAGGCTGACCATTAGGTCTGATTGCCATACATCAATATTCAATTATTCAACCATATTTCAAAATAAAGCATAGGATGACACATCACCATTTATATTCATATATGTTTATCATGCGTTTATGCGTTCATGAGCTCTATTAATGATTTTGTGTAAGAAACCGGAGACATGTGGTTGTGACGTTGCACAGAATCCCTGTATTCACAGCTAAAATCAAACCATTTATTTAGCATCTTTAAAGGGATATTACATGGTTTATTGCAAGGATATTACAAGGACATTACATGGTTTAACAGCCATTTTGTTAATCTGTGCAAGGAAGGTAACAAAGTGTGATAGCATAGTCAGGCAGGTTTCATGAGCAGAGGACGGTGAAACCAGTGCAGCCATACCCCGCCCCACCTCTAGGGGGCCCCCAGCAAAAGGGAAACTTGTGTAGATTATGTTAGGGTAAATAATAGTAATTATGTTTTTAAATAATTTACTTTTTTTATAGATTGCATGCAAATACATTTCATCTGAATACGTTATTTCGGCTAAATATTAGGGCTGCACCATGTACACATATTCATCATGTACAGTGCGGTACATCATTTTTGGTTCGGCATGCACAATGAGAGTTTAGATGAAACAAATACATTTCTTTTCATGGGCAGAACCTAAATCCACAAGTAGATGTTCCACATGGAAAATATTATGCTAATTGTGGCTGTGAGGTTGTTACGGATAATTCTGATTAGTGTGAGTCATAATCGTCAATTCAGGAACATTTTGGTTTCCCAATAAAGTGCACCAGCACTGAAGAGAGATTAGCTGATAAAACCAAAGCTGTTTGTTGACCCAGTCATACTGAACTGCTTATAACACATCCAACATGCCAAGTCATTTAAGATGACATCATCCAAATATGTGTACAATTGAAGCAAAATAGAAACACACCAAACACAACATGAAAAAGGATACAAATTTGTAAATTTTTTGGATGTGAATTTGATGGATCAAAAATGTTCAAACCAAACAAACAGAAATTTTCTTCACTGATTGAAAAAATTTGCATACTGAAACACTGTCAAACTGGCGACAAGCACTAGCAGCATTGGTGTCATGATCCGCTCCGTCCAAGCCTCCCGTGTGCCACGCCCCCTCAATCCCCACGTGTATTTCCCCGATTGTGTTCGCCTGTGTACGGTTCATCCCCAGTTAGTTGTGTATAAGAGTCCACGTCTCCCCTAGTCCGATGTCGGTCATTGTGTGTGTTGTATGTCAATG
>JAODKE010000125.1:9032885-9044656 GCA_026779605.1 Mormyrus hasselquistii
ATGCTGGCTATCCCTCAAAATGTTATTTGAGTCCAGGTAATCTACCATTTTCTCTTTGATTATAGCCTCCATAACTTACAAGTTAAACTGATTGGCCTATAGTTAGACAAATTACTTCTATCCTCTTTTTTGAAACAAAAAACATTGCAACGAACCCAAGTAAACAATTGTGCATATGCATATGCTATATCACACTCCTATCATCACAGGATTGTATGAGAACTCGTTATGCACAGTAC
The DNA here is from genome assembly GCA_026779605.1 of Mormyrus hasselquistii. Lineage (NCBI taxonomy): Eukaryota > Metazoa > Chordata > Actinopteri > Osteoglossiformes > Mormyridae > Mormyrus > Mormyrus hasselquistii. The sequence continues at coordinate 9,033,125 of JAODKE010000125.1, forward strand.
AGAGTAGGGTGAAATTGTCATGGATCGCTCAGGGGAAGCCCCTATGACATCACGCGGGGCTCCCCTGCCACGTCCCCAGGGTTTCCCTAGACAAGAGATGAGCAGCGGCCTGAGCGCTTTTCCCACACCGGTCCTGAAAACCAGCAGGACCGGTTACCGTATGCCCTCCTCTACCAGCTGAGATCTGTCGGAGTGATTAGAGAGACTTTTTATTTGTGTCTGGCACGTCAAGCAGACGCGAGATCTTCAGCCTCTAGTGCGAATTTCAAGAGTTTATTCCCCGCCTGTCTGTACCTCTGCCTGCCTGTTCCCCTGACCTCTGTTCTGTTTTTTCCAACTACCGATTCTCAGCCTAGCCCTCTTACTACCGACACTGATTGACCGACCCCTGCCTGTCCCCGGATTATGAGCCTTGCCTGGTCCCCTTGGATTCCGACGCTGATCGCCTGACCCCTGCCTGTCCCTGAATTCCAAGCCCTGCCTATTCCCCTGGATACTGACGCTGATCAACCGACCCCTGCCTGGTGTTTCTTGGATAATAAAGCCTATTTTTTCCCTTGGACTGATCCGCTATCGCGTCCTCCTTATTTTCCCGGTGCCCTGTCCTGACAAAAATCAAGTACAGGCAACCAACATGTACATCTCTTTAAACCTTTCAGGTTTCCTAACTATGCGGCCACTTTGGGTTAACTGAAGTGCCGCTGCTGAAGGCAATACAGCCCTGTCCGGGGGTGTAGAGGCCACAGAGGGAACACTGAGGCTCAGCATAATGTTAAATTCAGGCAACAAAGAGGTTGGATTTGAACTTTCAGTCCTTACCTGAGTAGTCACCGGTTTTAAAGTCTGGTTAGCCACATGTGGTGGTGTAGAAGGTCAAAAGGGCAAAGCACCTGACAATGCATGAAGGGGGACTGAAAAAGGGGTGTCAGTACTACTGACCACTGGAGGCTCAGAGCCCGAAGGGGAAGTACTGTAGCAGGCTAATCCATCGAAGGACCCTTGTAACGTTTCAGACGATTGTGATGAACCACCCACCGTCTTGGCTGTGGATTTCTGGGATCTGTAATCTCATAAGTTACCCCAGCCCTGTCATCTTTGTCCATTCTCCTCAGAATTTTGTATGGCCCCTTCCACTTAGGAGCCAGTTTATTCTGCTTTTGAGCTGGGTCATCCAAAAATGCCAAGTCACCTGGCCTATGTGGGTGGAAAAATGTCTTTTTGTCGTACTGCTGTTTCTGTTTAAGTTTAGTGGCAGTGGACCACGCAGCAGCATCTTTGAAGGCATAGGACAAACGTGTGGTCACATCACAAGCATAGTCTGCCGGGGTGCCTGGCGTACATGATGTGACAACAGGACTACAGTTCAGAAGGATTTCTGCAGGTAGTCATGGTTCCCTGCCATGAGCAAGAAAGAAAGGTGAAAACCCAGTAGTAGAATGAACACTAGAATTATAGGCCAGTTCCACTTGAGGGAGATATCTGTCCCATTCACCCCCACTTTCACAAATGTACTTGAGTTGGTGCCATTAACGTTCGATTCAGTCTTTCGACCATACCATCGCACTGTGCATGGTAGGGGGAGGTACAGGTTTTCTCAATGCCCAGTTGACTGCACAGATGCTTAATCAAATCTGACTCAGATGCTCTACCTTGGTCAGTATGGACTATCTTGGGGACTCCGTGCTGCTTAATGTAATCCTCAAAAATGCACTGCGCTACAGTTGTCGCACTCTGATCCTTCTGCGGGTACAAATTGACAAAACGGGTAAAATAATCCATCACAACTAAAACATACCTATTCCTAAGTGAAGTAACAGGTAGCTCAGTGATGTCAGCACCAATTCTTTGGAACGGTCTTTCTGCATGAATCGACTGTAACGGAGCCCATTCATGAGGAATGGTAGAGGCACAGGACTGACAGGATACACATTCAGCACAGAACTTCTGAATATCATGGGACATGTAAGGCTAAAAGCATATTTTCCTGGCACTCAACAAAGTACGCTCAGCACTCAAATGACCGCTAAACTTTTCCCCATGAAAACATTTAAGAGCTGTTAGAATGAGTACTTCAGGCAAGACCACTTTGTAACCAGGAGGGCTATAAGGAAATGATTTCACTCTACGACACAAGATACGCTCTTGAATTGATCATTTGAGGAATTCATGCCAGAGTTTCCTCAAAGTGGTAGGGGGATGTTTTAGCCTGCCTAATTGGGGTCTTTGATTCGACTGATTTCCAGTCCATGACAGTACTAAGATAAAAGTCAGCCTTTTGCTGAGCTTGTAATTCAGTTTTATCAACTGATAGTGTTGGAGTAATGTCAGGAAGAACCCCACAAACCAGTGGCACTTCAGAAGAAAAGGGGACACTTTTAGCCAGGGTATGACTAGTGTACTAGAAGTACACTGTACTGCTTTTGTTTCAGTCACAGGTAAACTAGGACACCGTGACAAGGAATCAGCATAAATATGCTGCTTCCCTTCCCTGTGCAGAATGGTAAAGTCATACACATCAATTTCAAGTGTCCAGCGTACTCTTCTACCGGTCGGATCATTATCAACTGCTACCTTTTTCAGATTCGACAACGGTTTGTGGTTGGTAATAATCTTAAAAGATGCCCCTGACAAGAAATGTCTGAAATGTTAAACGGACCACAACACAGCCCAAAGTTCACAATCATACTTCAACCATTTCTTTTCTGAAGGAGTGAGAGCAAGACTGGCGTAAGCAATTACACATTCCTTCCCATCCTGCATCTGAGCAAGCACTGACCCTACACAATCATGAGAAGCATCAGTGTATAGTATATATAGAAATGGCAATGTGAATATAGGGTGAGCTACAATGGGAGGACTAATGAGGACCTGCTTCAGTGATCTAAAAGCCTCCTCACATTCACTCCACCAATGGAAGACAGCACCTTTATGGGTCAAAGCATGAAGTGGTGCAGCAACGACAGCAAAATTCCTGACAAACCTCCTATAATAGGAGCAGAGACCAACAAATGCTCTCACCTTTGTAACAGTCCTAGGGGTAGGTCAAGACTGTATTTTGTCCAGATTCTTTTCATCTGGGAGCAGACCCTGGCTGGATACAACATAACCCAGGTAGGAGACTTCACTGCGAGCAAAATTACATTTGCTAACCTTCAGGTTTAGACCTGCCGAATGAAAACGACTGAAAACCTCCTCAAGACTGCTAAGATGTTCACTGAAAGTCCGACTGAACACAAGTACATCATCAAGGTAGACAAGACAAACCTTCCAATGAAGCCCACGAAGCACCAGCTCCATCAGTCTTTGGCAAGTCGGAGGGGCGTTTGTGAGGCCCATCGGCATAACCTTGAACTGATAAAAAGCACTGCCTGTATTGAACGCAGTTTTCACCCTATCATCGGGGTCTAGCTCCACTTACCAGTATCCACTAGACAAATCCATTGTGCTAAACCAACGTGCACCTGCCAAGCTGTCTAAAGCATCCGAGGTAAGGGGTATGAGTCTTTTACGGTGACTGCATTAAGCTTCCTAAAATCAATGCAGAATCTATAACTGCCATCTCTCTTCTTTACTAAGACAACAGGAGAAGCCCAGTGACTACAACTTTTCAATTACATAATGGGAAAGGAGCTGCTGGACCTGCCTGTCTATCTCAGCTTGAACATGTAGTGATGTTCTATAAGCTCTCTGCCTAATGGGCTGTGCATCCCCCGTATGGATGGTATGCTTGACCAAATCTGTATGACCATAGTCATAATCATCCACACTAAAAACATCTGAGTACTTGGCAATCAGAGACTCTAGCTAAGACCGCTCTTCACTGTTCAGTGCAGACTGACTAAGGTCTACTTTGAATTTTGGACAGGAGTCCATTTGAGTCTGTATTTGAGCTAATCAAAGATATTGCTGAACCTGTGTCAACAAATGCCTGTATAGCTATGTTCTCAATGACAGCAAAAACATAAGGTGTGGGAATAACAGGAATTACCGGTCCAGTTTGTTTGGGCCTACTCATAGGCTCAGCAGATACCTGGACCATAGTACCTGCTACCAGCCATTTCCCTGAATATTAACATCCCTATCAACGAAACTGACATGATGATCACCAGATGAGGGTAGATGGTCAGTAGAAGATCTCTCACCAGAGCACTTGTTATAGAGCCAGTCTGATGTATCACGATCCTGATGATGGGAAGCCCGATGTAAGTGATGATCTCGATAATCAGAGGTTGGACGACCATAGCGATCATGGTGAGGTGAGGTCGAGCTGACACGTTGGTCATGACGAAGAGACTGACTGGGGTGACGATCCTGAGGTGGAGGTAGGCTGACCTGATGACCTCGATAAGATGGTGGTACAGTAGGCTGACATGATGATCTTGATGAGTCGGTGGAGGGCTGATGTGATGATTTTGATGATGCGGAGATGATTTCTTGGGACGATTTTGAGCTGATGGGCTAAATTGACAATCTCCGTAGCCTCCGCGTCTGTCACCCTCTTGATGGATGAAGTTTTAAGGCTCATCTTGACGATGTGGAGAAGATGCAGGTGACAATGGATATCTTCTGGGAGAGGAGAGTGGAGAGTAACGATGCTTGTCTCTTCCACATTCTGGTGAGTGGCCTCCGTCCAGAAGAAGCGTGTTGCCTCCTCAGTTGATTTACTTCCATTCTGAGAGCCTTAACATCAGCCGTCAAGTGCTTTACTGCAGTCAAGATTTCAGAAGAAATGTCCCCAGATTCTGTGGTCTTTGTGGATACCATGGCTGAAAGCGATTCACTGGGTAAGGTGGTGGACAAATTTAGTGACAGGCTGGTCTTTTGACTGAAAGGAGGTGCAAGTCTAAGAATTTCTTGTGCTCGTTCCCACTTACAAGCAATAGCTAAAGCTTCCTCTACGCTCGTAGCGCCATGCTCGTTACATTTCGCTTGGAGAACAGGGTCAAGACCAGCTACGAAGCGTCAAAATCTTTCAATGGCAATGGCACAGTCACCATAATTTGGAAATGCTTCCAAAACTAGTCTTGGAATCTCAGCTGCAAATATTTCCATAGGCTCTTTAGGCATACGTGGTTGAGCATTCACAAAAGTTTGAAAATGCAGCAAAAATGGTTTCCTCCCAAAAACATCATTTAATGCAGTAACACACAGTTCATAGTTCTGTTGTAGGTCAGGAGGCAGGGAGAGCCAGTAAGCTAAGGCATCTCTTGAAACTCTGAGCACGTGATGGAAAAACATGTAACTGCTGTAGCTCAGAGTAAAAGTTAAATAAAGATTCCCGGTGAGTGGGATAAAGTTCAACGGACCATCTTGTGTAGCTTGTAAAAAGAACAAGATGAAATATGGTGGCAGCGGGGTCTCGAACTAACTGCCCTACGATTTAGCTAAGAGGAGCGAAGGAGAAAGATCCGTCACGCTTAGGCTAACTAGCTTCGGACAAGCTAATGACTCGACACGCCAGGTGAGACGCCGAAGAGGAATGCACTGCGGTAGATAAACTGCAGGGGTTAAAGCCGCCCGCACCGTGGAATATGGAAAACCTGTCTAAAGTGTGGAAGACATGGAAAGAAGAGTTTTCACTCTACACGGAACTAGCTCTGCCAGACACGGAGGAAAAGGCAAGATTAAAGCTGTTTTACTATCTTATCAGGGAAAACGGAAGAGAGTTCTCCGCAACACTGATCGGATCTGAAGCGAGAGTAACAGTAAGTACTTTGATGAGGAAAATAGATGAACACAGTAATCCTAAAGTTAATGAAACAGATTTTTTGCACGTACTCAGGCTCCAGGAGAAACTGTAGATAAGTATGTTATGGACCTGAGGATGCTGGCGAGCACCTGTAACTTTGAACAGATAAAAGACTCTCTGATCAGAAACAGTGTAGTTTGTGGCACATGCAACTCCAGTTGGAGAGAACGGTTACTTAGGGAAGAGAACCTCACCTTAGACAAATGTCTGGATATTTGCAGAGCAATAGAGATTTCTAAAGAATACAACAGAAACATTGAAGGAGATGATTTAAAAGAGTTGCATGTAATTGTTATTTTTTTTTTCTTCCCTCTGCCCACCACCACCCCCCCTCTTCGGAGGACAACTTTATTTTACATTAAATTCAAGTGTACATAGTGTGGCTGCTCCAAACTCACCTGTCCTAGTACCGTGAGAGGGAAAACAAAACAAAAAAAAAACATAAAAGGGGACGATACAGAAACAATAATAACAAACATTATTCACCATGAGTAGAGGGAAAAGTTGAGAGTTGCATGTAATTAAACAGAAAGAACAGTGGAATAACACATGAAAGACGCAAATCAAAATGCCCAGCCTATGGAAAGATGTGCAAAAAATGTGGAAAAGAAAACCATTTTGCAATGTGCAGAAATGAAACCGGACAGAGTGAACACAGACAGAAAGTTCACACAGTGGCAGAGCAGGACTCAGATTCTGGTGAGGACATAATGACTGTCACGGCTGTAACACAAAACACAGAAAAAGTAAAAGAAGTCAAAGAAGCAGACAGGAAAAAACAAGAACAACTGTTTGCAGGCATGATGATTGGCAACAATCTGGTTAAGTTTCAGATTGACTGTAGAGCAACTTGCAACGTTATTCATATCAACCTGTTGAACCCAAATGTAAAAATGGAACACAGAGATAAGGTTCTCATGATGTACAATAAGTCAAGACTGTGACCATTAGGGAAATTCAAAGTCAAGCTGATAAATCCAAGAAACAACAAAAAGTACAGAGATGAGTTCCAAGTAGTAAGAGAGGACTGTAAAACACCTCTACTGGGCAGAACTACGAATGAAGCAATGAAGCTGATTCAAGTCAAATATGACAAGATATATACACTTTGGACATCTAAGGTACAACCTCGCGGCAACTTCTGAGAAAAGTACATGGTTGTTGGAGGAGATAAAAGCTGAGTTTCAAGATGTGTTTATGGGAGATGGTTGTTTAGAAGGAAAATATGAGCTGGAAATTGACCCAACAGTACAGCCTGTCAAACTCCCTAAACGCAGGATCCCAGTGGCAATGATGAAACCACTGAAAGAGGAACTAATGAGTCTCGTAGACAGAAAAATAATAGCACCTTTGGAATGCAAAACTGAATGGATCAATGGCATCGTGACTGTGCAGAAACCAAATGATAAATCCAGGATATATATTGATCCAAGACCACTGAACAAAGCTTTTCGTTACCAACTACTGATGACATCTTACCTGATGTTTCGAAAGCCAAAGTCTTCACAGTGTGTGACGTGAAACATGGCTTTTGGCATGTGAAGCTCACTGAAGAGTCGAGTCATCTCACCCGAATCGCAACACCATTTGGTCGTTTTCATTGGCTGAGAATGCCGATGGGGATCAGCTTAGTGCCGGAGGTCTTTCAGTGCAAACTGATGCAAGCGTTGAAAAACTTACCTGGCACTTATGTCATTGCCGATGACGTAGAGAGAGAGGAACATCAAACTGAATGTGGACAAACTCAGGCTCAGGAGACTGGAAGTACCATACATCGGACATCTACTCAAAGCAAAGGGACTGAGAGCTGACCCAGAAAAAGTGCAAGCCATTAAGGAGATGCCAGCTCCTTTGGAAGTCAAGGGTGTACAGAGACTGGTTGGAATGGTCAACTATTTGTTAAGGTTCTACAAACACCTGTCTGATGACCGTGAACCTCTGAGACAACTGACACACAAAGACAGTCTATGGGAATGGACAGATGTGCAGGAAAATGCATTTAAAAATATAAAGGAGAAAATAACACAAGTCCCAGTTTTGAAATATTACAGCCCGGAAGAGGTGTTGACACTACAGTGTGATGCAAGAGAGATGCGGCTGGGAGCAGCTCTGACTCAAGGTGGCAAACCAGTGGCGTTTGCAAGTCGCTAACACTCACTGAACGGGGTTATGCTCAAATTGAAAAGGAATGTCTAGCCATTGTGTTTGGTATGGAGAAGTTCCACCAATACACCTATGGTCATCTGGTTAGGGTTCAGTTGGACCATAAGCCACTTGAGAACATGGTTAGGAAGCCATTGATGCAGGTACCTAAAAGACTTCAAAGGATGCTTCTAAGATTGCAAAAATATGACGTATGGATAACATATGTTCCAGGCCACGACATGCTATGCACTGGCAAACCAGTGGCGTTTGCAAGTCGCTAACACTCACTGAACGGGGTTATGCTCAAATTGAAAAGGAATGTCTAGCCATTGTGTTTGGTATGGAGAAGTTCCACCAATACACCTATGGTCATCTGGTTAGGGTTCAGTTGGACCATAAGCCACTTGAGAACATGGTTAGGAAGCCATTGATGCAGGTACCTAAAAGACTTCAAAGGATGCTTCTAAGATTGCAAAAATATGACGTATGGATAACATATGTTCCAGGCCACGACATGCTATGCACTGATACATTAAGTAGGTCCTAACTACAAGAAAGCAACAAAAGTCAGACAGAATTAGAAATGGAGTGTGTCAACATAGTGAATTATGTACCTATTTCAACTGAGAGCATGGACAAAATAAGATCTGGAACATGAACTGACCGGAAACTACAAACTCTGATACAAGCGATACAAAACGGATGTCCAACTTGTCAAATGTCAAATGTCAAAAGACAATGTCAAAATAACCCAGTTTCAATCTTTGCAGGATGAACTGAGTACACAGAATGGACTGGTCTTCAGAGGAGAGAGAGTGGTGATACCGGACGGTCTCCAGGCAGATGTGGCGCAGAAACTGCACTCGTCACAATGGCTGCCTCGGGAGAGCAAGGGACTGCGTCTATTGGCATGGTATAAATGACCACATCAAAAAGTATGTCGCTAAATGTGATATATGTCGGTCTGTAGATGCAAAACAACAGAAAGAGACACTACAACCTCATGAGCCAACCACCAGACCATGGACCAAAGGTGGGACAGATTTATTCAACTTTGATGGTAGTGACTACCTGATAACTGTTGATTATTTTTCCAACTTCTGGGAGATTGATTTCCTACCAGATACAAAGTTGAGCACTGTGATTAGGAAGCTCAAAGCTCATTTTGCATGTCAGGGAATACCTGATATTTTTTTCTCTGACAACGGGCCGCATTACAGTTCGACAGAGTTTACCAACTTTAGTCAGAAATGGGATTTTACACACAAAATCTCATTGCCTGGCTACCCTCAGAGCAATGGAAAGGCTGAGTCTGCTGTTAAAACTGCTAAGCCACTCATGAGAAAGGCTAAACTGGCAGGTCAAGATCACGGAGCACAGTGAGCCTACAGGGTACCAACGTTTTGGTTAAGTTTTGCTATATTTACAGAGTTTTCAATTTATAAGTTGTTTGAATAGGAGGAACATAATTGTTCTTTTCAAAAGAAAGGGGATGTAGCAATACGAATTGCATATAGCTAGCTATGTGTTTTAGAATGTAACACTAGTGTGATCAGAAAGTGACATCTGAGCATGTGACGGAAAAACATGAATCTGCTGTAGCTGAGAGTAAAAGTTAACTAAAGATTCCCGGTGAGTGGGATAAAGTTCAACGGACCATCTTGTGTAGCTTGTAAAAAGAACAAGATGAAACAGCCTGTAGAGTGGAGCTCCACCGGAAATACGTCACCTCCACAGGAAACACGTGACCTCAACACTGTGTTACAGCGAATAAACACTAACCTTAACCCTAACCCTAACCGGAGCTCCTCCTTACACCCTTAAAGATCACACGTTTCCTGTGGAGGTAACATATTTCCGGTGGAGCTCCACTCTACAGGCATCTGCAGCTAGACCCTCTTGCATGAGTGACAAAATAGCACTGGATTAAATGGTTAGCGGTGGGATAGAGAATGTTTGTGATTGGTGGTTTGTTCTGTGATCGACATCTTTGTTAGCTGCTGGTGAAAAGCAGCGTGTTGATGTTGTATCCAAAACCCTTTAAATTAACCTAAATTATATGTCAGACATTTGTGGATTGTATAAGAATAAGAACAGCGTGACACTTTAGTGTCAGTTTAGCAGAAACAGCAAAAGCGTTGTCCATATAGTTGTTTTTGATGACCTGTCTTAATTTTAATTTTAGTCTAGTCTTTGTATCAAGCTGTCATTTTAGTTATTATTAGTCTTAGTCATGTCCATACTCATTTTAGTCTAGTCAAGTTTCAGTCGATTAAAAGTCTGACCATTTTAGTCAGAATTATCCATGACTATTTTAGTCTAGTTTTAGTCAATGAAATTTGTATTTTAGTCTATTTTAGTAATGCAAATCTATTTTACCTAGTCAATATAGTACAAGTACTTAGTAGAATACATAGAAACAAAATTTTCTTTTAGTCAAATGCATTTCACAATTAAAACAAGCTTCTTATTATTAAATTATTGCTCAAGACTCAAGAATACTCTACATCCATTCCAGACACGGAAGACGCTCTGATTTGAATTTATAACATTTATTTTGTCAACCAAACATGTTTGAAGTTAGAAGTACACACAAGTTTAAATAAAATAAAGTCCATCTTCTTGCACGAAACTTGCTTCACTGAAGCTGTTTCTGGAATCTAGCACAGGAATAGATGCAATGTCAGGACAGCCTCTGGAAAATCTAACTGTTGTATATATTCATTCATTCATTTTCCAACCCACTTTATTCTACTGGATCACGGAGGGGGGGTCCAGAGCCTATCCTGGGTCACGGGGGGTTCAGAGCCTATCCTGGAAGCAATGGGCACGAAGCAGGGAACAACCCTGGACAGGGGGCCAGCCCATCGCAGGGCACACTCATGCACTGTTGCCATTCACTCACACATGCACACCTACGGGCAATTTTTTTATTAACTCCAATTAGCCTCAGCATGTCTTTGCTAATCCTTGCTATTAGGTCTGTTTTGCCCTCAATGACTGAAATTATTGGTTGTAATTTGACTGTTTATTTTCAGCTACAATTTATTTAACAGAAAAAAATACGCCTCACAAGACCATAAGGGATGCCAATCAAAATGCATCATGCTCTGAATCATTCACGAACATCCTTTCCACATGAGCATTGTTTCACAATTAGCAGGTATTTACATGAGCTTTAGCCAGAGCCTACCTCTACGTGGATGGTAACTAGCTTGGCAAGCCAGACCCATGCACGATGTTCCGAAAAACGCTCTTTCAATGTTTGAAATACTACCCCTTCCAACATATATCTAGTCACGCAGTAATGAAAGCTTGAAAGTTTAGTTCACCAGGATTCAAGACAACTGAGCTATCGTTCTGTTTGCTACTTAGCTTTAGCTTGCTAAAATGCCTACATACTGTAGGTTCAAAGTGTTCCCTTTACCCACGTATTCTTGTTAGACATCTTATCAGAAAGTGTCCATGCTAATGAAATATAATCGTCTCCAACAAGTCTAAAGCTAGTTTTTCAACATTCAGTCGTCAACATTATTACATGATATATTTATAGTTATCATTACATGACCAGCATTTACGTTGCGTCTCGTCTCCGTCACGTCAAAAAGGTTCGTTGACGAAGATATTTCGTCAAAAAT
>JAODKE010000125.1:9081900-9098716 GCA_026779605.1 Mormyrus hasselquistii
TTTTTTGTTTTCTAGAACAAAAAACACCTGCAAAAAACCAGTTTCACAAAAACACCCTTTTTTTTTCCCCCCCCCCCCCCCCCCCCCCCCCCATCTATTATGATTCAGTGGAGTCTCAAAGAAGTGAAGTGAAGCAAGGGGAAAATGAGAAATAAATCTCTCTTATATTTCTTCTTTACTGTCATTTATACACTTTCGTGTCAGGAAAGTCAAGCTGTAAATGGGAGTCTTCCAAAGTCAAGGTTATGCCAAGGAATGGTTTGAGATTTTCCTTGAACCCGAAGCAGGATATTGTGAATCAAGATTTATTGATACACAGCGTAGTATTTAAACATATTTTTAAAGAAAATTATACCGTGATAGCAAGTGACTCACACAACCTTGTGTTTCAGGGTCACATTCTTCATTAGACTTGAGCCCATTCAGTTGGACACATTTATCTTGCAGAAAGTCACCTCACATAAGCCTCTGTCATCTAGTTTGAGACATTATTTTCAGGTAGCCATAAACTGCATGTAATCTCCTTTCATAAATGGTCAGAGTTTTGTAGGAAAGCGTTACACGCAATTTTAAACGCGTTACATTGGATTAGTACAAAATACCCTTATAGCCACAAATCTTGCAATGTTACTGTTTAAACTCTAAAATGTATCACATCTTCAGCCAAAACTAAATACGAAAACAGGATTGAATAAATGTTTTGCACAACATCCAGTGTTCCAGTGAGAAAAAAGTTATTCCCCTTTCTGAAATTGATTATAGCAACATCAGACAAATGCTTCTCTTAATTAGTGCCCACAGTACAGCTTTGGTGCACTTCTGGTGAATTGCTACTTTAATGCAGGATAACTTGGTACAGTATGTGTAATTTGGAGTGGAGTGATATGTTTGCTCCAGATGTAAAGGGACCTAAATGTAACAGGGGAAAAAAAACACAAAATATTCCAAACACCCGACCTTCATGTGGATTGCATTCTGTTCTTGTTAGTGCACAGTGGATTTATCCTTGATGCTCTGCTATCTGTCCCGTTTTTGTCGTTCTGGCGGTATGACCGGTGACCTCCAGAATTATAGAGATTTGTTGATCTCAGATTTTTGATTCAGGGGTCTTTGCGACTTTCTGACTTTACTTGCTTTTCTTGGGAAATTTGTCTGTGGATGATGCGAGTGAAAGTTCATATTTGTCATCGGACAGGACTGACCTATTTCAGCCGTTATTGTTTACCAAAGTACTCACGCCGCAAACCGTGATGATCCCTTTATGTGGCTTGGGATTAATTTTTCACACCTAAAGGTTGCATGTTTCATTACCTTATACAACAAAGAAATTTTAAAAAGCACCAGAGTCTGGTGCTATACATTTTTCACTCCAACAAAAGGCAAATATTTTTTGATATTGTTTACATTCTCAACTCTAGATAGAATTTGTTTTATTTCCAGAAAAAAAGCTCCGTTTTGAAAAGCAGCATCTAAAGGCAGCATCACATAATTGTATGGACAATTGATCTGTGAATTATGTATGTATTTATTTGTTTGTTCATTTGTTTGTTTATTGTATGTCCAACATGCATGTTGCATTTATTGTCCCTTTTTTATGGGAATAATTCTGAATATATACTGAATAATTCACTTGTCCATTGTCAGGTCATTCTAAATGAGGATGAGTAATATCCCTGGATAACAGACACCGATGTACTGATAGACATTGGCCTGCATGCTAATGTTTATTTGGAATTTATCGCACAGCTTCTGCATTTTAAGTTTGAGTTCATTGTTGCAGATTGAATCCGTCCTCGAACATAACAGGTATAGAATCAGTCAATACTGAAATCTCTCTGCTACCAAGAAAACTTGCATCCTGTAACTGTAATAAAACCTTGCAGTAAAGACTGGCAGTTCAAAAATCATATGTCCATTGGCATCTGGGTAGCGGTTGGGGAGCATTAAAAGTAGCTATTTTCTGGCCCTGAGCATTAAATTACAATATTTATGTAATGCTATAATTAATTGCCCATAAATTGCATATTGTCAAGTTGTTTTTACTGTTAGAAATAAATTAAAGGTAATATAAATATCGATACACTAAATAGCACTCCAGGTCGGAGCAGTGAACCATTAGAAATTTGATTCATTTGATATGCTTCATTATGTTTGCTCTGTTATTATGTCCTTTTGGTGTCAGTTTGCTTGCAGGTATCATGTTGCCAATTGCAGACCCTTGATCATATACAGGTTTCTGTCAAGACTTATCAAAATTACACCCAATGTTTGTCAGAAGTATGCTAACCAATGTAAAAACAGAACTTTTTAAAGATATCAGTGTCATGAACATACTGGGTGAGTGGTTAAGGAAGTGGAATATTTTATTGAGATTATGAAACCATATTCTGCTATAATATGATCTTTTACATGAAATGTCCATTTTTGGTATTCTTGTTCTTTTTTTTATTCAAAAACATAATTTGCCATGTTCTAAATCTGTATTTCAAACTGTTAGAGATTATTCTCTAAAAAGAACGTTATGAAGATGTTTAATACTGTGCAAAACTGATATATTTTGATGACAAACATGGCTTGTGAAAGTAATCTGAAAGCACTTTGCATCACCCCAATGTACAAGAATGTCTTCTGTACCTCAAGCAGATCTACCTATTATGTTACTTAGATTGGTTTTACAAATCATCCAGAAACTCTTTCAAAAAAATTCTCTGGTTATCCTTGAAATCACACAATAGAGTGCCAATTATAAGTCTAGATTACAGCTGGACTCTACAGTTAAAACTAGTCATATATACTTTTAATAATAAATGAGTCAGGAATCTTAGCCGGTCCTTCTGGTCCTTCAATATTAAACCGCAAAACAGCCATATAAGCAATGGAAACTGAATACAATACAAATTCTAAAAGTGTGAATACTGGTTGATAATCTTCTATGAGATAGTAGTTATTTTTCCTATATATCTCTTACTTATGTGCCTGTGTTGTTCATCTGTGTTGTGTGTTGCTTTGCTGAGACACACCCTGCACACAGTATTGCTATGCAAGCAGTGTTGGATGTTTAGTAGTGTTGGTTTCCTGGAGATGGATGAATTGGGTTCCTGTCGCTGGAGACCTTTTAAAGCAGAGATTCATTTGAAGATTGTAAATGGTGTGGCATTTTGAAACAGAATGTTATTTATAGAAGTGTTATATGCTGTTCACATTTTTGAGGAAGAAAGTGAGTCTGCTTCGCAGTATATATCACCTTGCTTTATAACCGGTACTTTGTGGAAATTATTGTTCCTATGGCTCTTCTTTCTTGCAAGAGGTGACTGTGATGACGATGAGCTACAGCTGCCTTGTCACCTGCTCTTAGTCCGTCCTTCTGCTCCTTCAATATAAAACCGCAAAACAGCCATATAAGCAATGGAAACTGAATATCACAGGTATATACAACATACTTGTATATAAGATATTTGTCCATGAGTATTTGGAGAGATCATGCGTGTTGTGAGAAATTGTCCCAAGCGTGATAAATTATAAGTTAGGGAGAATACAAAAACAACAGTATGTAGAAGCCATGGCAATAGGAAATACCATATGTACCGTAAATCCAGATACGAGCCCATTATTGGAATTGTACAAAGAGGAACATACAGCACAATAGTGGGTTCTGACTTTACAGTATAAATTTGAATTTAATTGAAATTAATGTCCTCTGTAGTACAGGTTTCAAATTTCCATATTACAAATGAAGATATTGTGCTGGCTCAGTGGATAACACTACGATGTCACACCTCCAGAGAATTTTTGTAATTATTGAGTTGTGTGAACTATATTTCCCTGTAACTTTTTACCTTGTGGGGATATTTTCTTTTCAGTCCCCACAAGGATAACCACTGTTTTATAAAAAGAAAAAAAATGTGAATGCAATCAAAAAACTAAAAATGCCAGAAGTCTTATATTTTGTTTAGTTAATTATGGTTAAGGGTCGGGTTGGTTTGGGGTTAAAGTGTCATAGTGGGATTAGGGTTATGGCTATAGAAATGAATGGTGAGTGTGCGTGTGTGTGTTGACTTTTTAAAAAGCCCCTGGGTGTTTGACTATCCAGTAATTAAACTCCTGTATGACTCTTTTTAAACGCTATGCTAACCACTGTTTCATGATCACGGCTGACACGTTCCCATTTATGGCGAGAATTCACCACAGAGAGTTCCCAACCTTTGCCTAATTATTAGTATTTTTGGTTTTTTGAGTAGTAGATTCCTGATTGTCTCTTGCCACTTCTCATGCTCCAGTGCGTTATGTTCACAGTGTGTGCTCAGGTCCAGCTCTGTTCGATGACTTGTGTTTCACTGGCCGGTCATTAATAAAATGTTGATGCTAATTGAAAATGACTGTCTACTACCACAAGGCAGAAGACAAACATCAGACAAACATGCATTTAAAGGCCAGTCAAGGTGTCTGAAGGACCAAACCCTTTACCAGCACGGGTAGACCGTTAGCAGTGTAATTTAGGTAAAACTTACTGGGATATTTTATATGAAAGGTATACTTCTGCATATGTTTATGTATGTTTTAGATAAGAAATAATTTTCACTGCCCAGAAATGCAGCTTATAGTTTGAAGGATAATAATTCAAGTGCAATGCACAGTACTGGAAATTCTGTGATAATGCAATGAAAGGAAACCCGGAAAACCCGCTGCAGTTATGAGGAAGGGGTGTTTGCCAGTGGCTGTTTTAGCTGTTAATCACAATTCAGAACCTGATTTGAACTGTTGTTGTATTTGGACAGCAGATGCATTGCAAAGTAGACGTGTGCAGGAACATCGTCTGTCAGTTTTATTCTGGATTATAATTGGATTTCTACTGGTGTTAGTGAGGAACATTAAAAATTAAAGTGAAAAGAATTAAGGTTTTGATAACAAGTGGTTGCTAGCAGTGTCACCTAGAGCGAGTGAACTAAATTGGGTTCAAATAGGGCACACTAGTAGGAGAAACCAGTACAGTAGATTGAGCAGTGAGAACTATAGAGAAACAATGTGGGTAAAAAAATTTGTGAAGTTGAAGACCTGCTTATCTTAGAATGTACAGAATTTGTCTTTTCTACAACTAGTTAAATGATAAAGACGAATTCTGCAGTAGCATTGAAAGGTAAAGCCTGAGTGTTCCACACTATCAATTATCTTTTTTTCTTCTACGGATTGTAAAATAAAAATGAATGGTTCACTAAGGATCAGTACTTAAATATTGTGAAAATGTGTCATATTGTAATGTGTGGTTATTTGAGACACTCCAGCTGACTCACATGCATTCATTTCCTTTGTTTCTTTGCTATTGTTTGATCGATGTCATGGAGGGAGGGTGCCGTCTTTCACCAGACCGACAGCTCACGTGAGGTCTGCTCTCAGCTGACCCAGTGCAGCTACACTGCGTTCAGAAATATCATCCAGGGTTGTGTCTGTCTGTAATATTAATTCAGGAAGTTGCTGTAAATATACATTATATCTAAAGAATATATACTGCCAGCTGAGTTACAACTGTAAAATGATTTGAAAATAATTTAAAAAGCCCAGGAAACACAATACAGTTAGGGTGTCTTCACATATAGTCCCTCTTTAAAGGACCCAAACTCAGACCTCTAGAAGTTATCCCAAAAGTGGACCAACAGAAAGGGGACTCACTTCTTTTTGTGTTCACAATGCAAGTTCATTTGAAAGGGGACTCACTTCTCTTTCTTGTTTACTTCATATCAGATGGGGCCTCAGGACTTTTTCTGTTCATACTTCAAGATCTTATGGAGCTCTCAGACCTTTACTGCTTTGGATTCTGGGTAGTTTTCACTTCAGACAAGATGGCTGCAAAATGGATGCAAATTCCTCTGTGTTGTAGATAGTTGACGTTTTATGTTTTCTTCGTTCCAAATGTCACAAAGTGCTTAGTAGTCTCCTCCTCTGACCAAACTATTCCACATCCCACACTTGCAACCATTATTTTTGCTTGTTTCTTGGAACAGTAGCACGTGATCTGCCTACGGCAAAGCTAAAGGGTAAAAATTGTCAGAGCAAGTCAGGATCACTTTGTTTTCATGATGCACATGTTAAACAAACCGTGATGCAGACAAAATGTGAACCGGACTGAGACTGCCTCGCGATGTGGTCTCAGTTTGATTCATTTCAAATCGGTCTGAGTTCGTTTGGCGTATTCACATATATGCAAAAAATGTTGACTAATTGAACTGAGTTCGCTTTAAAAGATGAAACGGACCATCCTTCCATGATTTGCCAGCTTGCTTTAGCTTTGTGTGTCCTCACTAAACACATAGACTGACGTTTACTGTTTGCATCACTTTCGCTATCTTTTATAATGCACTTCAATTTATAGAGGTAAATACAAATTGGAAATAAATGTTTCCAAAAGAGGAAAGGTAGTTTTGATGCTCTATCAGGAACATTTTTTTAATTATTCAATTATCAGCTTATACTGTGCGACATCTCATTTAGATCAGAAACTCAGCTGTACCAACAAGATGGTGTTTAGAAGTCTATGATTATTCACGTATATTATGTTTTTTGTTTTCATCTCTAGATTAGGTTATTTCCTTGAACTAACATTTTGTTTTCAGTATTAATCATTGCATTTTTTTAAACAGACTCGAATAGTGAGCCCTATTACAAGTACAGTAACTTCAAATTGATTTAATTCAGCCATCTTTCTAAAGACAGGGAGAGTATAGAACCATCGTTTTCATGGACCTACCAAAGCCACTCATTGATATGTGGATTCATCTGCATGTTTAACAGTAACGTATTTGTGAAATTCTTTTGATAAGTATTCATTTTTCCCCGTCATCTTATCAGATTTCATTTTATTTAAGCCGTGATTAAGTAATGCAAAAATGTATCTTTATTATTACATGTTCAAAGCCGAATATATTTTAACTATAGCTTTTTAGAAGTCAGAAAGGTTTTCAGCGACATTAGTCATCAGCTGTTGACCATCAGCAGCACATGTACCAGATGACTTTATACCAGGTGTACCAGATGACTTTACACCAAGTGTACCAGATGATTTTTCACCAGGTGTACCAGATGACTTTACACCAGGTGTACCAGATGATTTTTCACCAGGTGTACCAGATGAAGTTACAGATTGCATAATTTCCTTTGGATATGCCAGAAATAATGTTGATGGCAGTACTAAACAACTTCTAATACCCATGAGTATCATTATTACTGGTGGCTTTGTTTTTAAATGTTCAAATGTTCTTTGTATTCTTTGGGGAATTACTGTGATGAATTGTCTGATTTGATGAAATAATCATTTTTACTAATTTGGTCACTAGAGTATTTGTTCATTTTATTTATAATTTTTTGCATAGTTAAATTGGACTTCTGAGGTATGTTTTTTTTTTTATTATTTAACAGTAATACCCAAATGCAAAAATCATTATAAAAATATTAAGGAGAATAAAATGGATTAAGTTAATTGATTAAAATTAAAATTATCTGAAAACAATTTGTGCATTTTTGAAGAGGAATATACATACAAGATGAAAAAATATATAATAAATGATCAATTGTTGCATCACATTTGAAATAGTTTTTGACTAGCTCAATTCTGATTCACATTTCAGAATTGTAAAAATCTGTTACTTTCACAACTAACTTCACTTCAGTTTCGTCACATTTAGTTGAGCTGCATTACAAGTAAAATAAATAGAAAATACTTTATTGACATTACATTTAGTATTCAATTCAGAAAACATTGGTATAGCTATTGTGTTCCTATCTGCTGATTTGGGCTATAAGAAATTACATTACATGATGTAGAAATGATGTTATGTTTTAGCATAGTGAACCTGCATACTTTACCTTTAAGATAAGTGACACCTGCATGTGAGGCATGGGTATGTGTGTGTGTGTGTGTGTGTGTGTGTGTGTGGGGGGGGGGGGGTTACTGGATATGCAAGAGAGCAAGCAGATTTGTCACCCAATGTGGCTTTCTGTTTTTATTTATAAACCTTCAAAGAGCTCTTCTCTCTGGTAATTGAAAACCAGTATCTGGTGATGGAAGTCTGCGCCCCACATGAAAGGATGTAAATAAAACCACACCTTGGCTGAGTGGGATCTGCTTCAGTGAACCTCCCTAACAGCCTGACTGCAAGTGCTGAATGACACAATCTAGGATCAAAACTGGCTGAAGAATCCAGATGTGTAGATGATGAAGCCCTATTAATGAATGTCTTTCAGAAACAAGAAAACTGAGCGTGCTATTGTAATGAGAAATATTGTCTATTCTACCAAAAAGGGTTGAAGTGTATTGGGGCTTTATATACAACTCTGAAATTTTATAGCAATTAGGGAGGAAATCTTCAGTGGCCATATGGTCAGCATACAGAATCTTCAGTGGCCATATGGTCAGCATACTGTACAGAATCTTCCGTCAATGTTAGGTTTAAGGTTATTGAAAATAGTACAGAAAGTGGACAGTTATTGTACCACATAGATAGGTTTATATATGGAATTGACAAAGCATTGTCATGTTGCTGGAATTAAGATTGTTTCCAAAGCAAGGAGCCAAAGTTTTATTTTGAAAGTGTAGGAAAACAGGGCGATTGGGGTCACTATGAGCAGATGTGACACACTAAAGTGATAATGGCAGTTATTTCTCAAGTTGAGGGTCAGTACAAAGAACACCAGCAGCGAAATTTAAAATCAACACTGGTGCAGGTACCACTGCACTGAATGAAGGGAACAATCAGAATTCTGAAAATTGAAAATGATACCATACCAATGTACTTTTTCATTGTGTGTCCAGCTGACCAGTGAAGACTGCTTAGGTTACACGGCATAGGCAGGCAAAGGGAAGGCAGTGAGTGAAGAGGAGAGGGTCCTCTGATGATAAAATGGGAGGGGCTACAGGCATCAACATTATTTGGACAGCCTGACACACCCTGAGAATCGTTCTCATTGGAGGAGCTTGACCAATACGGCTGATACAAAAGCAAAAAAAGAAAAAAAGGATTGAAAGATTAAAAGGCAAAGTGTCCAAAACACTAAGGAAAATGGGCCATGTTTACCTGTGGACCCAAAAGAGACGTAACAAGGTAATGGAGATTGAAAAGCACATTGTTACTACAACAGTTTTAAGCCTAAGACATGGAAATTTCTTTTCTTCTATATGATGGGGCATGAATTCAAGCTATGCACTCTGCACCCTGATAGCAGCAGGAACTTTAAAAACTCTTTAGCAAATGGTTCCTCTGCCACTTGTCCTTTGGAAGCTCCAGCTCTCCTGTGATCTTTTACTGCAGGATGATTTGCGGTGAAGTTTGGAAGAGGTAGCAGTGCATATGGAAACTAATCACAATGGATGCTTAGACTGGCTTTTTAAAATAAGGGCTGAAACGACTAGGAGCTGGACAAAGTGAAGAGTATGAAACAGCTTAACTTCTTGGGCTACGTCAATGAGTAAGTACCAGGGTCTGAGATCTGACCAATCCATAATAGAGACTAATACCCACCAGTATTCATTAGAATATATGCAGGAAATAAAGAGTTTTATGACTGGTACTTGTTCCCTGCCTTATGCCCTGCAAGGGTTGGTGCCCCATCCTGGGTTGTTCCCTGCCTTGTGCCCTGCAAGGGTTGGTGCCCCATCCTGGGTTGTTCACCCCTTGCGCCCATAACCTTCGGGATAGGCTCCAGACCCCCTCGAATGGGATAGGCGGTTACAGAAGATGGATGCATGGATAAGGGGTTTAATCTTACTCATGAAACATGATTTGGGAAAATACACCCCCAGCCTCAACAAAAGCAGCCTGGTCCTGTGACCAGCATGTACGGGCAATATAAGGGTAATTAAGGGTAATTTCATCTATGTTGTGCACAGAGACACATCAGCTTCAGCCAGTGACAACAGCAATGAACTGCAGTTCCACAGCAATAGAATGGAATATGACAAACCACAGTTCCATAAGACCAGGGGTTCACAAAGTCCTGGTTCCTGAACTGGTACCAGTTGAGAAGTGCAATGGGTCGTGGAATGCTGGGCATTAGGGGAAGGGTTGGTGAGTTTCCAAAAAAAATCTTAAGCTTTGCCTTTTTTAATGAAACAGTTAAACATATTAAATCTGTCCCACTGATCAATCTCTCGCTAGCAGCCCTGGATTTGTCACCCATCCCATACATTACAGGTTCGTCCTGTATATTATTGGTATGTCCCATAGTGAAAAATAAAACGTGTCCCCTTGACACTCAGCAAACACTCTTGAGGTCAAAAAGTTTTACTGGTTCATGAAATTTTTGTTTAACATGCTATGTACAGAATGTCAAGGAGGCAGGTGGAATTACATTTTTTTGTGCAGATCATTTTCAGTTTAGCGACAAATACAAACCACAGGTCCCTCTGAGCAACACTAGGGGTCGGTGCCGTATTTCCCTGAAAAACAAAATATTTTTATTTGTACAGTAGCTATACACCAATCAGCCATAACATTAAACCACTGGCAGGTCAATAACATTGATTATCTTGTTACAATGGTAGCTGTGAAAGGTGCTATTATATATTAGGCAAATGAACAGTCAGTTCTTGAAGTTTATATGTTGGAAGCACGAAAAATTGGCAAGCATAAGAATGTGAGTGATTCTGACAAGGGCCAAATTGTGATAGCTAGACGACTGGGTCAGAACATCTGTAAAACGACAGGTCTTGTGGGGTGTTACCGGTATGCTGTGCTCAGTACCTACCAAAAGTGGTCCAAGGAAGGCCAAAAGGTGAACTAGCAACAGGATAATGGGCCCCCAAGGCTCACTGATGTGTGTGGGGAGTGAAGGTTAGCCTGTCTGATCTGATCCCACATGAGAGCTACTGTAGCACAAATTGCTGAAAAAGTTCACGTTGGCTATGATGGAAAGGTGTCAGAAGATACGGTGCATCACAGCTTGCTGTGTGTGGGGCTGCATAGCCACAGACTGGTCAGAGTGCCCATGCTGACCCCTACCTACCATCAAAAGTGCCTACAATTGGCACGGGAGCTTCAGGATTGGACCATGGAGCAATGGAAGAAAGTGGCCCAAGTCTGATAAGTCCCATTTTCTGTTTCATCGTGTGAACAGTCGAGTGCGTGTGCACCGTTTACTTGGGGAGGAGATGGATAATGGAGAAGTGTGATGCTTTGGGCAATGTGCTGCTGGGAAACCTTGGGTTCTGATATTCATGTGAATGAGACTTAGTGCAGCCCATCTTGGTAACTGTATTCCCCCATGGTAATGGCCTCTTTCAGCAGGATAATGTGCCCTGCCACACTGCAAAAATGGATTTGGAATGGTTTGAGGAACATGAAAAATAGTTCAATGTGTTGACTTGGCCTCCATTTTACAGTCCAGTCGAGCATCTGTAGGATGTGTTGTACAAATAAGTTAGATCCATGGAAACCTCACCTCGCACCTCCCAACTTACATTGCCCAGCCAAACAAAAATTTGGCATTTTATTGGACCGCCTTTAGCTATGATTATGGTGCACATTTTTCATGGCATTATTTCCACAGGCTTATGCAACATTTCACCCTTTATTTTCATCCAGATTTGCATTCGTTTGTCACAGAGATCCTGTATTGACAAGTGAGTTGAACCACATCCATAAAGCCTCCTTCAGCACATCCCAAACACCTTCAATGAGGTTTAGGTCACAACTCTGTGGTGACCAAGTCATACGTGAAAATGATTCCTCATGCTCCCTGAACCACAATTCGAACCCAATGAATCTTGGCATTCTTGTCCTGGAATATGCCCATGCCAGCAGGGAAGAAAAAATCCATTAATGATGGATGGGGGTGTAACCTGGCCAGTAGATTCAGGTGCTCAGCTGACTTCACTTTATTGCTGCATAACGTTGCTGAGCTGTAATAATGATAGAGTCATTGGCTGTTAAGTATTTGCTGATATAAATTAAAATGACGACTTTTGTTTTTAACTAAATGATTTAGCAAAGAAATCATGGACTTGTGCATAGTGGTCCAGAGAGGATCTAAAAGAGTGACCAGCCCACAAACTCATTGTCAGTGTCAGGAGTCACCAGGTTCCATTGTATTTGTTTTTAAACTAATGACTGAAAGTAGCCTAACTTTCACCACAAGTATACCACAAACTTTTACCACAACCTTGATCACGATTGGAAGAAAACAGTCACATGACACATGCAAGTCAATAAAATAAGTGTTATGTGTAATATTTGCAAAATATAAAGCTTGCCCTTACTTTGAGCAGAATAATATCTCTGTGATTTACATGTGTGTATAGTGTTAATTGTGAAATCAAATATGAGTTTTGTCCCATTTGCCCCATAATGAGCTCAACAGGCTGCAACCCCAACAGCAGGTTGGGGTTGGGGGGTGCGGGGGGGAGGGGTGAGATATTTCTATCTCGGTTTGGCTCTCAGTTCCAAAATCATTACACCATTAGTCATTAGGGTTTGACCAGCTCAGCTAAGTGAATTAAACTCTAGTCTGACGTGCGGTTTTTTCGCTAGCCAGACTAGTGCGATTATTTGTATTCACCTTTTGTCTACATGACTTGCTTCAGGCGAGTGGGCATGCTTATTCTTATTACACCAGGCTTATTCCAGCCCTGCACATTATGCTTCAGGTAATGCATATGCAGGATGGCCTGTAAATATTGAAATGAACATCATAGAATGAAAGGGCCTAATCGTCTGACATCATAATGTTGATGTATTATTGGTCCGGCAGGCTGAACTCCTAATAGGACAAAAACCAGGACAAACCATTTCCACTCATCCTCAAAAAAAATCTTTCCCAGATGGCCAGGCAGAAGGGAAGACAAGACTACTGCCAGACAAGAAGAGTAAAATAGAATGTCTTGCTACACGAGACATGGGGCTCGGAACGACCCACCTCTGTAGCCAGGAGACAATGCTTTCCAAAATGATGGGCTCCGGTGATCATTCAGCTACAGTTCAAGCCACCCATCACTCACCCGCGCGTCCTGTCATTCAAACAGAAAGACTCCACACTCTAGCAGCAGTACTGCATGCCAGGGAGCTGTGGGAGGGGCCTCCACCCACAACAGTGTTTCTGATTTGATAATTACCAATCATGTGATCATGCACATGTGATCAGGCGCTAAATATGGGAGCAACACGAAAATGGTGGGGTTTGGGAGGTGCGATAGCATAGCATGTCATCAAAGGAAATGTAAGTATAATCCATATACTAACCACTCCAAGGTCCTGGTGGGGCCTGTAACTTATTTCAGGCAGCATGGAATACAATGCAGTGGATGGGATGCTAGTCCTTCACAGGGTGCACATATACAGTAGATACAGCCAAACAATAGGAGTAATTCACAGACACCAAATCACATGCTTCCATCTTTCTGAACTGCGGGAGATAACCAGCGCACTTGGGGGAAACACTGGGAGAACAGGCAGACGCTTCACACACAGGGTAGGGGTTAGGGCTCAATCCCCTATGCCAGGGGTGGGAGTGTTACCCCCTGAGTTACGATGGAATTTAAGTTGTAAGCCATTCAGTTTTGAGTACTTTAAGGAAAATTTTATACCTAATTCTATTGACCAGTGCAGAGCCAGATTTTAAGGAGCTGTTTTCATTGTATGAGGCAAAGGGATGCAGTGCCTGATGTAGAGTACTGTGCAAAAAGTCTTATGCAGTCCAAATAAATGTTTATAACTAGGGCAGCAAGTGCACTTTCGCTCAGAACAAAAAACACAATTTAGCATTAGAACATATGCAAATTAAGAGCTACACAATAAAAACTAGCAAGGATTTCTTCAGAGGCACCGTTCCATGTATTAATTCAATTTCACCACCAGCTCATTTAGTTAATAAATTGAATTGGTTAAAAAAGTCAATGAGATATTGACGAAGTCAATAGTCTTCGGCTGCCTAAGACTTTTGCACAGTACTGTAGGTAAACAATATTTTAAGTCATTTAAAAATGTGTTGCTTACTTTTTATGGAAATAATAAGTACCTGTGCTATTCAGTGAACTTTTAGTATTCCTCAAATTAAATGCACCTTTGCCTACCAAGTAATGTTAAAATGGAGTCCACTGGCTTTAGCTCTCTGATTAATCCAGGCAGTGTATGTGTTTAATTAGCTCTGCATGAGGTAATTGTGATGATGTGTTGGAACTAAAATAATATCTCATGGCACCTGCTGTTTTTTACAACACACTCCAAATGCGAGTTGTCAGCCTGCCACAAAGACTTACCTCCAGGGAGGTTCCAAACAGTCAACTTTGTAGTTAGTCAATGCAAAGCAACTTCAAGGGGGAAGCGAGAGCAGGAAATAAAAAACAATGAACAGTCAGACAATGTGTCGTCGCTTCAAACTGTGCACCTTAGATGAAATGCTGCGTGGAAATAAATGCTATGAATTTAATCTCCAATTCACATTCATCAGCATCCATACTGCAGCATGATTGGTGTAAATGCACCGTGTTTCGGAACCTACTGCGGCGAAGGTTCCGAAATGTCGAAAGTAACAAATACATCCATTAGAGATTTCAAAGCTCTCCATCTGTTCTTATATTTTCCCAGCCTGTGGGTGATGTCCTGTATAAGACAGGGTGTCCTCTAGATCCGCGTGTTTTCAAAGAGATTCTAGCAATTTATTTTTTTTTGTCATGTTTTTTAAGTGCATCAGCCCTGGAATCTTAAAAGCTATTTAGCACTTCAGGCTTCGGGTAACTAGACTGTACCTATAGGCTTTTAGTGAGTTCAGAAAAATCCATTAAATGGCTTGATAATAAGGAATAAATCCACTATCACATTTTGCTTAACATAATAAAGACATTGGTTATAGCACAAAGTGTCAGGTCAATTCAGTCCTAAAACCAAGAATTCATATTCTGGTCCTAGACTTTTAATGTTGCTCTATACTCTGTCATGGACATTTGAATTGTTTACCTCTATACAGTATTAAAATGACTGAATTATGAGTTGCATAATTTAGTGGCTGGCAATCCAGTCAGAAGACATTTTCAAAAAGTGGTATAGATCATCCGTAATGCAAATGGTACCTTTTTGTTGCAGTGAATGTAAAGGCTGTTTAAAAGATTTTTCATCTTGCCTTTGCAGAGACACTCAGACATTTCATTCAGCTTGTGTAAAAGTAATTTGATGTGAAGGAAAGGTTGTGACAACTTAATCACCTTACTTCAAAAATGGCAATGCAAACATTAAAATGACAAACGCCATTACTAATCCCCTAAGACCACAATGTGTCATGCTGTTCAGGCTGTTGGAATGGCAGATCGTGTAAATTCTATCATCAAAGTAAACTATACTGCTTAGCGCTGTCTTCCTTAAAACGTATCCTGGATGATAAAATGAGGCTGCTGATATAAATGGGTCCATCTCTGTGATCTAATTTTAGACCAGATGGAATTCATTTAGTAATCATAATCTATATTTACTAGTACGAAGAGGGAATTTTGAATAACATACAACCTAGGGCTTGATTCTCTCATGCGCTTCAGTAAAAAAAAGCGAGGAGCTCAGCGTATATATACTCGTATTAATGTTTATGTGTGGATAGACTAGATCTGTACTTTGGCCAAACCACCTCAGGGATGATACCCTGAATGCAGCCGTGCAGCTGCTGATATCTCTGCATCGCACCACCACAAATGAACCAGCATGAGTTTTATTTTACAGTGGCTGCAGTGCCAATTTTGCCACCAGCCTCCAAATTTTCCCAGTAAGTAGGAGGACCTGCTTGTAGGGTTGTATTTACATTAACATCATACCCAGGATGTAGCAATTACAGTTAAGGACTTTGCTACAGGGACCAACAGGGTAGGATCTCTCCTGGCATCAACCTTCCAATTGCTGGCATATGCGGCATTGGTAACCATTATACACATAATGGTGTAGATGTGTGGGTTTTAAGTGCGTCGTTATTCGATTTCTTGCACAGATGCGCCTTCGTTATTGGGATTAACAAAATAATCATTTTAGCAAATGAAGCTGTATCATTTGAGTCTTCAAACTAGCTTTATAAATGAGACAAAAACGTTATGCTACAGTGGTGAGTTCCAGAGAATGACGTAAATGCTGTTTAAAATCCAGTCCGTATACTTTAGAGGTTTCAGAGCTCCTCTTTTCCTCCTTATTCAAAACAATTCTGTATGCAAGCAGATATGCCAAGCTAATAGATGTGGTGTAAATGTTAGTATTGTTTAGGCTTCAGGTAACTAGACTGCACCTAGGCTTTTAGTGAGTTCAGAAAAATCCATTAAATGGCTTGCATGGACTGAAAGTTTATAATGTATTGCTGATAAAAAAACAACAATAATGCAATCAACTGCATAGTCCAAACAACCTTATATACTACAGTGTAGCTTTGATGTATTATTCCAAACCAATTTCTAGTCACTGTGACTAAAACCCCACACACAACCCCATTATGATCAGAATGGTTACCAGTTAGGCGAGTGTCCTGGTCAGGTACTTTGGGGATCATTGACCAAGGCTATGTATTGTGTGAAACAATGGGTGCATCCAAAATTGTACATTTACGCACTAGGTACTGAATTTCATGAGAAGGCTAATAATGACTTAATGCAGAATGTATTGTATATAAACATGAGAACAGTATACATGCCACTGGACTTACTACAGTCACTGTATTGTATGTAAACATGAGAACAGTATGCGTGCCACTGGACTTACTACAGTCACTGTATTGTATATAAACATGAGAACAGTATGCATGCCACTGGACTTACTACAGTCACTGTATTGTATATAAACATGAGAACAGTATGCATGCCACTGGACTTACTACA
>JAODKE010000125.1:9119638-9131017 GCA_026779605.1 Mormyrus hasselquistii
TATCTATCTATCTATCTATCTATCTATCTATCTATCTATCTATCTATCTATCTATCTATCTATCTATCTATCATTAATTTATTCATTTAAGCATAGACAGACATCTTAATACTGTCATTTTTACGCCAGATTTAAAATACACAAAAACACGCATTCAGTGACAGTTTAATATATCTGCAAATGACTTGTTGCTCCAAACCGTGAATCACAAGGCTGCAATTCGATATATGCAGCACACAGTCAGGGTCTAGAGGTCCAGTTACTGTTCAACTAAGCATTAGAACATCTAAGATCTACACTAACATCTATAAGATCTAAGTGATTTTGGACGTGGTGTGATTCATGCTGCTAGACATGCATGCTAGTCTAGTCATCCACCTGGGATTTCATGTTTATGGAGTATTTAAGGTTTATGGATAATTGTACAATGAACAAAATCATCCTGTTAATGGCATTTCTGTGGCTAAAAACACACTGTTATTGTGGGAAACCAGAGGTGAATAGCCAGAGGAAGCAAAGCTAATGGTCAGACCACAATTGCAAACAGCTATTTCATACACCAGTGCTGTGCAGAATGGCTCCACTAAATTTATAACTCATCTACCCTTGCAGTGATTCTGCCGCCTATTGGATAGCTGTTCATAATAAAGTCTCACACACACATACTCATTTACTAATATATACAGACACAGATAATGTAACAAATTCTGCATAATTATATTTAACAAGTAATAATAACTTACCACTAGTCTATAAATACCAATCTGTTTTAAAGTTTTGTACCCTCACTTATGATATTTCTTTATCACAGATTCTATAAAAAATACATAACATATGAATTTGTTCATATATTTACACCTTGCACATAGATTTACACCTTAAGGCTGCTGAGGTAGACTGTTGCCCACTGGGTCCTTTACAACGAGGAGCTTTAATGTTAATGGTGTTGCTGTAATGTTGTGGTAAGAAGCGCAGATGGTGAGCTGACCTGAGACGTTTACATGGATGTCGCCATTTGCTGGGTCACATGTCCTATTTATTCAATATTCAGAATTCCCATATTTTCCACATAAGTTTTCCTTAACATCTGTCTCATTTAGTGTTACCCAGGTACAGTACATATGAAATCTCCCATTTAAGCTCAGGGCGTGGAGAGCTGTTGGCATCAGCGACGGCTTTAGTGAACGACAATCATCATAATGCTGCAGTTGTGCACTCTGTTGCTGGTTTTTGATAAACGGGTAGTGTAAATGTCCGCCATTGGCATTTTCCTATTTGATGCCAGACTGACTTGTCAATTTTCCTGTTTTATAGGTGTTCCCTGGAAATACAAATGCTGACAGTGTTGTACATTACAAATTGTTACAGCCTGTCTTAGCTCGTTTCCTAAGAGTAGTTCCCTTGGATTGGAATCCCAATGGGAGAATAGGCTTGAGGTTGGAATTATACGGATGCACGTATAGTAAGTACAAAACAGATACATATCTGTCAATAAAATCAGATCTCATTACAGATATTTCATTGACATAAATGAATGGTAAGATTTTATATAGCAGGGCTCCATATACAGTACAGCATAGTTTGCAGGGTCACCATGTGTATGTTTTATAATGAACTCAGCTGTCCTCATTTAATCCAACAAGAGTATTGGTATACCGCGGAAAATATTAGTATGTTTAAGTATATTTAAAGTATCTATGTCCTTTGAAATCCTTTTCATTGTGTTACAGAATTTGAATTTTGAATGATTAATATTTTTTAACAGAATGCTTGCTCTGCTTATGATGGCCTTTTTAAGTAAATGGGAATGTTTGTGAAAACAGGGCACCTTGAAAGCGTAACTGATGTAAGGATTGTGAAGTTCAGCTGACCTCTCTTTTTCAGAAAAGAACATCTAAAATCCCCTTTTACCTGTAATGTTGTTTTCAGAGTCTGATGTGGCCAGTTTTGATGGCAGCAGCTCATTACTCTACAGGTTCAGTCAGAATTCAAGTGAATTGACCAAATATGTGATTTCCATGAAGTTCAAAACACTGCAGAAATCTGGAGTCATCATACACGGAGAGGGACATCATGAACATAAACTCATGCTGGAGTTATTTAAAGGACAGCTCTTTCTTCACATCACAATCGGTACTGATTGTACTTCCTTTTGCATATTTTATACAATGGGATTTCATTATACTACTATACTATTGCTAAAGATGGCAGTTTAAAAAGTTTATTTGAATGGTAAAGTATGCATACAGTTGTATTGTTCCTGTGACAGCAAGCCCATCTGTTCTTTGCCTATACATATGTCCCACCTATTAATCTCACCATCTGTTTGAATTTTAATTTTGCTTCTGGTAGAATGCTGTTAAAAGACAACATTTGTCTTGCATAGTTTACCTGTGCTGGGGATAGGTGTTTATTGGACTTGGCAAATGCAAAGCAACACTAATTTATTATAAGTTATTTAGTCTAAATATTTTTCAGGGTGTATTCAGATATCCTTTGATAAAGTACTAACTACTGAATAATCTATCTGCCAGCTCAGCCTGTTTGTTTGTTTATTGTGTTCATTTACTCTATATTTAAAATGATATGTTAAAACGATTGGCGTTTTATCTCAGTGCATCGCAGTTTTGTTGGGAACACTTACAATTACTGTCCTATATCTTTGAATGTATTGCTGAAAAATAATGTAACAACATAAGTTTGTTATTTTCTTGAATATTGCACTACACACATCAGCAAATCTTAGTTTCATAAATACTATATGTAATCCAATTTTTACAATCTCCTGTGAATTATCAACTATATCTTGCTTTGTCAACTGAAGCATAAAGTGACATAGCACATTGAGTTGTTTTTTTAGCACATGACAAGATTTTCAATACCCAAAGTTCACGACCAAGCCATATTTTAAATATAGTTATCTCTCCATTGTTTACCTTGAACAGTGTGTTCTGACTTCTTGCAATTTCAATAATAATCTATTTAACCATTATATATGCGTGTGTGTGTGTGTGTGTGTGTAGATACACACGTATAAGCATGTATTTTATTCTAAGCCATTCTTTTTACCTTATGTAGTTCATTTAAAACATTTAACCAGTATTCTCCCATTGTGAAAAAATTTCTTAGATATTGGATATATGGAAATAGCCTACTCTCCACGATACGGAAATTAAATAAAGAAGTCAAATAAAAATGTGTTCATTCTGACATCGTTTTTATTTGGTTTTACAAAGTGTGTGACAATCGGTACTATAACTATTTTTGTTTCACCTCAACTGATGGATTTAATTGTGTGCATGAAGCCTGTTTTTTCTGCTATTGAAACACCTTTTGGTACCAATATAGTATCTGAAAGAATATTTTTAGTATAAATATTTAAAATTCTGTCTTCGATTGTATATTGATCTTAAAGATTAAAATCCCGTATGTTTAGAATGAATGTCTTGTTTTAAGACACACATTCGTAAAGCCTTCATTCATTCACCCATCCATTCATTTTTACTGCTTTTATCCATTGCTCTGGTCTTGATAAGACAGAGGCCCGTCCCAGCATGCATCCTGGTGGGGTACGCCAGTCCATCACAGGGTGCTAATGCTCACATACAAATTGACACTATAGGGAATTTGCAGTCCCTACTGCAGATAAATGTGTTTTGGACTATGGGTGTGAACAAACGCAAATGCAAGAAGAGGTCCATATACGCAATCAAACCTGGAAATGTGAGGCTGCATAATATCACTGTGCGTTATTGCAGTCTCTGCAACCTTCTGCAAAGTTTGAACCATCTGGTATTTTTTTTTTTTTTTGGAGAAAACACACCGTGCCAGTTTCCTCGCACAGTCTAAATAAATGTGGTCATCTGGCCTACATTGGACTGGCATACCATCCAAGGCGTCCCCCTCCCCTGCCTAGTGCCCTGGACTTTCTGGGATATGCCTCAGGCACGCAGTGACCCTGTGTTGGATAAGAGGTTAGGGAGCATGGGAACCCGGAAGGATAGATAGGTGGATGTGTGGATGAATGCTGTATATATAGCTGGCCATCTTGTTCTATGGTATAATTCATGTTCTCTAAAATAAGCTTGTGCCCCAAGACGAGTTGACTGCTGTTTTTCTTCTTTTCATTTTACAGGCGCATCGAGGTTGATCTCCTCAAACAAAAACTCCCGTATAGCAAAGCTGGGGAGTCTCCTGGATGACCAGCACTGGCACTCTGTGGTTATCGAGCGCATTAACAGGCACTTTAACTTCACCGTGGACAAAAGCACTCAACAATTTGCAATCAATGGCGATTTCATTCGCTTTAAAATCAGTGAGGTGTGCTGTCCTTTCATGTGTATGTGGACCTGGATCACAGAGACTCTTGCCATTAAGGGATTTTGCAGGCAAAAATAAATGAAATGCCCTACATAGGGGGAAATATTTAAATATGTCAATCAAAATTTAGCAAAAAAACTGTTGCATAAGTGCATTAGCCATATTATAAAATCAGTGCTTTAATAAAAACCTTTTATGTACTGTATAGACTTTGAGTTTGGAGAGAAAAATCTAGCTAATAAATGGTGTTGTAACCATGGTGACACAGTCCTTAGTGGTACAATTCCCAGTGTTGCTCTCTTAGTTTGAGATAACTTCACAAAATATGGTTACTTATTTGAAAGAAAAAAATAAGCTAAAAAAATAAGCATACTAATAGGACTGGGTGATATAGCAAAATATTTTATCACATTTTTTTCATATTAGTCATTGTCAATAATTCTCGCAATATAACTGAAGTCATTATTTGTTCACAACGATGCTCCATTTTTGCTTAAATTTCCCTTAGGACTTTTCCTTAAGCAGATTCAGGACATGAAAAAGATGAGAAATTGAATGGAGTGCAAACTAAAATCTGATCTTAGTGAATAAACCATACGTGTGTGTAGCACTACCAAAAGGCTGGTAGCGCAGTTTGTTGCTGGGGTTTTTCTTTAAATGCCTAGCTGCTTATTCCAGTGACGTGAGTTTGACATTTGCCCCCCATCCAGTTTTGAGCCAATATGTGATGCAGTTTGTCCTGCATTTCTTCAGATTGCTAGAAGACACTCATTTGTGGTGTCTGTGACGCTAAGCACCCAGCGAAGTTTACTGTGACAAAATTTCCGATCATTTCTGGATGGCATTGTGCTAGAGGGGGTATGCAGCAAAAGAGTGAATTCAGAGAAATTCCAGTTTTAATTGGCAGAGTTTACAATACACAGCACCAGGCTCACGTGTACTAGCTTATCAAAAGAGCAGCGTGTGCTGCAAATTAACCAGCCATGCTGTGTGTTATTTGTCCGTAGGTTATCCATTCTTTAACATACTGATATCAACTGCATATTGCTTTAAATTAATAGATTAAAGGTGTGATAATTCTAATGTTACTAATGCAATGTATTTGTAATTATTTACAGTATTTACATATGTGGTATTTTCACAGTGAATATTTATAGCAATATGTCAACTGACAAAGTTTAATGTTTTGTGCCTTTAAGAGCGTCAGGGAGTAAGAGCAGAGGTCAATATCGTAATCAGACACATTTAGTGGAGGATGGAGCCGCATGGTCTTTTGACCTTTGTCTCTTTCTTATTCTCTGAAATTTTAAGTACCTGAGAACTTATAGCTACACATAAATCTTTTTTTGCATTGTTGTATTATTTAATTTAAGTAAATGATTTAGGTTTGTCAGGTGGTATTCTGGGTTTTCTGTGGTGGATTGGACTGGATATAGTCAAGCATTAGACTAAGACTTATTCAGTATTGGAACCTATACCTACCATATGATTAGCTGGAATTGTGTTTCTGTGATGTGTGTTATGACAAAATAAAAAGATGTATCACCCAGCCCTACATACTAAGTTGGTAAAATAATGATCACAATTGATCCTTATAAATATAGTGCAATTAAACAAATCTAGGATGTATATAATACTTTAATAATACTTTAATGGAGGTATTTATTTCAGAATAAATTAATGATAATGTGCATTGTGTTCATTTATGTTTTGCAATCTGTGGTGTTCATCATAACTATTAATTTAACATTGGTGTGATGCCCTTTTAAAAGCTCAGCTTTGGTGGTGCCTTGAGTCATGAGAAGTCCGGATCACTTTCCAAAAGGAATTTCCTTGGGTGTCTGGAGAACCTGTTCTACAATGAAATCAATCTCATTGACCAGGCAAAAAAGAAACAGCAGATTGCATCCATGGTATGTTGTGGCATCATATTCCCAAACATGACATTAATTTATCAAATTGCGTTGGTATTTTTTCAACGCTTTGTTTTGCTTTGTGTTTTGGTTGATGGTTAGTGTTATTTGCTTATAATACCTAGTAGCCTACAGTATTACTTAGAATTTGGGGGTTGGGAGTTAAACAATCGTAAATTTTTTGGTGTAGCTTTCATTCTGTTATGCTTTCTGCTATAGTTAGTTGTAATTTTGTATTTTTATTTTAAAGGAAGTAGCTATTTTAAAGTAGTTCAATAAAAAAAAAAACCAAATATATCAAATGTTAACTCATCATTTAAAATGGTTTGGTTTAGAAAATACATTACGCCTAAATACTACACATTTTTAATATACGTTTACACTGGAACTCCAGTTGAAAAAAGACCAAAGAAAACGTAAGTTTTTAAAGGATGAACATACTGACCATTGGGGTGTGACGGTTTGGGGGAGGCGATGAGTGACAGACATGTTTCTCGAGAGTATCTGCCAAGCAGAGTCAGCAGAGTTGACAGGGTGGCTGTGAAGTTCTCTGCGTTTGTTTGGCTTTATGACTATTTCACTTGCAGTTCTTCATCAATGCCTTTTTTGCTTGTTAGATACAAAATATGTGGCCCTTCTGATTTTTTCATTCACCATATTTCAAGGTGAAGGTGTTTCAGTTCAGATTTATTCTTGATTTCATATAATGGGGCCAGTAATGTTAGAATGTGGTGCTTTGCACATCAACTGTGTGTTGTCATTTCCACTTTTCTTGCAATATAATTTCTACAATCCTAGATTACCATTTATTACATAATTTACTAGTAGATAAGGTTTAAATTTGTAACATATATCATAACTGTTTTTACTGGTGCATGTTTCCTGGGCAGCATGACATAGGATACAAGAGTTTATTTTAGTTTGCTGGTTCGGTTTACAATATAATCAATGCATTTAAGGCACATTGTGGTAAAGTG
Source organism: Mormyrus hasselquistii (assembly GCA_026779605.1). Lineage (NCBI taxonomy): Eukaryota > Metazoa > Chordata > Actinopteri > Osteoglossiformes > Mormyridae > Mormyrus > Mormyrus hasselquistii. The sequence continues at coordinate 9,126,849 of JAODKE010000125.1, forward strand.
GTGTTAATGGTTTAGTATATTTGCTCCAAATGTGTGCAGTCCACTCATATTACCTTAAAACAATCAATGACAGATAATTACAGTGGAGTCAATTCCCAATGGCTCGTGGATCAAAACCCCCTAAAATTACTCTTCTGGGATCAATACGTTTTTTTTGCTCTTAACATGTAATTCACCCTGAATAAAGGTTACACAGTTATCAACAATTGAACATGGTCATTATTAAAATTTTTATGTGATTTCATGCTAACAGTATTATATACAAATGAGGTCCGACCATGGGGATCTCATTCATACAAGGATGATTAATGTCAGTATTACAATATTAATTTCCACCTTAAGGATGTTTTCAGCTGGTGAGAACATTTAACCCCACCACTACCGCCACGTACACGGGATGACAAGTCAAATTTTACTCTCAATTCACCTGTTCAATGAAAGTAATTAATATGTATATTTTCAGGGCAATGTAACCTTTGCTTGCTCTGAGCCAGCCAACGTTCCTGTGACCTTTGTGGATGTGGAGAGTTACCTCCAGTTGCCCGGAGCTGCCCAGAGAGACAGTATGTCAGTCAGCCTGCAGTTCCGAACATGGAACAAAGCAGGACTCTTGCTGACCACTGAATTATATCAAGAAGCTGGACACTTGTGGATTTACCTCTACGAGGGGAAAGTCAACCTCCAGATATCTAAGTCAGGAAGGATTCAGGTGGATATTACAACAGGTAACAACAGTCGAACAGTGCAAGAGAATTAATATTGCATTGACTCACTTCAGTTATTTTAAAAGGATTCTGCAATGTGGTTTTCTTTACATGAAGAGTAAGTATTGGTTTTTATTGTATATTGATTGCACACTAACACAAAGGGCTGAGAGCAAAGATAATGCTCCAATTAAGGAGCATGATGGTAAGCTGGCAGGATGACAGGACCCAAAAACATACAGTATATGCTTCTTAACCATGTACACAGTCGATTGTGTTTTGATGGGATATTGAATTTCTTGTTGCAACAATGTTGATTTTGCATATCTATGGGTACGGCACAAGTTAAAAGGTCAGAAGTGTCTTTTTCACAGGGTCTGCATTAAATGATGGGATGTGGCATTCTGTGGACTTTAACGCAAGGAGAGGCCGGATAACACTCATGGTGGACAAGGAGGCGGGATCTGCAACCCACACTAATGCCTTCTTTCACGCTGATGCTGGAACACACTATTTTTTTGGTGGTATGAAGACACTCTTCTTTTTGTCATGTTTGCATTATCATGGCCTTATCAAGTGCTTTGACTTACTACTGTCATTCGTTTCTTTACACACATGTAATTGTAGCTCATTTCGGTCGTTTAAGTTTAAGAATGTCTTGTGTTTTTCACCATCCTTTTCACGTTAGTGAAATTTAATGGCTGTGGAAAGGTCAATTGTAATGTGTACAAGTGGTAAATTACCTCATTGCTATTCTGTGAGGATGTGATACTACTCTATTACTGATAGCACGGTGCCCTTCTCAGCATTTAAGGTGCATTCCATTAGATGCTTGCGCGTAAATAATTGTGGCAATTACTTGAAATGCAGAGAAGATAGCTTGCTTTGCCTTAATTCTGAGAACATTTAACTGTATCAGATTGTGGTTCAGTATATGCATTACACTGACCTTGAGCAGGGAGCAACTACAGGTTCAGGATAGGTACAGAAACCCAGCAACCGTTTATTAATGTGACCTTTTATTTTATCTAAAAATCACCAAATGTAACTTTTAAGACAATTCAGGACCTATCATGTTTGCAAAATATTTGCAAAATAGTAAGCTGCATATTTTAAATAAAAAGGTACTGTACTACCATTGTGCTGCTAATAAAATCAGATTAAAGATTGAAGACAAAAATATAACATTACTATTATGTACTACATGAATTCAATCAGTTATAATTTAAACATAACCTACAATGTTATGTTACTTATTGTTACAATATGTTACTTATTGTTACAATAATAAGTATACAATGTTATTGTCTTTTATTGCTCACATTGTATAGTATTTTTTTAAGGTGCACTAGAATTGGCAATATTTCATTCAGGATTGTGATGGTAAAAAAATTTGTTCAACAACCAGATTTTATCTGCTGTCTGCTTTATCTGGTAGGTTTACTTTTGAGTAATCATGCAGTCAGTCCACATAAGGTCCAGTTAAAAAGACATTCACCGATTTTACGTGCCCTCTGGGAAGACCCACGATCTACCAAGAGCTCGTGCAGAAGCTGAACCGTCAGCAGAAACATTTCTGTCATGCACTACAGCCAGCACTAAACACGTTCACAATCCATAAGTGTGGCTGTTATATAGAAGGTTTTTTATGGTTGGAGGGTGGGACACATAACAAAGGAAATGACCTACGGTATCCTTAACTGACCTCAACTTAAAATGGCCCCTAGTTCTTCAGGGACTATGGTGTCCTAAAGTCTTACCATCCTACTAGTTGATCAAGAAGTATCTGTAGAATATAATTAATCTGAAGATCTCTTTCAAACTGTTCATGTGTTTCCTGGTGAAAAAAAGGGTAGCCTCAAACTATGTGGGAGGATATGGCTCTATGATTAATAAGTGGATTAAAAATACTTTAAAGTACCACTTGATCAAAGCAAGGTTCATTAGTCAGGTCAGAACATCCTCAGCAAACTTGTCTGATTTAGACAGTTTTTACACCTAGACGATATTGATATATATTTGCAGTATATTTTATGCTGAATTGTTGATTGTCTATTTCAAAATAAATAATTAAGTAAATTAATAAATGAACACAGCCGGAGTACCACATAGATATGTAAATAATTGGTTGTAACGATTATGTCCACTTTTATTATGTTGATTTATACAAGCTTAATTGCAGATTCTGATTTTTATTTTTTAACAGACTTCATTTTAATGAGCAGATAACCATGTTCAAGACATATTTATGGTTTGCTTGTCATTTTGTTTCCAGGGTGCCCCAACAGAGAAAATTCCCCGGAATGTAAAAATCCATTCCATGTTTTTCAAGGATGTATGAGGCTGATATATATCGATGGTAATGCTATAGACTTAATAAAAGTGCAGCAATCACTCATTGGTAATTACAGTGATTTACAAATGGATCTCTGTGGTATTATTGATAGGTGAGTAGTGAATTTCATTTTAGTGCTATTATTTTCATGGCTTGAGTGAAATTCTTTTTGTTTGTTTGCAAATATGTTCTAAATTTGCAGTAACATTGCAGCTTCTTTCAAATTAATTTTGTTACATTGTTTACTCAATAATCAATTGTTTTCCAATTTGATAATTGACAGAACCTTAAATTGTTCATATTGGTTTTGTGTGACTGTGTGCATCAAGAATTACCTGAACTTTTCTTAATATGTGCATGTATATTGTTCTCTGATGGCTATTATTTTGAGAAGACATTAAAAACATTTTGCTTGTCAATTATCCATCCATCCACCCATCCATCCATCTATTTTCTGTAACTGCTTGCCCAACTCCTTGTGGGGCCCAGAACCGATCCCTGAGGCTATGGGCACAAGGCAGGGAACAACCCAGGATGTGGTGCCAACCTGATGCAGCTTGGTGAATGAATTCAACTAAATTAGTTTAGTTATAATTGTTATGACACCTTTAAAAATAATTAGCTTTTATTTTAAGAGCTGCTGATAATTAATTAGAATTAAAATACAGTAAAGCCTTGAATTGTGAGTCTGTGAGTGTTTTGCAAGACGAGCACAAATTTTTAATAAATTTTAACTTTATAAACGAGCGAAGTCTTGCAATATGAGTATTCCGTTCACATTCAATGTTCACGTTCCGTGAAATCGTAAAGGAGGCAAAAGCGACTGTCATTGAATAGGTTCCATGTTAAACTTGCGCAAAAAGAAAAAGATTCCTGCAGTGAGCCAACAGATATCAAGAGGGTCCAGCTGCAGACGCCTGTAGAGTGGAGCTCCACCGGAAATACGTCACCTCCTCAGGAAACACGTGATCTTTAAGGGTGTAAGGTGGAGCTCCGGTTAGGGTTAGGGTTAGGGTTAAGGTTTATTCGCTGTGACACAGAGTTGATATCACGTGTTTCCTGTGGAGGTGACGTATTTCTGGTGGAGCTCCACTCTACAGGCCTCTGCAGCTAGACCCTTCTCACAGATA
>JAODKE010000125.1:9132066-9145401 GCA_026779605.1 Mormyrus hasselquistii
TGGGTTGGGGGTATGGGGGGGATCCTGGCTCAGTAGGGCCCTGTGGGTTGGGGGTATGGGGGGGATCCTGGCTCAGTGCCCATGCACTCTGCATGGTTCCACCACGTACTACAGTTTCCTCCCATATTCAATATCTGCGGGTCCTTGAGCAAGACCCTTAACCCCCAGCTCCCTGGGCTCCCTCAACTGGTGGCAGCCCTTCGCGGACAACTTGCTCTACAAAGAGGGAGGCATAAAAAAGAATTTCCCCAACAAAGGAATTTCCCCATGGGGATCAATAAAGTTGTGATAATTATTACTGTATGTATTTTATTTTATGCAATGACAGTGACAGTTATTTAAACAGTCTAAACAGTAATAAAAATATTATAAATCCAATAGAAACAGACCCTGTGATGGGTTGGCGCTCTATCTTGGGCCCTGCCTAGCGCCTTTAGCCTCCAAGATAGGATCCAGACCCCCCATGACCCGAAATAGGACAAGTGGTTACAGAAACTGGATGTATGGATGGATGGACGGACGGACGGACGGACGGATGGAAACAAACTTTTCTTTTTTATTTGAAGTGAATTCCTCCACAGGAAAAGTTGAACGCAATGTGATGGTGGCAAGCTGTTAGTGATGGCTATAGGGGTTGCCTGGGAAATTTACACTGCCTGTAGTTCCTCTGAAGCATTTAGAAGAGGCTTACATTAAACCAAGTTAAACATGTGAATTAGGAGCACATTCCTGGATAATGAGAGTTATTATACTTGAAGTAAAAAAACATTGCAGTTTAGGGAATGTTTCAAATCATACTTTAAGCATTTGGATAAGAAAAGGGGACGGCGGGAGAATCTTGGGGCATTCGAGGCCGTGTGAGATTCAGGCTTCAAAATTCAAAAAGTCATTCCTCTGGTAACTGAGTATTTCTTAAAAGCTTCCTCTCTACCCCCCCTTCCTTTTTACCTTATTTCCTTTAGAAGCGCCAGGAAGCCAAGTTCCTTCTTAGGAAAGCATTTTCTAAGGATTAAGAGGGGATTATAAGGGACCTCTTAAACATTCAGATGCATGGCATTTTATGACTTTAAATTAGGAGTAGCACTTTATAATCTGTCTGCTTTGTTATTGGTGGTCAGTGGAGCGATTATTAAAATGTGCCTTTACCAGCTGCATTGTGAATACACTAGAGAGGATTTTTTTGTAGTTCTGAATTCTAATAATTACGCATGACAATAGTCTATTTTTAATTTCTCCCTATGCTGATGTAACACACAGCACAATGCATAATCTTCAGTTTGATTTTAGATTAATATTAATAAACACGTCAGTTTTGGGCTAAGCTGGTTTCCTGTGAATCTGGTTGCAATCTATTCTTAAAATGTGAATGACTTTGACTGTCTGCATTATGTCATGTAGGACACACTGGTCCAGCAAAAGACACACTTTCCTTGTTTTACATACTGTATTTTATATCTATGATATATCATATATATTTATACATCACATATCACCATAATGTGGGCAATAATGTGAAAATGTAGAAACAATGAGAGAAGAAATAAATAGCGGGTGTTACTGTTCAGCAGGAATGAACAATGTGCTCTTCATGGCTTTCAATGCACTTTTGGTGTTTAATATTTTCAGAATAGCAGCAATATAAATAGTTACTGAAACATGACATCACTTTGCAATACATGTAACATAATACTAGCTTCAATACCGAGTAAATTATGATATGGAGGTATGATTAAATGAAGTAGTAATTGACTTAATAATATCCTAATCATAGGTCGATTAAAGTAAAATGACTTATGCTAAATGCAAATGACTATGAACATGAGTTATTGATTTATATTTTATAATTGTTTATATGCTGAATTCATGCCGCATATTGTCTTCATATGATTTATGTCACAGTGATGAGCCTAGTGAAGAAAACCAAGACATAAAACGTGGCTTAAAACCAGCCATTCTCATCCTCTATTATCCAGCACACACATTATTACAGCCAGGCACATTAGCAGGCAACAAACTTAATTTTATGAAGAAAATGTACAAAGTTTGACGTAAAGTTACTCTGCATCAACAACTAGCACAGTGATTTAAACAGATATTTACAAGAATGCAGACTTAATTTAGGATATATTTCACCTCTTGCCCTCAATTCAATGTTATCTGGCATTCATTATGCACTGTATTTGTTGATTAGCACTATTTCAGTATAGATAAATGACATCAATTTCACGAGCGTGCTTGCTGGCTGAGATGGTCAATGTAACAGAAAGAAACTACTATAAAGACGTGACAATTCATAGGCCTCCAACTTATGAAAAGTTTACATTTCACGTGAACAGGAAACAGAATCAGGAACTTGGCAACCAGACTTCTACAAATCGTCATAAGGTAGTTCAGGTGTATTTGTCACAGATTTCTAGCAGTAAATGAGATTTTGTTGTCACTGCTGCACTGAAGCCTCACTGCGCCGGTAGAGGGTTCAAATCCAGCCTCTGCCTTGGCATGGGGTCTTTACATGTTAGTCCTTTGTTTGAGAAGGTGTCCAAAAACATGGATCAACAAACTGGTGTCTAAAAATTGCCAACCGTATACCCAGTGGACTAGCATCATGTCCATTGTGTATAACTAGAATATGTTCTGAAAGTGTGGAGCTCACTCTTGCACTGCATTTTATATGCTGACATTTTTTAAATCCTAAGTCGATTGAGTCCACATTTATGGTTAAGCTGGTGCCCATCTATCCTCCATGTACTGTAGCCTTTACTCTAGGTCAAGCTACTTGACGTATTCAGACATTAGAGAAAACAAGAGCTTTCACTGCCGCAGCATGAGACATTGAGGCGTCAAACTGAGAAATATATCGTTTGCTAGTTCAAATGTCTTTTTTCATTTATTTTTTTGCTCATATGGATCTCTTCTACCTATCACTTATCGGTACAAGGTGACAGTGAACCCATCTCGGGCAGCACAGAGCATAGGGCACAGGAAAGCATACATAAACAAAAATAGACACTCTGGGCTACGTAGAAATGCCAGTTTGCCTAACCACATGTTTTTGATGTGGAAGGAATTCAGAGTACCCAGAGGAAACCTGCAATCATGCAGAGAGAACATGCTTGCACACTGAGCTGGGGGTGCGATCTGAATCACCAGGCTAGGAGGTATGAGGTTCCAGTGCAGAACGTGCAGAACGTGCAGTAGACAACTGATTTGTTTCCCATTGTCCAGCCCTGATTTCAATTTCAAATTTGATTTATTTCATATTTATTTAAAACAGGAAAATATGTCTTGAACATAGAAAAGTATATTTCTGTTATATGTGAGCAAGCCTTCTGTGCAAAACACAGAAACAATGTCAAAAGACAACTCTTGTCACAATGCTATTCTGTTTGATCAAGCTTTTGTCATTTATTGTATAATAAAAAAAAACTTAGATTGGCTGGTTCCTTTTATTTTTCAGTGGAGTATATATCTTAAATGATTAAATACTCTATCCAAAATTGGAAGTTATGATATAAAGAAAAAAGTTGACAACATTGGTGGAGTTTTTAGACCGTCACTGATGCTACAGTAATGAAAGAATCTGCGATTTACGTCTAATATCTATTTTTTTTATATTGCTGTCTCAAAGCAATCAATGTAATGTGAAAGAAGGCTTTGATGGATTCTTTTTCACAGATACAGCACTTTTTAAGGATAATGCCAGGATGAGAGGCAAAAATTGTCAGCAAAGTATGTCACTTCTTAACCTCAAGCCAATTTCAGATACCTGATCATTACCTACGTACAGTACAGTAGCAGCAGGGAGTACACTGTCGCAAGGTTCATGAGGAGAGTTAAGTTACCTTCATTTTGAATTTTAACCATTTCTACCATGATTGATTTCAGGCTGCTGTGTACTTAAAAGTAATAATTCAGATTTATTTTCAAATATGTTATTTATCCCCACAGGCTATTACACGCTTAGGAATCAGAATAATGCTGAACCACCACTCAATATAATGTATGCTAAACAATTTATAAGATAGCAAATCAATGATACTTGGCACACAGACATATCATATAATATCTCATATACTGCAGTTTGAACTATAACAGCTAATAACCAAAGGCTATAATGATATGTCAGCGCTCAGCTGGACTCAAAAAAAAAGCAAGGAGAGCCAGATTGCTGCCTGGAAATATTTCAAAGGATTCTGCCAATGAACTGTGATCACTGGTGTCTTTACATGTTAAACGCTCTGTTTGTAAGTTTATGATGGAAGCCTGGCTCAGCAATATAAGCGATTCATGCACGCTTCACGACCATTCCATCCATCTCCCTAACCACTAACCCAGTTCAGGGTCACCCTGGGTGGGAGGGCCCTTCATAGCAGGGAACACACTCAAGCATACAATTTCACACTATGGGCAATTTAGTAACACTAATTCACCACAAGTTTTCTCACTGCAGGAGGAATCCCATGCAGGGGGGGTAATTTAAATTCCACACACGTGCATGGAGCTAAGGGCGAGATTAGGACCCCATTCTTGGTGCTGTGAGGGTAAATGCTGTCTACAGCATTGCCCGTTTTTTCATTTATTTGTATGTATTTGTTATGGAATTCAAGATAAACTACGAAATAGATTTTTCCAATGCACTTCAGTTATTTTTGCAGTTCAGCAATACACCAGCATTTGTTTTAATCTTGATTTAGCAATCTCATTTCCATCATTTTGTTTATTTTTGTTACGTGTTTTATTTACTTGTCACGTCATACTTTAACTTCTGTGAGAGTGGTAAAAACAATCTTTTTGATCCTCAAAGTATTAAAGAAAGTCGAAGTCTATGTATTGTTAAAAATATTCAAATTCAAGTTTTAATCAGTGACTTTTCTATCAGCTCCGTAAATTGGTGCTTTTGAAGTGTTCAGGTAATTTATTCCACTTTTTCCCCTCCCGCTTTACTATGTCGGCTGGGTCAGAGTGGTGTCCAGACTCCTGAATACCTGCTTTAAATGATGCAAAGCCCATGACCCTCTACTACCAAAAAAGGCCTGTAACTACTCAACGCTATCTCAGGGGCCTGCGGTGGCCGCCTCTCCGTTGTTGACACTGCCGCCATGACAAAGCTATATTCGTTACATGTCTCTGATTAGGGTCACGCGTCCCAGCCCTTTTCTGGTAAAGCAGGATGAATAGAAGTGCACCTATGACACCTTCCTGTCATCCTACCTTAAGCCCTGGAGATGTAGCCTGTCTTACCACGCTCGGCTTTTTATTCCCTGCAACTGAAGGAAATAACATACTTTTTTTCCATCTAACAATGCCGTGGCTCTTTATTGTGTACCGCTTTGATCTTCTTTCCAAGTGCCTGCGCACATGCTCTTCTCTTACTGAGGGGGGAAAAAAACAAATCTTCAAATACTATAATGAGAGTTGCTGTCAACCTGTATCGTGGCAATTTCATTTCATTTCTTTCAGACCTGTTAAACAAGAATGCCTGACCTAAATTCATCCTTTATGGTGTCAGTCAATCAGAACCAATATTCTTATTTTTTGTTTATTATAACTTGGTTATCCATCATTTTACTTATTCAAACAAATGTTCACTTTTCTTTAAAGAAGCGGTGTAACTTCTACATGCTGAGTCACTTGGCGACCACAGCTTACTCTTAATCATGCTGTTAATATCACAGAGCGGTTGGGTGGCGCTTTAGTAGTGTGTTACTTGATAAGAGAATATAGTGTATTGATGTACAGCTTATATAATGCTTATGTTTGCCTTTGCTACTACATGGAAATTAGGAGAGAGACTAGAAGTCATAAAATTCCTCTCTCGATGAAAACTGGACAGTACAAGCTGAGTTAATAAGAGTAGAAGCTCCTTTAGAAGCCCCCTGAAATCTGCATCCGAATGAAACGAACAGTGCAATCATTTGTTACCAATCATTTGATGGTAATTTATTCTGTAGCATATCAAGCACAGTGCTTGTCACTGTCATAAGAGTCTTTCATAAGCAGGGTGTGTTTTTAATATTTGGCCCTTTGAAGCAGTTGCAGTATATTTTTTAAAAATGCATCCCTACTGACTTCCTGTCAGTGTGCATACTCTTGTGAACATAACTACACTGCAAACCTATATGCAGGGATTTCTTCCCACCTATGTAAACATTATAAATATGCATAATTAGGCTTAATAAATATCAATGTACCTGTCACATAATTTTGGTTTTCACCCCTTGTAAGTGTGATTAAGCTGTGAATAGTGTCTATGGAACTCACATTCCTTCTATATAAAATGGTAACAGTATGTGCTTTGAATTGTGAATGTTTTCGTGTTCGTTTCAGATGTTCACCTAGTCACTGTGAGCATGGAGGAAGATGCACGCAGTCCTGGAATACATTCTACTGCAATTGCACTGGTACAGGGTATATGGGAGCAACATGCCACAGCTGTAAGTGTTTGTTTCACATGCAAAGCTGACAGACTGAAAACGACATACTTTGGTTCAAATGTTGCGATCAGATTCCTCAAACTGCCCGAATGGTAGCTTTCCATTGATATGAAGGACATGTGGAAGTTGCTCACGAAATAACTCATAACAACATAAGTTTGCTCACTAACAGCTATAGTTAGTAACAAAAAGATCAGCTTAACTTGTTTTTTTGGTATCATTTAATAAAACATCATGCAAATCTGTAATGTATTCAGCTATTCACAGGTGTATTGATAATGCATTTAAATTTGTGAGGGTTGGGTAATTAGTGAGTTATCTTCTTTTTATGCTAATTATATTTCTGAAGTCTACAGTAAAGCCCGTGGCAGCTCCCAGCCCTCTCCTTGCGTGTGAGTTTTTCCCAACCAGACTGCTCTTCCTCCCCCAGTCCAAATACATACAGTTAAGCTAACTGGGGTCTCTAAATTTCACGTAGTGTTCAGATATGTGTGTCCGTGCCCCAGGCTCCAGGTGACCCAGACCAATATAAGCATGCAGCAGCTGGATGGATAGATATCACAACCAATGCATTGACCTGTTATAGTATAACTATAGCATTTCTAACCCAAAACACATAGCAGGAGTGTTTAATAGCAGTATTGTTCTACAGTAAAATAATTAATCTATTCTTGTACAAACCAGACAGACATTGCACAGGTAAACTAACTAACCTTTATATTAATTAATTGAATAAAATGGTTAAAAGCAATGCACACTATCAATACAGTTATACTGCATGTGCAATGATGCTTTATGCTTTATTTTATCTTAGAAACAGAAAAGTCTACTTTACATTTATGTAAATGTAAATTTATTACATTTATTCATTACAGTAAATAGCATCCAACATGGGGGCTATTAATCATTTTTTTCTAAAATACATACTGTTTTTCTCACACGGGGTTTCCGCTTTTTGTGGTGCACATGGTGAGCTTAATGGAGACTTGAATTTTTAATAAATAATAATAATAATAAACAATTGTTTTGGTGTTTTTCTGATACTTGATGCAGTTTTGATAGTTCAGCCTATCTGAATGCAGACCACTGCTCTCCTTCTCCAAAGGGTGGGTGATTTCTGAATGCTGATTTTCTTATTGTTTCTTTCTCCTGCAGCTATTTATGAACAGTCATGTGACGTCTACAAGCACAAAGGCAACACGTCTGGATTTTATTTTATAGATGCAGATGGAAGTGGTCCCCTCAGTCCACAGATCGTCTACTGTAATATGACAGGTATGTTCCAAATGATTCCGTAGCATGTCTGTCTGTCTGTCTAAAATCAGAAATCAAACTGGCTTGAAATATGATTATTATAATCATGGAAATTAAATTGTGAACAATTATGAACAATATATTTTTATTTACCGTTCTCTGAACTAACCCATAATGGTTCCGACATAGATGACCATCTACCACTTCTTTCCATTTCTTCACACGTCTTCGGCATTGTGAAAGGTGCTATTCAGGGTGCCCAGGGTTCGAGGTTGGGGCAGGAGAAAACGATAGAGATAATGTCTTACTTTTTGTCACAATGTTGTTCTTGACACGTCTTCCTTGCCCCTATGATAGTGGCCATTTCTCTGATGGCAAGCAACTTCCACACGCCCAGGCAAGTCCAGTCCAGGAGCGGTCAGGCCTGAGAGGTTATTGGCTATTGTATTGGTTTATATTTCATGTTACCAGGAAAAAAAATGTCTCTCCTCAGTCGCAGAAGAACTGTATAGTGTCGGTAGTTGGGCTAAAGAGCCTACGCTGGAGTGTGACTTCCGCGAGGTAATACATGGGTTGAGCTCTGGTGACAGCCTGCTGTAATACTAAGTTTCCAATACATATTTTACAAATAGTTACATTTATTTAGATAGTTACAATTTTGTGTGTATTTATTTATGTGTGTGTGTAGCAAAAAAAATTACAGATAATCACATTTAATCTGAGCATGCAACTGCTTAAATGGATGGACAGGGCATATAAAGCCATAATTTTCTTTTCTTCCTATTATTCTGTCATATGGGTAAGGATGTAAATATTCTGCATTAAATGTACTGAAATTAGGCACATGCAAAATTACATATGCGCTGGGATGAATTGGCCAGGAGACCCCACCCCCCCACACACACACACACTAGTACTAATGCAACAATTAATTTGTGTAAATAAAACTACTGAAGCTTAATAAATATCCTTAGATGTTTTTCAAGGTTTCCAGTTGGCAACCAACAAACATTTTAGATTTCCACCCCAGAGCTATGTTAAAATGTATTTTCACTGCAAATGTTTTTCAGTTCACAAAATAATTAAACTAAGGCTTTTATGGACTGTTTATTAGAGGCCAAGCCACATGCCACTGGGATTTATCAGCTGATTTCTGAGCCAAACGTTTTTTTTATTCCTTGGAGGAGTCACATCTTGTTCCTATTTGTTTAGATAAGGAAAAGCTAATCCGCAAATTCAGTCAATCCATTGATTTTTACTGAACTCAATATTTACTTTTCAACTGGTCACTGTTTGTGTCTAGTTGAAAAAGACAAGTCAAGAGATTAATGATTGAGCCAGGTGGACACCAATGTGATTAATGCATAATAATAATAATAACAAGAACAATAATAATAATAATAATACACTACACGGTATGCTAATAAAAATAAGTTGGTTTCATTTGTGCACCACGTTTCTTTTTTTTAATCCCAGTGTTACAGTGTTACAGTTTGTTGTGGCTTCAACCATAAGCATCTATTTGCTAAACGTGAATGGACACCTCTGTGAACCATATTGGAAAAAATTAATAGATGACTCTAGATTATGTGAATTCCTACAATACACTAGCTAATAAAAATAGGAAAAGAACGTAGGACTTTTTTGTTGATCAATATTACCGGAAAACTGCTAAAATGATGAAGCAAACAGCATAATAGACAACATTGTAAGATTATATTCTTCCCATTTTGCTTTTAAATTCTATTTTCATTACCTACTATGATAACAATTACCTCAGAAGCACAAAGGAATTATTCCTAAATAACCAAATTTTGCTTCACCATTGTCCTCCTAAACATGCCCCATGATCCTCATTCTTCAAGCCTGTGCCTCCTTCTGAAACTGTCAAATCATTTAATTCAGTGAGAGGGCAGCTTAAACATCCCAGCAAGCAAAGTGAATCAGGCTTAGCTTTGTTTTCATAACAAATGTCACCTCCACCTTAGCCCAATACTGTACATGTTTATGTTAATCAGAAAGATCAAAAAACAGATACAATAACCAGCCAACTACAGGAAATATAAAACTGAAAACATTGGGACTGATTACTTAGAATAATTAAAAAGTATTTTATTTTGACAAAATAAAAAACAAATATTTGTTTGCTTATTTATGTATAGTTTTTGTTGTTTACAGTTTGTTTTCTTTTACATATTGTATCACAATTGTGGGCAGCACAGATTAACACTGACCTTTTTCAAGATTTGTTTGTTTTGTGTTTGGATACCCAGGTGGAGGATTGATCCCATGTCCTGTGGTCAAATGCAGTGCAGTATTATTTACATAACTTGCTGATTTATTTTTATTTTTTTATGCTGTAATATCAGATGCCATTATACAGAACAGAAATGAAGGTGTATGCAGTTCTGATATATAGATCGATAACATATTATCATCCAGCTTAATTTATGATCTGTTTTGACTGATTATATTTACAAATGATATCACTATCAATAAATAATAAACCAAAACAAATAAATTTAAAACCTAGATTGCATTTAGTTTATATACTTTTCTATATTTACTAAGTAAAGGGTATTAATATGAAGTTGGCCAGATCTTTGCTGCTGTAATAGCCTCTATTCTTCTGGGAAGGCTTCTCATTGGATGACACATTGCTGATAGCATTTGCTGCCATTCCGGTTGGGTATTGATGTTGGAAGATTAGATTCCCAGCTGAACTTGCTCCCAGAAATTTCCACTTCACTTTCAGTTCACTTGTCGTTATCCAGGGCAGTGCAATCAGGGCAGAAATAAGGCAAACTAAAACATAGTGTCCTGTTAAGGTGTCAAGTTACTAACCTCCCCAGTATAATCACCCATTCTGATGGCAGTGTTTGTTTCTGGAGCGTGCATGTTTGTTTTCCTTCATTATACTCGTGTCAGTAAAGGGTGTGGCTGAATAAGCCAATTCCTCTGATTAATTGGGGTCCACGTACTTTTGGATACATTGTTTACCTGTCTCTTTTAAAACATCTGAGTAATGCCATGATTTTTAAGTAAAGGTTCAAACAGGAACCTATCTGAAGAGATAAATTATTGACAGTCATAGATAAGGAAAAGGACACGAAAATGTCTGAAGTCTCTAAACATTTTTCTGAGACTACAGAGTCAACAAGAAATGTAAAGTGTACCCTATGAAGCAGAAAATGCTGTCATCATGACTCCCTGCAAGCTGGGCTTTCAGGCAAGCTGGGAGATGCTGAGGGATGCCACTGTGTGCTCGATGACAAATTCAGGGGGGCAAAACAATTCAAGACTTAGGATACGAGAAAATGTTCATCTGCATTTACATCATAGAAATGTCTGATCCAGAAGGTGTGAAAATATGTGGAAATAATTTAAAACTGATGTTGTGAGTGATTCCCAGCCAACTGTGGGAGGGAAATCTGTAGAAAATTATATCTGGAAAGAAACTCACCTACAGTAGCTGATATGCTAAAATGGCAGAGATTTATTCAAAGTGCTGAGGTTGTATTTTCTGCCAGGGTTTTTTTTCACAGAATGTAGATATAAGATTTTTTGTTGTTGCTTTTTAACATCTTGGTTGTTTCTACTGTAGCACATTATATGAAACCATTCTTGCCTTTCACTACAATTCCCCATACATAAGTCAATGTGTTATTATTATCCGTAATATTCACTATGCTATCTGTATATGTCCGTATCTTTTGTTATACTGCAATAATTATAGTATACTTTGTAAACTTTTTTCCAGATAAGGTGTGGATGGTGGTACAACATAATAACACTGAGCTGACCAAATTAAAATATTCCGGAGGGATAAATCAGCACTTAGCCTACTTTAACTATTCTGCCAACATGGACCAACTTCGAGCTATAATTAACCAAGCTGAGTACTGCGAGCAGGAACTCTCCTACCACTGCAAGAAGTCCCGTCTCTTAAACACACCCGGTAATTTCTTTTTCTGTAATATTATTGGCCTTGGCACCACAATAACTGTATTAAACTTAATATTTTTTTATGTTCTGCTGAAATATCCACTTTTTTTTTTACTGAATTACTGTGTGATTTTATTATACTAATATAATTTTAGTTTAAAAGGGATCCTTTTTAAAAATGCACCTCATTATCCTTCGAGAATCCCATTAGTTACATTTTTTTTTGTATATGATGAAGTTCTGCAAATGGATGATGACTCACCCGTGAGGGATTAATCGTGACAATTGATGGCACCACTTTACAATAAGGCTCTGTTTTGCCGCTTATAAATGGTAGTAACTCATTAGTAAAAAGAAAAAATTCTGTGTTTAATTGTCTAATAATGATTTACAAAGTGTCACAACCTAATTAATGACCTGATCATAGACCATTCATAAATGCTTTATAAGGGTCGTATTATTGTGAAGTGGTAACCAATTAACATGACAAGGTGGAGTAGGAAGGTCTGTGCAGTCGATGCATTGTCACACTCGTGTCTGATGTCTGAAGAAAACAAACATTATGTCAAAGATAAATATATAAATTTTAAAAATGTCAAATTAACAATAATGAGACAAACGGTTCCTTCAAGTAAACAGAAGTTCAAATGGATAAAGGTTAATAGACTAGAATTTAGAGACTGAATCGATGGGATTCTCTTTAATATCAAACATGCAAAAGGTTACACAGTCCCACTTGTTTGAATGTGTGCATTGATTGTGCTGCTTAAGAATGCTCCAGCAAGAACTTCTGTCGCTGGGTCGCCACAGAAATATGTCAACATTATTGCACGTGGTTGGTTATATTTGCAATACGGTTTAAACATGGATGATCTCTCTGTGTCTGAGATGGAGCTCCCTTCATGTGGTGGGTGGGAAGGACAGATGAGGTGCAGACAGACTGGGGTGGGGCTGGACCAGGAAACCAAAAGTGTTCCTGTGGCCTCCTGGGAAACTGCATAAACTCCAGCCTGTACTGCAACTGTGATGCTGACAGAAACGAATGGTATGGCACTGTTTTCATTTTGCTATTGATTGATGCTCAGAACTGCCACACATTTCTCAAAAAGACAAACAGCCAAGTGACTTAATATTTAATCATATTGCAAAAGGTTATCATCAGATTCTGAATGTAGATTGTAAAACAAAAGAGCACTTCAGTATATGGCAATCCAAGTGGCTGTAATGCTAAATTTCGTATCATTTGCCATGGCGATTCAGTACAATAAATAATGGTAAGCAGCATAATGTTATCACATGCCTTTGGCTTTTCATCTGTACTTTTCTTTTCTTGTGTCATTCAGGACCAGCGACACAGGGATCCTCTCATTTAAAGAGCATTTACCCATTGCTACGATATCTTTTGGAGACATAAACAGAGCAGGCTCCGAGGCAGCTTATAAGGTCGGGCATCTGCAATGTTACGGTGACAGTAAGTGACACACTGCCTTTCTCAGCATATCACCAATGTATGAATCAGAGAGCTACCGTTACAGTGACCAGCTACAATAAAAACAATAGAACATGCTGAGCAGCACGAATTTATTTACACAGGCAGATGATACCTATACCAATATACTGCAGGCAGATGATACCTATACCAATATACTGCAGGTAGATGATACCTATACCAATATACTGCAGGTAGATGATACCTATATCA